>PITA01000197.1:71765-136615 GCA_004023965.1 Spilogale gracilis | reverse complement strand
CCCCTTTCTCCATAGCCTCTCCAACACTTGTTTCCTGTCCTGTTAATTTTGGCCATTCTGCCTAGTGTAAGGTGGTATCTTAATGTGGTTTTGATTTGAATTTCCCGGATAGCAGTGATGATGAACATTTTTTCATGTGTCTGTTAGCCATTTGAATGTCTTCTATGGAGAAGTGCCTCTTCACGTCTCCTGCCCATTTTTTGATGTGGTGACCTTTATTTTGGTTGTGAGTTTGAGGAGTTCTTTATGGATCTTGGATATCAGCCCTTTGTCTATAGTGTCATTTGCAAATATCCTCTCCCATTCCATGGGTTGCTCTTTGTTTTGTTGACTGTTTCCTTTGCTGTGCAGAAGCTTTTTATTTTGATGAAATCCCAAAAGTTCATTTTCGCTTTTGTTTCCTTTGCCTTTGGAGATGTGTCTTGAAAGAAGTTGCTGTGGCCGATGTCAAAGAGGTTACTGCCTATGTTCTCCTCTAGGATTTTGATAGATTCCTGTCTCATGTCGAGGTCTTTCATCCATTTTGAGTTTATCTCTGTGTGTGGCATAAGAGAATGCTCTAGTTTCATTCTATACGTAGCTGTCCAATTTTCCCAGCACCATTTATTGAAGAGACTGTCTTTTTTCCACTGGATATTTTTTCCTGCTTTGTCGAAGATTATTTGACCATAGAGTTGTGGGTCCATATCTAGACTCTCCACTCTGTTCCACTGGTCTTTTTGTCTGTTTTTGTGCCAGTACCATGCTGTCTCGGTGACCACAGCTTTGTAATAAAGCTTGAAATCAGGTAACATGATGCCCCCAGCTTTGTTTTTCTTTTTCAACATTTCCTTAGCAATTCAGGGTCTTTTTTGGTTCCATATAAATGTTAGGATTGTTTGTGAATGGAGGCCTTTCTAAAAGCAGTGTGTGTGAATTTCATCTAGTTGCCCACTAGTGCATATTCAAATTCTCAGAATGTTTTTCTTCCTGCCTGTGTACTCGCTCAGCCCCTGCTCTGGTCTAGCCAGACTCAACGACATGGATTTCCCCAAACAGGCAGCGCTCATCACTCCTCCTGGCCTGTGGACACAGGTCTGGCATCCACAGTTCCCTCCCTCCTCACTCCATAATCCGGCCTCTTCCCAATCACCCCACAAGTCAGGTTGCCATGCTGCCAAAGGGCACCCAGAGCCCTGACATGGACTCCTCTTACTGCATTTATCACTTACTTTATGCATTTTTTATCTAACTCGTGCTCTCTCTCCCTCTGTGCTCTTTCTCTCTCTCAGGTAAATAAATAAAATCTTTAAAAAAAAATATGCCTAGAGAAAGATGGGTATAAAAGAAGAATGGTAAATGCAATGAGCTTTACCTCTTTCCTCTGCCAAGGTAATAACTTATCCATAAGTCAAAACATTGCAGATGAGCTCTTACTAATTTTTGCCATACACAGCATCTCCTCCCAGAAAGTAAAAGCATCATGTCTGACACGCTCTGTAGCCGGCCGAACCTATGGACGTCTTAAGGAGCTGGAAGCCAAACCAGTCACTTGCCAGTTCTCTCCTAAATCCAGGCCATCACCATGCTTAACTTCTGTGGTCACTGCGAAGCAGGCAGTTCCCAGATCTTTCTTCTTTCTTCCCCGTTCTTACAGTTCCCTCGGGTCAGGGGGAATATGGTTGAGTTCGATACTCATAGCCAGAAGGTAATTCCAAAAGTTCCTGTTACCTAGGGCATACGGGCCAAGGCTACGGCTAACAGACTTTATGATCTAACACAAGTTAAAAGAGCATTCATATTTTTAAAAAAGGATCCCATTAAGTTTGGGACTTGTAGACAAGCCAGTAAGATCTCTGGTGTCTGGAAGATAACTGGAATTTCTATTCCCTCAAAATAATCAGAAAATAAATCCTTAGCTACTTAAAACAAACCCAGTCACTTGAGATCATTGGACGGATTAAAAAGAGTTCAAAACAACTTTATTTAAGGAACTGCCTTATCTGGCTGGCATTTGCTGCAATGTAATATCTAAACACTCCAAGAGATCCAGTGAAGTAAGTGGGGAGGCTCTTTTTCTGAATGTCATACCTTCCGCATCAAAGGACGATCAATAAGCTGCTCTTGACCCTGGACCCCTTGAGTTCCTCCAACCAGGTCATCCAACTGACTGTCTCTACTAGTCAGCCCACTGTCTAGATTTGGGTAAGTGGATCTGTCATGGAAGAGACCTCAGGAAGGTCCTAGAGGGTCAGGATCAATCTCTGGTGCCAGCACTTTACAAACTTGAGCTCTGGCTGAAATATAAGGGAAATAATAACTTAAGTATCCCTTTTTAGTCTTGACAGTATCAATTCATGGGCACCTGGGTGGCTCAGTCAGTTCGGCATCTGCCTTTGGCTTGGGTCATGATCACAAGGTTCCTGGATTGAGCTTTGCACTGGGCTCACTGCTCCACGGGGAGTGCTTCTCCCTCTGCTTCTCCCCCTGGCTCATGCACGCTCTCTCTTTCTCTCTATCAAATAAATAAATAAAATCTTAAAAAAGAAAAGATCAATTCATGAAAAAAACAAAACCAAAAAAAGATGAAAATTAAAGCCTAAGAGAAGGAATCTTGACTCTAAGGAGCTACAATTGACTTATCAATTAAGATCACAGAGTCTTCATCTGGGGAGGGTTGCAAAAATGGTCTCCATACTGTGCGGTCCCTTACATTACGAGGTAGTATCTATTTCTCTACTTGTTCTTCCTGGAATCGCTTTTTGAGTTGTTTTGGCCAATAGACTGTGGGGGAAGTGACATTGTCCAAGTTCTGAAGCCGGGCAGAACTTGAGCTAAGAGTCTTTGACACTCCCAGTCTCCCTCATGGAAATGAGCTGCCATATGAATAAGCCAGAGCTAGGCTGCTGGAGGATGAGAGACCCCATGTCCTGCACCCCCAACATTCCCTTCCTGTTCTACTCTGACTGATCACCAGCCACCCTCAGGAACAACTAGCTGACCAGCAGCTGACCACAGACTCCTGAGTGAGCTCAGCTGACATCAGCAGAAGAACTACCCACGTGAGCCAAGTCCAAATTGTTGGTCCACAGAATTGTGGGCTAAATAAATGGTTGTATGTTTTGAATCACTAATTTGTTATGCAGCAAAAAGGCATACACTATTCCCCAAAACTTTCTGAAAGAGAAGAGATAATCATATGTCCAAATGGCATTCAACTCCTTGGAGACAGGAAACCAGACCAACAATTTCCCAAATAATCTACAAAGTAGGGAAAGTGAAATCATGATGAAAAATCAAAGCCCTAAAGACCTAATGAAATTATCATTTGGTAAATTTCATCCTTTACCACTAGGGGAGGGAAGTGGGTACAATATTTAGAAAATTTGAAGTAATTTTATTATTGAACTGACCAGTGCAACAGAAAACAGAATGATAAATCCTCACCCCAGTAACTTTCACTTCCACTCCCTTGCCTTTCTCAGAAGTCTACCTGTCCATGTTGCAGGGTTCTAATTTTTATAATTCCCATTACCTTGTATCCCTGTTGTAGTCCTCTAATAAAACAACAGAACAGCAGTAACTTCCACCTTTACTGGGTGCTTTATACGCATTATACTATGAATTTTCACAACCACCCCATGAAATGAGTACAATTAGACCCATTTTATAGAGCAGTAAACTGAGGCTCAGAGAGATTAAGTAACTTGCCACAATCACATGGTCTGAATGTGCTGGAGACAGAATTTAAACCACCATCTGTGTGATTTCACAACTCACGAATTTTCCATTACGCAACACAGCCACTATGGAATAGTAAGTGCTGAGCTCATAACATAGATTTCTCGTGAGAGCGCAGGCTCGAGATACAGTGGCTATAAATAAATGCAGAAATAAATCAATACACACACACATACATACACAGGGTGGAGGGAGAAAAAGATGCAGCTGTGCCAACTGCAATTCTGCCCAAAAAGTTGGAACTTTACTGACTTTGGCCAAAACCTTTCCGAGACTTAGAGAGAGAGAAAGCAGCAAAAATATCGGATGGTTAGGATTAGCTTGTTGTCTAATTACCTAATAAAAGAAATCACTGAACCAGTGGTCTCTGAACCCAAAGCAGACACTTGTGAAGATATCAGGAGGGGAACTATCTGAAATTCACAGAAATACAACCCTTAACTGCCGACATTTGTAAACAGTTTCCCCATAACACAATCACTACTAAAGTCAAACACAGGTTTTATTTTAACAAATAAATATAATCTTATTCATCAATTATTTTAAACTTAAAAGCAAACAAATAAATATACAAATAGATATAATCTTATTCATCAATTATTTTAGACTTAAAAGCAAACTTTTGACTTTTATCTAAAAAAGAGATGTAGCCTTAAAAAGTATACCTGTTTTTCTAAGAAACTTATATTTTCAAATTAATTCTTCATGCTCTTCCTGAAATTCATTTCCTTCTTCCAAATTATTTATAAACCAGAGGAGAGAGGTGAGAATTTTAAATTTTCAACTGCCCTCAACTGTTTTGATTTAAATTATGTCCTCTAGTGGCCCTGAGATCTGGCCAGCATATAATTAGGCAGCAGTTTGGAGAAAAGTGCATTCAGTCATCTGAATCAAAACTGGGGAAAGGATGCCTGGGTGGCTCAGTTGGTTAGACAACTGCCTTCAGCTCTGGTCATGGTCCTGGAGTCCTGGGATCGAGTCCTGTATCAGGCTCCCAGCTCTGTGGGGAATCTGCTTCTCCCTCTGACCTTCTCCCCTTTGTGCTCTCTCTCTCACTCTCTCTCTCTCTCAAATAAATACAATCTTAAAAGAAAAAAAAAAAAAAAACCTGGGGAAGGAACACCACCATTTTTTTGCCAAGGTGAAGCAGAATCTGATACTCTCTGGTTGGGTCAGCTGTCACTCCCTCCACCCAAGGGCCCCAGAGCTGGGTGGGTGGGGAGCTCAGCCTTTTCCTACTTCGCCCTCTCTGGAGGAAGTCCTTTCTTTCCACCTTTGCTGCAATGGAACATTCAGATGTTTCTGTGGATCCAGCTGCTAGGCCTCACCTCTAGCTGTGGTATTCCAGAATCAGGCCTCTCTTATGCCACACCCCCACCACATTTCTACACCAGGGATCCTGCCTTGCTCTCTGGTGAGCTGGTCCCTGGAGCACTGAGGCTTGTCCTTATCTTGCTCAAGGGCACACCTCATAAGCCTCTGGAGTGCCACCTTGACTGCAGTCTCTATGCTCTGTCCCTGGAAGTTCTCGGGCTCATCCTTCTCTGTTTTCTGCCACACTGGCTAGGCTTCTGTTGCTTGATCTTAGGATGACACCGGCTGGCCGTCCCCCGAGACCAGACTCCCTCACTTTTCTGGTGCTTTCCTCCAGACTCAGATGGCTTCTCCATGTCTTTGTGAACCTGTTTCTAGCCCTCCTTCCTCCTCCTCATTACCCCCTTTCCCATGTGCCATCCCACCGAAAATCCAAACCAAAGTCAGGAGACTCTTGCTTCCCAAAGGGGTTGAAGTAGAATGTTCACATGGAGAGGGACGTTGGAGGTTTTTAAAATTTAAACCCGTCTCAATGCAGGGACACGGCTTACAGCACTTCTGAAGATCAAGACTGACAGAGGGCTGCTGAGCAGCTCAGGTCTTGATCCCGGAGACCCGGGATCGAGCCCCACATCGGGCTCCCTGCTCGGCGGGAAGCCTGCTTCTCCCTCTCTCACTCCCCCTGCTTGTGTTCCCTCTCTGGCTGTGTTTCTCTCTGTCAAATAAATAAAATCTTTAAAAAAAAAAAAAGCTGTCTCCTTTATTTCTTTCACCGGCTGGTCACAACCACCTTGGAACTTATTTAAAGACTATCAGTACTGACTCTTGAGTTTTTAATTCTCAGATCTTGTCACCCACTTGGATGAACCGCTGGCTCCCAGGCTCTCCTTTGTGAGCCTTCCACCCTCCATCTTCTCTAGCATCATTTCCCTACTTCCCCTGGCTCACTCTGCTCCAGGCACATGGGGCCTCTGCAGGCCTTCCCCGGGCCCAACACACACCCTCGGGAACCACCTTCCCCACCTTCCCTGGGTTGAGTGCTGCCTTCAGGCTCAAATGCCACAGTATCAGAGAGGCCTTCCCTGACCACCCCAAGTAAATGAGCCACCCCACCTCTTCTGCTCCCCAAAACACTATCACCTCCTGAGAAATTACAGATGTGTTAGCTTTCTACCTCCCTCACCAGCTCCGGGAAGGCTGGACTCTTATCTGCTTGGTTCCATGCTGCATCCCCAGAGCCTAGAATATAGTAGCTGGCACCAAGGAAGTGCTCCATAAATACTTAATCGATAAATGAATTCCCACGCCTTCCATGCTCACCATCCCCATCACTCACATGCTTGCTTGCTCTCACACCGGCCCGAGTGCCCTACTCTCAGGGTGATTTTGAATATGGCTTCTGACAGATGAGCAGTCCCTTCCCATTTTGAGTTCCTTAGGTCTTCAGCCCTCCATCTCCCCTTCCTCACTTCCCTCCTTGACACCAGCCCCTCTTTTCCTCCCCTTGCCACTCCAGAACTTTCTACCCCAACAAAAGCCTGGAGAAGCACATGGCCTATGTCATCTTCTAATTTGCCAATAAGAAAGATGAACAGAGACAACCCAAGACTCCTCTCTTCTTCAGTTTACGCTAGAATGTACATTCTCTTGATTACCTCTTAGCCAACGCACACTACCACTAGGCCAGCACTGCTCTCTTCCTATTCACGAAGGTTCTGTTCCATAATCAGCTATAGATGCTTTCTTGAAATTAATGTCAAGCTCTTCACTTTTCAAAATCTACACTGTACTCACTTCTCTCTAGTTTTGTTGTAATACGTGGTTCTTTTTGGAACCTTATACTGTTTTGTTTTTTTAAGGTATTATTTATTTATTTGAGAGAAAGAGAGGAGGAGAGGGAGAGGGACAAGCAGACTCTACATGGAGCACAGAGCCCAACATGCAGTTCCATCCCATGACCCTGAGATCAAAACCTGAGCCAGAACCAAGAGTCAGACGCTCAGCCGACTGAGCCATCCAGGCGTCCCTTTATACTGGGTTTTTGCAACTTTTGTATTTGTCCTCCAATAGACACCAGTGCTTCCATTCTGGATACATTCTTTTGTATTCTTGTTTCTATTTTTTTATAGGTGGATTTAAACTTTCTTCGAACTTCATCAACTGTATTTATAGTAGACTCCTTGGTCTTGGAACCTATCTAATTTGTTTCCCTGGATCCTTTGAAATCCTCCTCCATAAAATCCAGATCCAAGGATAATTATGTTCAGGTGTTACTAGGTTTGTTTCAAAAATCTTAAAATAGAAATGGTCATTCCCCTCCTAGTTTTGGTAGGGTTTTTGTTTTGTTTTGGTTTTTGGTTTTTTTTTAAGCCTATTTTGCTGTGTGTGGCTTCTCTGTTGAAGAAAGAAAGAAAGAAAAAAATAAATAAGAAAGAATGATGGCAACCTCAAGTAAGAATTGACCACCATCTGCTTTCAGCAGAAACAGGTCTCTAGATCAAGTCTAAACATCCCCTTACCCCTTTAAGTTTACCATGTTAAAGAAACCCTCAGTTAATCTACCAGACTGTCTACCCAGGCTCCCAAAGCACTTGTCACTACCAAATCCATCACGTCCATCGACAGGGGAATGTTCTCCTCAGGTGTTTATTCTTCCCACCAGTCCCTGCAAACACTGGAGGGCGTGGGGCTAGACTCAACAAATACAAGAAGTCTAAGCCATCCAGAAAAACCAGATCGGGCAGTAGAGGGGAGGAGAGTGACAGCTGTGCTACGCAGGGTAGCTGGACACCGAATTATCTGGACAACCTGCTTCTAAATTCTTCTAGGGCAACCTTTTCTTTCCGATTATGGAGATTCACGGACCAGCAGTGAACACAATCCAGTTCCACCACAGAGCTTGCCCACTAGCGGAAAAGAGATCCACAGGTAAATGGCCTTTGTGAAGACACTGCAGAAGCAATGGGTTTCCGAAACAAGAGGTGGGTCAGGGCACACTGTGGGGTACCAAGCCCCGCAAGAGCTCAGACTGTTGCTGACTCCACCAACCACACCCTCTTCAGATAACTCACAGTTTCCCTATAAATAGAAGCTTTGACGGCTGCCTGGGTGGCTCAGTTAAGCATCTGCTTTTGGCTTCTGTCATGATCCCAGGGTCCTGGGTTCCAGCCCATTGTCAGGCTCCCTGATCAGCGGGGAGCTGCTTGCTTCTCCCTCTCCCTCTGGCCCCCTCCCTTGCTGTGCTCTCTCTTGCTCTCTCCGTCCTCCTCAAATGAATAAAAAATTTTCAAAAGAAGAAGTTCCATACTCTTTCCTCTCTCTCGACACACATTGTATATTCACACACAGCACACAAATGCACTTATATTCCTTACAGGAGAACAAAAGCCATAAAAGACAGGAAAGTGTGGAGTTGTATTAGTATAAGCAACTGGGTTTTTTCTTCTAGAATAATTAAATGAAATCAATTACAAAAGCTACTTGATTCTGAGGCTTTGGGGTCCACACACGAAATATTAGAATACTATTAATATTAAAATATTAAGAGAACCCACAAGTGATTGGGCCAATTCGAGTGGTTCTTCTGGAATATTTCCTTGGGACATCTTATGAAGAATCATGTTCTCAGAAAGCATTTAGAGAAGGAATGCAACCCATGTCAGGAGCAAGGAGCCCAGGAGAGGAAGCCCTAGCTTCCCATCTGAATGATGCATTCTCTGCAGAGCTTTAGCTCAGGCCTCCAGCTCTCTTTCATGGTAAAGTGAAGAAACCAGAATGACTTCTAAAGTCTCACTCCACCTAACCCTAGCAGATTCTACACATAAGGACGAACAAAATAAAATGCTGTCATTTATGCCAAAATCAGCAACTGGGAGAGAAGTCCACATCTAGTCACCTAGCCCCAGACAGAAATTCTGCACTCAGTCCCTTCAGGTCACTATAACAAAATATGGCCAACTGGCTGTCTTATTTCTAGAGCTGAGAAGTCCAAGATCAAGGTGCCAGCAGATTCAGTGAGTGGTGAGAGCCCTGTTCCTCACAGACGGTAATTTCTCACTGCATCCTTATATGGCAGAAGGGGCCAGGGATCTTTCTAGAGTCTCTTTTGCATGGGTGCCGTATCTTTTTTTTTTCTTCTAAGATTTATGTGTCCATCTTAGAGAGAGCACAAAGTAGAAGGGGCAAAGGGAGAGGGAGAAGTCTCAAGCAGCCTCCACACAGAGCACAGAGCTGGACACCAGGTCGACCTCATGACCCTGAGATCAGGACGCAGAGCTTGGATGCTCAACCGACTGCACCACCCAGAAGCCCCTACATGGGTGCTAAATCTTATTCACCTCTGGAAGGCTCCACCTCCAAATACCATTACATTGGGGATTAGAATTTTCACATATGAAATTTGGGCAGACATAACTATTCAGTCCATTCCAAGCGTGTATCACTGGAGGGTGTATTAAGATTCTCAATCACCTGGAGGATCTATTAAGATCCAGATGCCTGGGGCTCACCTCTGGAGTTTCTAATTCAGTAGGTCTGGGGTGGGGCCAAGAAATATGCATTTCTAAACAGTTGTCAGATGCTGTTGCTGTTCAGGGAGCAGATGTTGAGAACCACTGGTCTCCAGGGAAGGCATGTGACATTCACTGATGGGATTGGGGACTTTGGGAGCTGAGGTTGGGAGAGGTATCAGCCAACCAAGGCAAAGGGTCAAAGAGGACACAGACCAGAGAAAAGGACAGCCATGAAATTCTTCCAGAAAGTGAAAACATAGGGCTAGTTGCATCTTCTTAAGTTATATCCTAATGTATATTACCTTATAATTTGTAAAATATGTGTTATTTTCATCATAGATCTTATTTCAATACTTAAAAAAAAACTCATGTCCTAATAAGCTTAGGTCATAATTTGATGCTCTTTCAGAAAGTAGGAAAAAACAAAAGCAGATTTAGTCAACAAAGAAAACAGGAAATTCACTGATATTCAGTGCTCAGGAGAAAGGAGGGGCTGTGTCCTTGGTGTTCAATGTGAATATTTAAGAGGCCTATGTTAATTCTAGTCCTGGCTCAGATAAAGAAGAGAAAGCTTGGAACAAACTAAGCTTTTGGAGAGAAGACGGAGAATGTCTCACTTCTTTTTTTTCCCTTTTTTTTTAATGACTTAATATATATATATTTTTAATTTTATTTATTTATGTACTTGACAAAGAGAAACACAGCTAGAGTGGGAACATAAACAGGGGGAGTGAGAGAGGGAGAAGCAGGCTTCCCGCCGAGCAAGGAGCCCGATGTGGGACTCGATCCCGGGTCTCCGGGATCATGACCTGAGCTGAAGGCAGTCACCCAACAACTGAGCCATTCAGGCACCCCTTAATATATATATTTTTAATTGTGTCATGTTAGTCACCATATAGTACATCATTAGTTTTTGATTAGTATTCCAAGATTGGTGCAGCCACTTTGGAAAACAGTGTGGAGATTCCTCAAAAAATTAAAAATAGAGCTACCCTATGACCTGGCAATTGCACTACTGGGTATTTACCCAAAGACACACATGTAGTGAAAAGAAGGGCCATATGTACCCCAATATTCATAGCAGCAATGTCCACAATCGCCAAATGGTGGAAGGAGCCAAGATGCCCTTCAACAGATGAATGGATAAAGACGATATGGTCCATATATACAATGAAATATTATGCCTCCATCAGAAAGGATGAATACCTAGTTTTACATCCACATGGATGGGACTGGAGGAGATTATGCTGAGTGAAATAAGTCAAGCGAGAAAGTCAATTATCATATGGTTTCACTATGTTGGTTTTATTATGGTTTTATTATGTTGTGGAACATAAGAAATAGCATGGAGGACATTAGGAGAAGGAAAGGAAAAGGAAGGGGGGAAATCAGAGGGGAAAATGAACCATGAGAGACTGTGGAATCTCAGAAACAAACTGTGGGTTTTAGAGGGGAGGGGGGGCAGGGGATGGGTGAGCTTGGTGGTGGGTATTAAGGAGGCCACAGAGTGCATGGAGCACTGGGTGTATCAATGTGGAGATTTCACAAAGAATCAGCAATAACATATTGTGCTTCAGTTTCATGCCTCCAGAGTAAAAAATAATAAAAGTTAGCAAATTACAAAAAGAAAAATTGGAGGCAAAAGGGAAGTACCTATGTAATCTGAGAGTTAATTAGAGCTCCCCTCAAAAAGTTTTTTATTGGGGCGCCTGGGTGGCTCAGTTGGTTAAGCGACTGCCTTCGGCTCAGGTCATGATCCCGGAGACCCAGGATCAAGCCCCACATCGGGTTTCCCGCTCGGCGGGAAACCTGCTTCTCCCTCTCTCATTCTCCCTCTCTCACTGTGTTTCTCTGTCAAATAAATAAAAATAAAATCTTAAAAAAAAAAAAAAGCTGCAAGAACTGTGGTTCAGGATCATTTTCCTGCCAGATGCTACATGTAAGCAGCACTCTCCTTGAGGTGACACCTCTCCTTACATACAGACTCTGAAGTATCTGGGAATGGAAGCATGGAAAGAGGCTGTCCTAGACTGAGTATCTGTAACACTCTAAAAATTCTACGTGGAAGCCGAACCCTCAACATGGTGGTATCTGGAGGTGGAGCCTTTGGGAAGTGATTAGGTTAACAGCTGTTATGTGGGTGTGGTCCTCCTGATGAGATTCCTGTCCTGATAAGAAAAGACCAGGGAGCTGCTCCGAGGTGCAGGCTTGCTGCTCTCACTCTTCCTTCCACTTGATCTCTCTCTCTCTCCTTCCCTTTCTCTTTCCTTCCCTTTTTCTCTTCCTCCCTCTGCATCCATGTTCCTCTCTCTTTTCTTCCCTCCCTCCCTCTTGATTTCTCTCTCTATCCCTCTCTCCCTGCTTCTCACTCTCTCCTTTCCCTCTCCCTTTCCCTTTCCCCAACCCCCTCTCTCCCTCTCTTTGTCCCCCCACCCTCCCCATCTCCCCCATCCAATTAGGAGAAGCAAGTTTCTGTTGCTTAAGCCATCCAGTCTATGTATTTTGTTACAGCAACTCAAGCTAAGTCAGAAGAGGAGTGAATGTAGGTCAGCCCAGCAGTTTGATTCTCTGAACTCATAATCAAGATATCATCACCTATCTAATGACAATTAATCTAATTTCAGACCAAGTACCCAGGAAGGAAAGAGCCTTTTTAATATAATAATGTCATCACACCAATAGCAGATCTAAGACAGAATAAATGCCAGACTTGGTCTGAGTCCCAGCTCCCCTCCCAGAGTGGCTCTACTCCGTACCCATGGTTCCTTCCTAACGCTACTCGCAAACAAGAGAGGCTCTCTACTTGGCTCAGCAGCAGGTCGCCCTTGCTATTCACTTGAACCTGGTAAGATAGTTTGGTTCTGGCACTTGGATTCTCTTCCAGCTTCCAAATTCCATGGCTTCTAACTGGAGTTTGGCTTCTGATCACTGTTACCTGCCTACAAGTTCCCAGTAACAGGAAGCCTGCCTGAACTCCATTCCAAGGGACCTTGTTCCACTGACAGATCAGCCTCAAAACAGCCACCTGCATGAACTTACCGCCATCACCTACCTGCGAGTCCCTTCACTGTAGTGTTTTACCCATCTGTTGCAAAACCATGTGAATACCTAATGGCTACTGTTGACTGGTCATCAACTGTGCTGAAATGAAGGATTTTGGCTTTAATATGCATTAAGCCTAATCCTCAACACAAGGCTGCAGGTATATATTACTCTTCCCCATTTGAGGGGAAGAACATGAGACTTAAAAAGTTAAATAATTCAACTATACTCAAATAAAAATAAATGAATACCAAACACCAAACAAACCAAACTCAAATAATCTTATCAAAATCATACAGCCAGTCAGTAAAGATTTGCTATTTTAACCTGCCTGCTTGATTTCAAAGTCCTCGTCTTCCTACTATGCCAGAATGCCATTTCCACCTGCTCTTGGTACACCCCATCCTTTCCCTATCCCCCACGGTTGATGCTTCCCTGGACCAGAGCTGGCCACCTTTATATCCATACTCTTAGCTCCACACAGTGCCATCCCCACCTCCTCCAATAAGGCCCACGGTACTCCCCCACCCCCAGTAACCCCCTTAATCTCATTGCTTGATCTCTGTCCCAACCTATAAGGGAATCCAGTTTTGGCAGCTCCTACCCATCACACCATCAATTTCAATTCGAAGCACAAAATCATCGGGGTGCATAAGAACACGTCTTGTATGTATCATGTGTGGTGGGGAGAAAGGAGGGACAAAGGAGAGGATGGGAAAAGACGAAGGAGAAGAGAGAATTAAAAAAAAATAGCACTGAAGAGAGAGAAGGAAGAAAGAAGAAAGCCAACCACATGTTGCCCAGTTAAACAACACATGTCAAATAAGGACATTTGTTGAGGCTGCTTAGTCGGGAGGAACGGGGAAGTCTGGGCCTGCAGCGCAATCCCTGGCCTTCCCAGTTCAGCCAAAGCAAACTGGTCCTCGTCTGAGAAGAGAATGTGCCTGATACCAAGAATTACAAATCATCAAAGCAATGTTTGCTCTTTCATCGGACCCTGGATAAGAAAAGAATCCAGCTACAAAAGACATTTGAGGGAGACAATCGGGGCAATTTGAACACAGACATATTAGAAAACAGTACGGCATCAATGTTCAATTGTTTTGAGTGATAGGAAGTTGTTCGGGAGCATGTCTTTGTTCTTCAAAGAACACCTGCTAAAGTACTTAAGAGATGAAATGTCGTAACGTCTCACTTTTAAAAGATGAGCAACAAAACAGCCCCCCACACAGAGATAAGCTAATACAGTAAAATGTTAACAACTGGTGAATTTAGTTGGAGGGTCTATATATCTTCATTGCACTATTTTTACAACTTTTCACAGGCCTAAAATTCTTCGCAATAAAAAGTTTAGCAGCAAGAAAAATAAAAATTAGCCCCAACCTGAGAAACGAAGCTTCCATCAGCCTCAGGACATTTCCATTAACCCAGTAAGTTCCTCCCACTGAAGCTGAAGGTACTGCTATGCAGGGATTGGGGGGTCATGGAGCTCTGGCTGCAGGCTGCCTGTGTGGAGACACCATCTACCATGGAGGAGCAGAACAAGCTCCCTAAGCTCCTCAAGCCTCAGTCTCCTCACCTGTAAAATGGGGCCAAAAATAATTAAGCCCTAATTCAAGGGCTTAAAGAGTTAAATGAGATAATTCACAATAATTGTGAATGATAATTCACCATCATCATCATATTATAATTAGTTGGTATGAGAAAGAACAAAAAAAACACTAGCCCCACTTAAACTGCCCAAATAGAATCCCGAAGGCTAGATCAACTATTTTGTTTTGGAATTTCTTTTTTTCTCTTTCTCTTCCTCCCATGGAAAACGCAGAGAAGCAATTTCAGGAAGATGGCATGCACCAAAAACCGCAGGTTCTGGAATGGATTCGTCTATCACGGCTGTAATGGGAGAACAGGGTGACGCCTCTCTACCAAACAAAGCTTCCTATAAATGTTGTGTTGAACTTGACGTTCAGGGTAAAGCACTTGCAGTGAAGAAACAGCCACTGTAAGAAAGAAAACTGAGCCTCCTTCTGCTACGCAAGACCCGTTCATGGAGCAGGGACAGGGGCTAGGTGGGAAGCCCAAAGTCAAAACAAATTCCTTCTTGGCCAGGGACCTGAAGGGCTGGCTTCTCCCCTCCCCACAGAAACTGCCCTTGATGACTGGGAGTGCGGCCCAGACAGAGCGCATTCCTCTGGGCTGGAGAGTGGGCATGGGGCCAGCAGCCCTTAAACACTGCTTTTGTATCCTCCAGCAAGAATGTCTGGAACCAACAGCATGTGCCTTGTTCTAAGAACAGATTTCTCCTCGAGCGAGTTCTGCAGCGTACAGATCTGTTACACAGCACACATCCAACTATACAGCGTGTACTTGAAATCTATGTGCTTGGTGGGACATACTCCGGGCTATCCCTATTTTGTACAAGCCGACACAAGGACATGCTTCCAACATCGGAAGGAACCGAGTCCCTGAATTCAGGGAGCAGGACCACGGAAACACCCAAATTTGAAAGAAAACAATGAAGTTCTACACAGAGGTCCACAAGTGGCCCATGCATTCCCGGAATTTGAATTATATATAAAAAAAGAGTTCTAGAAGACATATAGGTTGTTGCACAGGACAGGAAGGGGACTGCATCCACTGTAGAAGGTTGAACCCGCTCCCTCGGGGACAATGCTCTGACGTGTGGGAGCCCAGAACATAAAGCCTTCCGCTATGCATTCAGAATATCTGAGCCTCCTTCCCCATCGCAAGCCCCCTGAGCCTATGTTCTTCTGACCCTAATCATGGACATCGCTGGATAGTCACAAAAACCCATGGACTGTTTATAATGTGCATTCTGGCTCTTCTTGCCTTTCTAATGTTATTAATTAAAAAATAAGCAAAACTATTTAAAAGAGAAAAAGGAGGGACATCAAAATTCTAACATTTGAATATTAGTTAAGAAATACAAAACACGGGTGCCTGGGTGGCTCAGTCATTAAACGTCTGCCTTTGGCTCAGGTCATGATCCCAGGGTCTGGGGATGGAGCCCCAAGTCGGGGCTCCCTGCTCAGTGGGGAGCCTGCTTCTCCCTCTGCAGATCCCCCTGCTTCTGTTCCCTCTCTCACTGTCTCTCTCTGTAAAATAATAAATAAAATCTTTTTAAAAAATAACAAATACAAAACAGACGCACAACGAACACAACATAGACATTAAAAAGTGATAGGTAAGAAATAAAGAAAACCAACGGGTGGTAGCCAGGAGCAAGGGAGTATAAGGGAATGAGTAACATAGGTGAAGGGGATTAAATTACATTTAGCATGAGGAGCACTGGTAATGGATAGAATTGCTGAATCGCTTTATTGTACACCTGAAATTATGACACTGTATGTTAATCATACTGGAATTTTTTTTAAAAAAAGGAATAGATAATATTAAAATAAGAAAAATGTCTATCACCGGCTGTAAAAGAATATGATATAAAAGTTATATGAGGAATATTAATTATAGCTATATAAAAGAAAAACTCATAGAAAAATGTCTGAATGCTAATGCAACAGAAATTTACAGCTGTTTCGGGGGATATAATGAGTTTTTGAGAGGTTTTTTTTTTCCGTTTCTGTAATGGGGTAATATTCTTTTTGTAGTTATAGCAACAGTTATTCTTAATTTTAAATAAGGAAAACAATGAGTAAGGGCAGATTCTGATTATGAACCTACGGTTATCTAAGGGAACTAAACACCATAATATTTAATACATTCAATAAATACATTGTGCATCAACCAACACAGGGAATATTTTCACACTAGCAAGTTCCCACATTCACACTCTGGCAACAAAGTTCTCCTACTTGCTTTGGGGAGTGTCCCCAATTGCCAATATAGGGATAGAGCCTTGGGGGTCTCTGCAAAAATATTTATGTATGAGAATACATGACACACACACACACACACACACACACACACACACACTCACATCCCAGAAAGTAGAAAAATAACCTATATGAAAGACTAAAATAATCTGAAATTCTGCAGCTAACTGTGGACTTAGTCACAAGGAGACCTATTCCCATTTTTTGCCTTGTGTAGAAGACTTGGGTCCTCACAGGTAGAGATCCTGGGTGTTCTCTGAATCCACAAGCCCACAGTGAGTATGTGCTCAAAGTTGGTAAGCTTTTACTAAATGATCTTAGAACGAGAACAAGGAACAGACAACATAGATTTCTAGACAGTGTCCCACAGCGTCCATTCTCTTTGAACACAATGGAGATCCACGTGACCCTTGGAAGCCAGAAGGGTGCACAGCGAGGGCAAGTTAGTCTACTCTGTTCCTCAGAGGGAATAAACAGCCAAAGGTAATAGGAGATGCTTATGGCCAAAAAGCAGGAGCATTGAGCCCATCGGCACCAGATACATTGCTATGCCTAGACACTCAGTATGGTATATCTGGGACACCATAAGAGACAGGTTATTTTTCATAATGCTATGCAGGTGACAAGGGAGAATGGCAAGAGGGGTCTCAGTCAGCTGTGGCTTTATAAGTCAGTCTCAAAATCCTCACTTTCATTGTGTAATGATCCATACAGAGCTTCTAATGAATGACTCTCCTATCTACATTCAGTTTAGTTCTCCAGTGGTTAATTATGCAAGTTTTCACAAGATTGCTAGCGATCTAAAAACATTTTATGAGTTGGCATTGTATGTTCTGAAAAGTATTTCCAAACCAATGATTGCTTATCATTGACTGCTACGGCAAAGCTAGAATCAGCTAGGAATGAGAAATGATAGAGGAAGGAGCTGAGAAGAGACAGAAATATCCATATTATAAAATTAGAAATAAAAGTGAAGAAATAATAGAAATAGAAATAATTAGAAAGAATAGTAAAATACCAAGTATCAGCCTTAAAAAAAATCCTCTTGTATTAAAAAAAAAAAAAAGTGAATAAAAAGACCTGTCCTATCTACTCCATTGGATTCATCCACCAAACAAGCATTTCTGCATGCTGGGAGGTACTGAGATATAATGGTGATGAGAAGCAAACATATCCTTGCTTTACTGGAACTTACACTAATGGATGAGATGTCCATCAATAAAAGCAATGAACAGAAAATATAAAAATGTTATAATCCCCCTGAAATAAAGGCAACCAGGTCTCCAAGAGCAGGGAGAGTTTCCATAAGACTCAAGATCAATCTAACAGATAAGCAGCAGTTAAGTGGGCAAAGGGAGAGGGAAAGAGTATTCCAGACAGAGAGAACAGTATGTGTAAAGGCCCGTTGGCAGGAAGAAATAGATTTAAACCCTTAAAAAGGGAATGAAATTCTTAGGGCTGGAGTGCAGATTGCCAGTGAAAAGCTATACAGAGGTCAAGCCATGAGGGAGATGCAGGCCTTGTTAGGATTTTTTTAAAAAAATCATTAACAATATAAAGCAATTGAGGGACTTAAGCAATGACAGTAACCCCGGGAGATTTGCATTTTGAAAATATTTCTTCTAGACCTGGAGATAATGGGAAGGAGAAGACAAAACAGATGCGAGGAGGATGGTTGATAGGTTATGCAGCAGGTCCTGGTAAAAGATGGGGGCAGCTTTGTCCTAATGAGGCAGCCAAGGAGATGGGAAGAAGTGGGTGGAGTCAAGACATTTAGGAGGAAAGGTCTGCAGGACACTGAGTGACAGACTGAATATGAAGATTTTGGGAAAAGATGACAAGGACGGCTTGGAGGTACCCGGCCTGCCTGAGTGGTGAGGGCCTGCACCTGTCCCTGAGACAGAGGACAGGTTTTAGGCAGAGCCTGGGGGAGAGAAGCATCACAAGTTCAGTGTTTGACATATTTCACTGAGAAATCTCTGAGATAGCCCAGTGGAGGGGTGAGCTGGCAACTGGACAATCAGGTCTTAGAGAAAGCGATGCTGGCCCAAGATATAAATTATAGGCCTATCATAATGTAGATGGTAATTGAAGCAACAGAAGTTGCTCCAGGAAAGGTTACAGAGTGAGAAGAGACATTTACCCATCCCGCCCTGAAATACTCAAATCCTTTAGAAGACTGTCTGACTCAAAGGAGATAAGGGAGAATGACGTATTTTATAAAATGAGAAACATTATAAAAAGTAGTTGCTATAAAAGCTGCAAGGGCTGGGAGACTAATTTTTCTCTGTTTTTTATAGGTGTAGAAACTGAAAGAGAAGTTACAGATCAGGCTCAACAAGGCCATTAGCTGTGTAGACAGACTGGGCAGGAGTTTAATCCATATCAAAGCTTCAAAAAGTCCAGGAAAACAGACTGTCTGAGTTCTCTGTGAGGCCCAGAGGCTCTGGGAAGGGGGCTGAGAGTGACTCATAATCGGCAGGGTATTTCTTTTCAGGAACCCACAAATGACTCCCACACTTGGGCCTCTGCAACACGCTGGCTGCAGCTCCCCGGGGGCTGTCTGACACACTGTAACCTCACATCTGCAGGACTCCTGCCCCATCTCCCTCCCTTAAAGGGTCTTTGTTGTCTGTTCCCCAACCCCACAGGCAGGACAGAGGGCCTTTGCTTCTGTTACTCCTTAAAAGCAGCACAAAGTCTGGGGAACACGGAGGTGAGAAAGAAACTTCATTCTGCACATACCCGAACCCAGGACTCTGGCAGAAGTCCAAGCCCGGCAGCACACTCTCCTGAGGCACGGTTCTCCTCCCGCTGCCTCAACACCCAGTTGTAAAATAGCAGGAAAAGAGAGGCAGTCAAGCCTTGCACAAAACAGCTTTTATTTTTCTCTTAGGAAAGCTGTTTTAAACTAGAACCATGTGCTAGAATTAAAAGTGATTTCACCCTCAAAACGGGGACCTTAGAATTACTCTGCCCAACTGCACAAATCAAATGCAATTCAGCTCAGGCCATTGAGAAAGACTCAGAGTGGGAGGCAGGACCAGATGACCCTCAATGGCTTCTCAGCTCCAAGATGATTCGGCTCCCACACGGAAGAACCAGATGTTCCTACAAAAGAATGAGCATCTTCCAAAAACATCTTTTTTTGTTTTTTCAAATCTCTGCTAATTATGTGAGTTAATGGCACTCAGAAGTTCAATTAATCAAGCTTGGGTTCAACATGGATATTTTATCAGCCAGGAGTTTGCTTTCACCTACTTTCTCTCTGGGGCTTTCTTGGAGTACCTTTCCTAAAAATACAATGGCCACTCAGCCACCAGGCCTGTGCTCAGACCTCGTGACCCAACACTCTTGCACAGAGCAGATGTAATTTCTCTCTGCCCAACTCAAATATCAGGCCTTGGGTGGTATTCACCCCAAATTAATCATCTGGAGAAGTGTGGGAGGTTTTTTTCTTTTTCTTCAACATTTTAATTTGAAAAATGTCAATCAGAGCAAAGTGGAAAAATTCTATAATGAACACTATATGCCTACCTCCTAGATTCTACCATTAACATTTTACTGTTCTTGCCTTATCACAAATCTATCCACCAATCTATCATCCATCACCCCACTTTATTTTTTTATGTGTTACATAACAAACTGCAGACCTCTGTATAAATTCAAATCTTATTTGAGAACTATTAAAAAAAATTCCAATGCCCTATCTCCAAAATATTTGACTCAGTTAGACTTGAAGTGGGGCTCAGGTATCAGTATTTTTAAAAAGTCTCCTCAGGTAATTCCAATATGTAGGCAAAGGGATGGGCAAGAATGTACCTGCTTCCCATGAGCCCGGACCGGTGGGAGTGAGACAAGTCAGAGGGTGGAGACAAAAAAATTCCACAAGCTATGCAGCTTGCAGTGCTCAGCCTTCCTATATGTGCACATCAGCACACACAATAAACACAAAGGGCAAAAGATGTGGAGGTGAGGGTTGGAAAGATTTGCTTTTATTCTTTTAGAACTAAGGCCACAGCAAGGGGTTGGGGGAGGTGTGGGGGGAGAATTTGGGTCTAAAGACACTCCCTGAATTTGCTTACACATTGGTACATCACCCCTGCCCAGCTACCTCCTTCCTTCCTTGCTAGTTTCCTTCTCCTCCTTCACTTATCCACAGCAGAAGGCTGCATGGAAAGGGGCTGCAGATCTTCTCAAACTCTTGCAAAAAGAAAGGGATTAGCAATAAACCCTGCCTGGGTTTCTCAGTCCAGACAACCCAGAAAGGAGAAGACTTTGGTGGCAGCAGCTGCTCTGGCAGCAGCATCTCCCTTTTTGCCCAGAGACCCAGAGTACACATGAGGCGGTGATGCAACAAGTTCCAGATGAAACTGTAGGGACAAACAATACCTATAGTAGTTCAGAAAAAGGAATGACAAGTAGTGATTATGAGAAGAGCCTTGGTATAACCCACTGGACCAAATAATTAGTTGCAATATCAGAAAAGCCAGGATATTAATTTCATGTTGAAGACAATAGATAGATCAATCATATGCAGCAACACCAATAAGCCTTGTCGTGTTTTGTTTAAAAAATGTAGAAGCAGTATCCTGCAGTGCCTTTTAATTTGAACTTAGTACTCTAGAACAGGGAGCACTCAATATTTTCTAAAGCGATGCAACATTAAAAAAAAAAAATCTCATTTAATCCTCATACCAACCCTGTGAAGTCAATGAGTATTATCACTTCACTTTACAAACGAAGCAAATGAGGCCAAGATAAATAAAAATTAAATCAGAGACTATTGCACTCTACAAACCCAGAATGTAATTGCCTGACTTCTAGCCACATTTTTGTAATCTGAAAGCACTTTAGAGAAAAACTGAAATCAAGGTCAGATAGAATAATCTCTCTTAAAACAGACTGAGCAATGGAAAAGATGAGCCTGAAAAGCAGTCAAGACACAGCAAATAAAATGTCCTGATACCATTTCTGGTTCTAATTCCAGCAACATTTCAGATGGGTGCAGAAACAGTACTCTTTTTACGAGATACAGATAAGCCAGAATGCTGGAGAGCCAGGCCTTGATCTGGACAATCTCAGCACAGTTGGTGTGGGTTGAAGCACTTGTTAGACTTCTGTGGATTTGAGGAGAGCCCACGATTTGTCTCTGAATGGCCTATAAAGATCTACTTCGGGAGGATCTATTTGCTAGTTGGAATGCTGCCTGATTCATGAATCACTTAATAAAGCCAATTAGATCTTAGGAAAAAAAAAATAAAAGATACCCACTTCATGTTTTTTGCTTTAATTTCTTGGCAGGACATAGGGGAACAATTTTGTAAAAGCAAGAGATTCACACAAAAGTCTGTATTTCCAGGGCGCCTGGGTGGCTCAGTGGGTTAAGCCCCTGCCTTCGGCTCAGGTCATGATCTCAGGGTCCTGGGATCGAGGCCCGCATCGGGCTCTCTGCTCTGCAGGGAGCCTGCTTCCTCCTCTCTCTCTGCCTGCTTGTGATCTCTCTCCCTGTCAAATAAATAAATAAAATCTTTAAAAAAAAAAAAAAAAAGTCTGTATTTCCAGCTTCTTTTAAAGTTAGTACCTGCCAACTCTGGGTCTAAATTCTTGTCTGTCAGCCTGGTGGGGCTGAGTGACTGCTGCTTTCTGTGAACAGATCCCATGTTCTCCCAGTTTCTCCAGTTGTTCCTGCTCCCTATGACCCCCCCACACTATCTTCACTCCCGGACAGCTTCGCTCTCCATCTGCCTGACCCCTGAGCTCAAGCCAACGTGAAGGTTGATGGTCCAGAAAGGGGTGAATGGTCAGCTCTGATGCTTGAGGTTTAGTAAGTCAGGTCACATTGTTTTCCAATAGCAGGGAATAGGCAACGAATGTAGGACACTGGTCAGGCCTTGACAATGGGGAACAGGAAGCCAAATGACCCAATCCACTGCTACTCCCACCAAGTTATGAGGAATGACAGAAATGAGGCTGTTTGAGGAGGGAAGCAGGGGTGATGAAGCTGAGGTAAGGGCTGGGTACCCACTAATCTGTGTCTCCCCAATTCCCAGCTCATCGCAGTACTGGGCACAGAGTGCTGCTCGAGAAAGATGTGTGGCATGGAGACATGGATGACAATCTCAGAGACATGAGCATTCGGTTAACCAGTTGTCTGTGAGGGCAGCAAAGTGAGTGGGAAAGTGCTGCTGGCATCTCAAAGCTTACTGAGAACTCAGAAGTTGTACAATGAAACTGAAGAGTCACAATACACTAAGAAAATCAGAACAGTTGCAGCTTAAGCACACAATCTGGCAGTATTTGCCTGGAATGCCCTTTTGAGAAGGGCTAGGGTCAAGTGTGAGCTGCAAAGGGTGGACAGCAGGGTTCGAAAGCAGATGTCTGCTTCAGGAGAGCAGGGGAAGAACACCTCGATGCCATGCGCTCATCATCTCGGTCCAGTCATCCCAGCTCTAGCGTGTTTTATTCACTTTCCTGAGACTTTAGTTTTTAGTGTTATTCTCCCGGTTCCATACCAGGATTAGGGCAGGGTAAACCTTGCCGGTGAGTCTAGGCACAGTTCCACAGGGTCCAGCCATCAAGCCAAGAGATCCCAAAGGACAGGTTGAAGCCAGTCCTACTGGACCTTAATTTTGGAATAGGATTGCTGCCCAGATCCTTGCACTCAGATGTAGAACTGACCCCAAGGGGCTCAGAGGGATCCAAGTCAGTTTCTTGGGCTCTGTCTGGCTTGATCTGGCATTAGCACTTGGAATGGTTACGGCTGGGATGGGGTCTGATCAGCCTCACAGGAAGGGCAGCAGGACGCCCTGCCAGTAGTTCTCAAACTGAAAGACACAGGGAATCACCTAAGGAGCTCTTCAGATCTTCAGTTTATCATCCAGAAAGTCTACAGTAGGGGCTCAGATAATGGGTCAGTGACAAATTCCCAGGGGATGCTGATACAGCTGGTCCATGGACCATACTTCGAGTAGCAAAGCTCTAAGCTAGCAGTTTTCGACCTTCATTTCATTTTGGAATCACTAGGGAAGCTGTTAAAATTTCCTGCTGCCCAAACCTCATCCCAGAACCAATCAGATCAGGATCTTTTGGGCTGGGACCCATGCATCAATGTTTTAAGTTGTAACATGTAGCCAAGATCAAAAACAGTTGCTCTAAGCATAGGGATGGTCACAGCTGGAGGCTCATGGTTCCAGGGTGTTCATCTGTCCTGAAGTTACTTGAGGGTTGGGTCAGCCACAGAAGTGACTAGAGGCCTAGTTAAGGTCTCAGCCTAGAGGGCCACACCCTGAGGCCTGGATAAATACAACTGGAGAAAGGGGAAGGAGGAGTTGCTGGTGTCCAGGGATTCCCCCTAGCATTAGAGACATGTGTAAACAGAAAACCTAGATCCAGATTTCCCAGACAAGGGAGAAGGCTCCCAAACTACATAACTGGCTCACTTGTGTTTGCTCCAGAACTGGGACAGCCATAGGCTGGACATCCTCAGTATTTCAACTATGGGGGCAGGAGACAAGAAAGGCAAAATAGAGCATAAGTTTCCCACCATTCACCAAAACAGGTCCTCAGTGCCGTGGAGGAGTGACTAGCTCTTCTTCTGGCTGCCCCTGCTCTTGATATACAGGCTCGGTTACTCCACAATGTAACCCCTCCTGGGTCCCTAACTGCTCCATACATTTGGAAAGTCAATTCTGCAGTTTCCAATCCCCGCCCCCTCCCTCCACCCCCCCTTCCCCGCGAGGGCCCTTCACAATACACAGCACTACCGCGGCCACCTCCAGAAATGCCCTCATCATCAGCCAGAGCCCACAAGTCCTGGCAAGGAGGCAGGGCAATCTAAGAAGAGATTCTGAGTTCAGGTCAGCTTGCTGTCAGGACTCAGCAAAGATCTAGAAACTGGCCAAGGCAGGGTACAGTCAGAGAAGGGAAGGGCCTAGATCAAAGAAAGGAGGAGAGCAAAGGACACAGGAATAGGACAAGAGAGACGGGAAGGAGACAGGAAGAGGCCCAGAAGGGGAAAAGGAGGCGATGCCTCCAAGCCTTTGGGGACGGTGCCCAGGTCAGGAGTGAGCCAGCCCTCAGCTAAACCCAGATTCTAGGAAGGTCTGTGCTTCTAAAATTTCTTCATGTTTACCATGTTTCAAAAATTATTACAATGGCTTAAAGAAAACCTACAATATTAGGTCAAACACAATTCAAAATGGATATAAAGAAGAGTATGTGATGCGGGAAGACCAGAAGTGAAGGAGAACAAAGTGGGGAGGGAGGAGCTAGCTTTAGCACTGGGTGTCAAGAATGAGTATGTGGGCCAGAGCCTTCCATTTATGATCAGAAAAGACAGCTTCAACTTTCACCAGCTTTAAGTCAGTATCTTGAGAATACTATGAAATGTCTTTTAATAAGATTTTTTTTTTTTTTTTTTGGCATATGATATAAACCACTCATTTCTTATGCATTCTTCAAAAAAGCATTGGGCGGTGGAGGGAGGAGCTTGTTCCCCAGAAAACAAAGACAAAGGGTTAGGTTTAAGGAACAAACAGAGCTTCTTGCAGTGAAGCCCTCTTCAGCGCTTGGGCGGTAAGCGCACCTGTCAACAGTCAGGGTCTACTGAGTGCACAGCAGCAAATGTTCCCTGGAACATTCTGGGGGACGGACAGCAGCACGGCAATGGTTCTCGGCTATGCACAAAGGTTTCTGGCAGTGGGCACCCTGAGCGTAGACCACCCATACATTGATGTCCTAAGCTCTATTGTGATGGTATCTGGAGGTGGTCATAAAGGTGGGACCCCCGTGATAGGATTAATGGTGGTTAAGAAAGAAACACCAGAGCTCGCTCTCTCTCCACCAGGTAAGAACACAGTGTAAAAAAGCCAAGAACTGGGCCAGAGGAAGAATTTGCTAATCCCTTGATCCTGGACTTGCCAGCCTCCAAACTGTGAGAAATAAATGTCCATCGTTTCAGCCACCCAGGCTATGATATTTTGTGATAGCAGCCTGAGCTGAGACACCTAGAGACTCTCAATGCCGAACGCTGCCCACCTGCCCCACTATGGGGCAGGAGAGCCCGAGACACTGGTCCCTTCATTTCTGCCCTCTCTGCCACATGGCCCCAAGGCAAGGGTGGAGAATACCCTCCCAGGCACCAGCAGGCACACAGACCCAGCCCTGGGGAGAATGGCTGGGAGCCCCCGAAGAAGTGAGCTTCTTCACAGTCCCCTCAAATTCCGGGCACAGGAGAAGTCAGGGCAGAAATGAAATGTCAGGGCTCCCAGGCGGTCCTAGGAGGCTGGGGAAGGGAAAAAGAGGACACCAAAAAATCAAAGGGAAAGGTGTTACAGAGCTAACAGTCTTTCAGATATGTTCCAATCAACCTGGCTAACTTCACACGCCCTGTGTGAGAAATCCATAAACAGGGTCGCCTTCAGGCCACTCTTCTAAAGAAAACACTCCCGTCTGCCCAGGATTGTCTTGTCAGCCGGCATCTCTGCTTGGTCTTATACAAGTGATTGTTCTGGAGGCCTTGCTAGGCTTTGCTCCTCAAGGGCAGGGCTGAGCTTCTATTTTTTTTGTGGTCATTCCAGGAGGCTAGATTCCAGGAGGCTAGATTCCAGGTTCTGTACTCAGAAGCCCCCACTAATTTCTGCTGGCCAGCTGCTTTTCCTGAGAACACATAATCAGACGTTTTGATTCCCATATACAAACCTCCTGTGTCCCTGCCACTCTCCTCCCTGGTGAAAGGGACTTCATTCACAGCCCACGCATATTCTGGGCACAATTTAGACATCTGGGATGAACCGCTCGGCTCAACTGGGGGTTTTGGGCACACTGAGCAGAGAAGCAGAAAGGAAATAAGGCCGTTCCCATATCTGTGACACAAAGGAGTTGGCTCAGCCATATCAAAGGTCCCTATGAGATATACGATCCTGGAAGTTTGGGCAAGTGTTATTTTGTTGTGAGGAAACACTGCTGCTTGGCCACTTAGTATCCATCCTGTCCTCCCTCCTCATCGTCCTGTTCAGAGTAGCAAGGTGTCTGGCTAAACCACTCACCTTCCTGGACGCTCTGTGACAGTGAGGGACAGCCAGTGAAAGCCTGCTGGGACCTCAGAGAAAGCCTTGGCTTTTCTAATACAGGTACTACCCCCTTCTGCTTTGCCCTCCCACTTTCTTCCTGCCAGGGAAGCTGATGTAATGCTGGAGGGGATGCAGTCATCTTGTAGTCATGAGGCAATGCCTAGGAGGACAAAGGTCTACCTGCTAAAAATGGCAGAATGAAAACGTGAGACAACGCTGGGACCCACTACACTGGTCATGGAAAGCCTCGCTCAGGACTTCCTGGTCATAAAACCAAGTTCATAAGACTAAATTAATGTCTAACTTAGTGTATTCTGAAGCTAAGGGACATATACAGTTCTAATCCTAAAACTTTGGTTCTTGCTCTTTTTTTTTTTTCTAAGAAGCAAATTTGGAACAAGTAATAGTTTCTCAAAAGGGTAAGGAGAAAAAAAAAATCTACCTACCAGGACATTTTTCTTTTGGTTGGCAAATACCAAAGAACAAACTCATAAAAGTCACCTGCATCTCATAAAAAAAAACTATCAAAGGGCTTACCAGTACCCCAATCGGCCAGCTGCAAGAACGCAGCTCCAAGAGAATAACCGTTGGGTACTCATTCAAATGATTAGCCTCTACAGCTAAGGATTGACATTCAAATGATTAGCCTCTACAGCTAAGGATGTCCCATTGACATTCAGCCTGATTACCAGCAATTTGGGGATACTGTTATTGTTGTTTAGTATAAAGACATATGACTTCCAGAGAGGGTGGAGATTTGGGCACAGGTTTCTAGCAGGGCCCTCCCAAAGCCCTACTGAAATTATCCAAATAACAAGGCATTATGGGAGTGGGTCCATTCACATGCCAGCAACTCTGTGGAACCTCTATTGGATAGGATGCTGGTTAGTCCAGATAAAAGGCAGGCAGAGAAGACCAACTTGGAATCTGCTTCCAAGAACGCAGGCTCAGCACAGGTTCTCTTGTTCGATTGTCCTCACATCGACTACTTTGGAAGGTCAAAAGCCCTGTGCTGTCAGGCCAGGGGTCAGAAAGACAGCCTGTGGTTTCAGTTGCTGCAGTTTACCAACAGTATTTGTGGGGGAGAAGGGGACAAGCAGAGAGCCCTTCAGACTTCTCCCGGTGTTACAGCTGGGCCCCACAGGGCTGCTCCCCCAGGCTCACTGCTCCCTTCCCACTCTCATGCTAATGGATTCGTCAGCATCTCACAGTTAGCCCCAGAAACGTTATTCATATGAGAAAAGCACTGCAAATGATCTTAATATCCACTCAGAAATAGTTGCTTCAGGGGATGGCAGGGATGGGGGGGCAGACCTCTCCTGCCTTCCCTCTTGTGTTCTGAAAAATGTCAACACCTGCCACCAACCCACCCCACCCCCCTGCCCCGAAAACCTCCAATTTCAGTTCTGCAGAAGCAGGTGCCTGAAAAATCCAAGTGTGAATGTAGTCATGCAAATCAGTACTAAGCCTTCAGCCTAAAAAAAAAAAGTTAAGGGTTTTTTTTCCCCCTAAATGTCTGGTACCAATCAATCAGGCCACACTAGGGTAAAGGGGGTCGAAGGCACAAACTTCCAGTTATAAGATAAATAGGTTCTGGGAGTGTGAGATGTACAAGATGATGACTATAGTTAACAACAGTGTATTATATATTTGAAAGTGGCTAAGAGAGTAGATCTTAAAAGCTCTCATCGCAAGAAAAAGAATCTGTAACTACGTGAAATGACAGAAATTAATGAAACTCATGGCGGTGATCACTTTGAATATATATGCACATCACATCATTATGTTGCCTGCCTTAAACTTACACAATACAATGTTAGAGGTCAATTGCATCTCAATAAGACTGGAGGAAGTAAACAAATAAATACACGCATACATACAATTAAGTCACATTAGAGAGGCTTTATTTTGGTTTTGGGTTTTTTTTTCCCCTGAAGTTTAGAACTCAGCAAGGGTTTTCTTCCTCCACATCCCTGAAATTACTGAAGAAAAAAAAAAATGGAGCACAGGGAACTACTTTCTCCTAAGCAGTGGCCACATGCCAGGCCCAGAGACAGACACATTATTCACATCATGTCACTCATCCTCGCTCATGGCCTTGTGAACTAGCCTCAGAAGGGTACCCAGAGGAGAGAATGCCAGCACCAGACAAAGCCCAAAGTCACGGATTCCTCCACTCAAACAGCAAATATTTTAGTGAATACCTGTGCTATCCTCAGTCCTGTTCCGGTGGCTTCCCAACCAGGGTGCCTACGGAGCGCCCCAAGCAGAGGCTGCCGCTAACAGAGCCCCTGGGCTGTGAGCAGCCTCCACCCGCTTCGGTGCCCTGGCAGATAACATCATTGTCCACGAGTGCCAGGCCAACAAGGATTGGAAGCCCTGATAAATGATTGCTTGCTGGTGATACAGGCTATGAAGTTCGTGCTGACTCCAAATCCCTGCCTTCTCTACCAACGCCTGGTCCCCAGTGGTTGAGCCATTAGCAGACTCTGGGACCTGCAGAATCCCACACCAGAAAGAGGAAGGGTAGAAATAAGCAAGCTGAACATTCATCCTGCTCAGTTACTTAACCATCCCACCTCTCAGCTGGACCAGGCTTCATTTCGGTTTCCTCTTCTACATGTGTATTTAAATCAGAAGGAAACACTGGGTTTCGACCCACCTCATGTTCCGAATATGTAAACACAGCTGAAACACCAAATGGTTTTCTGGCTGCTATTTTTCTGCTTCCCGTTCTCATCACACACGAAAATGCCCACGTTTAAGACTGCTGGGGTGGGTAGGCACCTTCAGTTAGAACGCAAAGGCCTTCCAGCTGCTCCCAAATGTATGTCATGGGCTGCCAAGAGCCCTGGAAAGAAAACTTACAAATTCAGAGCAGAACCAGAAAAACAACTCCTGGTGGGGCCTCAGAAATGAATATTATCTCAGGGTAGGAAGTTAAAAGTCACGGCTACGAATGGGCTTTGGGCACTCTGGTTACAAAAAAATATGGTATTTTCCCCATTTGATCCCACCCTCCTTTCCAAAGGACAGCATCCAGTGCCTACACCATTTGTAAAGGGAAAGTTGGGGTTGGGAAAAATACCGTATTTTAACTTTTTAATTTTATTCTACTGAAATCCACAGGTCTGCTCCTAAATTGTTTGGATAAGTTTTTATTAAAACAAAACTTCCCCCCCTCCACACACACACACACACTTAAAGCTCCCGTGGGCCAATGTGGCCTCTTGTTGGACTACAAAAGGAACCTTGTTTGTGACTAATTTTATTTATTTTTTGAATTTAAATTCAATTAGCCAACACATTTTCTTTCTTTCTTTCTTCTTCATTTTTTTTTTAGATTGTATTTATTTATTTGACGGAGAGAAACACAGCAAGAGAGGGAACACAAGCAGGGGGAGTGAGAGAGGGAGAAGCAGGCTTCCCACTGAGCAGGGAGCCCCATGCAGGGCTCCATCCTGGGACTCCAGGATCATGACCTGAGCTAAAGGCAGATGCTTAAGGACTGAGCCACCCTAGGCACCCCTAGTCAACATATTTTCAAAAACAAAACAAAACAAAAAACCAACCCAAAAAACAAAGTTAAAATCAAAAGCTGCCACAGGTAACCCCAGCTTATGAACCCATATTCCAAAGTTAGTAGCAGGGGGATGTTGACAGTGGAGTGAGTTGTGTGTGGTGTGGGCAGGGCAGGCGGTGTATGGGAATTCACCGTACATTCTCCTCAACTTTACTATGAACCTAAAGCCAGTCCAAAAAATTAAATCTTTTTTTTTTTTTTTTTTTTAATTTGTACACATAGGTGCTTTCAGGACACAAGACATTTCTTTACTGAAACAGCGGGATAAAAAAATCATCCATTTCCCGGTCAGCCAAGAGACCACTCAACCCACACTGCAGCTGAACTTTGCAGGTGGTTCCCAAACTTCGCGTCTCCTCACGGGCATCTGCTCCTCCGTGGGCTCAGAAGGACACCTGCCTCCTCCCTGGGCAGTGGGGTGGGGTGGGGTGGGGTGGTGGTGGTGGTGGTGGTGGTGGTGGTAATTCTCCTTCCTCCCCACCTGCTCTTCCTTTGCCGGCTCCCAGTCCAGGCTGCAGAGAAGGCCCTGGCAGCTCAGCAAAGAACAAAGGTAGGAGCTGGCCTCAGCATGCAGAGGAGACCCTGGGGGCCAGGGGAGGGCTACAGGATGCCCCCCAGAGGCCCCTTTGCTGGTCCTGAAACCCAGGCACTGCTTATAGCTGCACATTTTCTTTGAAGCTGCACCATTTATTTTAATGTTCCTTCCACTGGAAAACCCTCAGGCTCCTATTCTTCTAACAAAACCATTTATTCTCCTGCAAAAATGGAGCCCATTAGCTTTATTTTTCCTGTTGAATATTGTTGATGTATCTGCGATCAAACCCATCTTTGGCCATCAGTGGGTCTCCCCAATACTTTCTTCGTGGGAAGAGTCAGAAGAAATAAAGAAAGGGCAATGTTCCAACTTTATAGGCATGTGGCAAACCCCAACTCTCTCATACAGGTGTCAGAGTCCGGAAATCAGCCTTTGGCATGCCCCAAGGCCAGAAATGGCATGTGCACAAAGGGACACAGGCGCAAACTCCTGGTCACCAACCAGAAGAACATCCAGGGACAGATGGGACTCAGCCTGGAGAAAAGAATAAAGGAAGTACCCTCATAAAAGGGCATGGGCACCCTGACAGTCTCCAAGGCCAATATCAAGGATTGCTTTCAGGTTTGTACAAAAACAAAGGAAATAAAGAGACAGTGTTGTCTCTATTACCCACCATGCCTCTTGACTCCTAGTTTTTGTCCATCTACCTTCCACTCCTGCCTGGAAGCTAGGCCTTCGCTCCTGAAGCACAATGCCACAGGCTCAGGCCATAGGGAGGCCACCGTGGCCGTGAGACTCAGGTTCTGCGCTGAGCTGACATGCACATAGTCCTGGAAGCCAGGTGAGGTGCACACTCAGCCTTTATTTATCTCAACCACTCTGTAGAAACACTCTCTTCTTTCGGATCCTGTGATGGTATTTTCCTGGATTTTCTACACATTTTCCTGCCCATTCTTTCTGAGTCCCATCTGCAGATTCCTCTTCCCTGGCCAACCCTTCTAGGGGCCCCAGGGCTCCATCCTTGGCCTTTCCCTCACTCTTCAATCTCACCTAACCTCCCTGGACTGGCTTCTGTGGGCAATGGGCTTTACCCACCCCCTCTAGACTTGCAACATTCCCAGTCTACACCCCCAGACCAGACCCTTCTCTAAACTCCAAACCCAAGTTCCCAAATGCCTTTGAAGTAGAGCTCTTAGATGGTCCATGAACACATCAGACTCACTATGTCTGAAAGTGAACCCATTATTTTCCCTACTCATTCCTTCCAAACTCATTCCTCCTCTAAATTTCCCCTTTCAGGTTACTGGAAGCACAGCCAACTTAGTCTTCCCCTTCAGAAAACAGGAAGTCTCCCATGCCCCATCTGATTCCCCAAGGTCACCAAGTCTCCCAGTCTAGTTCCTAGCCCTTGCTTGATTCATGTGCTCCTTTCTGGCAGGTTCAAGGTCTTCACGGTGTCTTGTTTAACCTCATGGATGAAAAAGCCAGCCACAGATCATCTTGCCACCATTAATTTTACCCTCTAATCTGTCCGTCATAACCACTTGGGTTTCCTTTCTAAAACACATCTTTGCTCCTGTGCCTCTCTTGTTAAAAGCCCTAACAGCCTCCCACCCCACTGCCCACAAAAGAACATCCAAATGGGGTACCTGGGTGGCTCAGTCGGTTAAGTGTCTGCCTTCTGCTCAAATCATGATCCCAGGGTCCTGGAATCGAGTCCCACATCGGAATCCCTGCTCAGCAGAAACCTGCTTCTCCTCTCTGTCTGCTGCTCCCTCTACTTGTACTCTCTCTGTGTCTATCTGTCTTTCTCTCTCTTTCTCAAATAAATAAAAAATAAAATCTTTAAAAAAAAAAGAACATCCAAATGGTTAACAAGGCAAGCATATGACCTTGTCATATCTCCCAACATTCTCCCTAGAGTACTCTCAAAGTACCTAAAACTATTTGGGATTTCTAGAATCAGCCAAACCATTTTGGACATTCCTACCCTGTACTTGCTATTCCCACTGCCTAGAGAACTCCTATTTATACGTCAGGACCCTCCGTAAGTATCACCTGCTCTGTGATATGTTCCCAAACTCCATCTCATTTGGAATTGTGATTCCATCCTCTGTGCTCCAGAAATACTTTGAATACAGCTCTAACGCAAAATGTTCACCAGGTATGTAATGACTTGTTTTTATAGCTTCCCTCCCACTCAACTAGGAGAGCCACAAAGTCAAGAATGCATGTCCTCCTGCCTAGAACATGAACAGGTTTAGAAAAGCAGCTCATTAAGTTTCTCAAATTGGAGGAAGAACTAGCTATGAGAGATATTTCCCCAGGATGGATGGACAGGAAGCCACGGGAAGGAAGGAGTTAAATAGTTTAACCTTTACAATGCTATGATTGGTAACCTTAGATTTGAATTTCTGTTTAATACAATTGGCCAGTGAGAAAGCACTTTCATCACAAATCCTTATTTCCTCCCAGTTTTCTAAAAACATCAGCCTATCAGCTTGAATCCTGCAGGCTCTTTCTCAGCCAAAAGGAATTTCCCTTTAAACAAAAACTATTCAGACATTTCCAAGATATGAAATGTTAAAAACGAAGATTTTCCACTCAACTAGGAAACTGTTTGTGGATATTTTTTTCCCCCAGACTCCTCTTATTTGCCAAGAAGTCTGAAGAGGACTTTTTTTCTGACGTTAAAAAAACGTTTCCTACCTCTGTGCCTCTCTGCTTTTTCCATTCTTTATTTTGTCGGGGTTTTACTGAAGCCGGATCTTAAGTCAGGAAAGAGAGGCTCCAGAATGCAGCACAACATCTGCCAACTGGGTTGCCCCAAAGATACAGGCAACCAACTCAATCTCCTTGTTGCTGTTTTAAATCATTTTTTAAAACTGAGAGCCCTTCAAAGGTAGGAGCATGATACCCAGAACAGACGGATGGGGTTAAAACAACCTTTGGGGCCATGTGCTACAAATGCAGTATTTCAGCCCCGGATAAAGAGAGACCCATAATGTCAAGTAACTTGCAACCCAACAAGTTCACGCAACAAAATGCCTTATGCTCCAAAGATAAACTCTCTTCCAAGAGCTGCCATTGAAATTTCTACCAAGAAGCAGGCATAGGAATGTGGGTGGCTCAGAGGAACCCACCTCGATTCTTAGGAAAACCTCAAAGCTCTTCAGTAATGTCAGCACAGGTTAAGGTAAGTAAATTACTCCAGAAGAGAGCAATTCAGAGGCAGGCAGTCCAACATGAGGCAAATGCCACTGAGTTTGACAGGGCGATACACAACAGAGGAATATACGGCACACGATACTAAGAAGTTATGTCTGATTTTTGCATTGACCTTCCACACAGTCCTAGAAATAATTAGACATAACACCCCAGAACACCACAAAGTGTATCTCAAACCCAAAAAATAAGCACAAGCCCAGCCAAAACACAGCTCGCATCTAACAGGTGACACTGACTCTAAGTGTCCCAGTAATGACCTGTGAGCTTCTCATACTGCAGGAGAGCTGAGCCCGCAAACATTCCCTGAGATATATGAGGTACAGTGAAAAAGAGGGTTCAAAGTGTCCACTACTCTTAGAGTGATGCCTCATGAAGATTCAAGAATTACCCAGTCAGAGCTCTTCGCGGAGTGAATGAGGGCCCAGAAGAGTTATACCAAAGAGCTCCCATTTTCTGTCAAGAGACAAATAATGGGTACAAATACCTGAGAACCAGCTGTATTGAAGGTGATAGATGAGCTGAGGGAAGTGTACAAAAAAAACAGAAGGCCAAGTACCAAACACTCATATTTAATAGATGGTAAAGAAGCCCAGTGAAGAGGGAAAAGCTGAGCTCACCAGACCATCATGGAAGCCAAAGCAAGAATGAGTTATGAGATGGCCTTGTAGTCAATGCTGCAAAGTTACTTCTAGGAGGCCTAAAAGGTAAGGGCAGAGCAAAGACTGGATGTAGGGGTTAGAGAGAAGTTGGAAGGTCTTCTAGCAACTAAGGGAACCAGAACTGACAAGGTGCAGAAGTGAGTAAAAAGGAAGAAAATGCAGGCAGTACGTATTGACTATTTGTTTGAGAAAACTAAGCAATAGAGAAAAAAAGTGAGCAAGAAGGGGCAACAGCATCTGGCAAACATGTGTTCAAGGCAGAGACCTGTGTTTACAGCAGAAGGTAGAAGCTGGGGAGGGCAGGAAATGAGGATGTGTGAGACTAATAACAGGTCCCTGTACTTCCTGAGTGATGTCAGACTCCTGAGGTTGGGGCATCTCTTCCCCAGAGAGAAGACACTTAACTCAGTGCAGATGGTGGAAAAGCATATCTATTACAGGCCAGGCAGTGACATGTGAGATAACTTGCCTAAGGTCAGTAGAGAACCAGTGACTCTTGACACCGAATCTGCCTGACCCCGAAGCCCACCCTTTCCACCACACTGCTCTGCACTCCAGGGGAGACCGGGGCTGTTCCACAATCTCCCTTCTTCTCCCCACACGCCCACCTTCTTCTCTATAAACTAAATAAGAAGAGATATTGATATTGAATTACCCATGTGGCTCTCACACTAAATTTTCAGATTTCCAGAAGCATTTACAAGAATTCAGAGGTAGTTCGGTTTTGTTTTGTTTTTTTTTGGGGGGGGGGTTAAATATTTATTTATTTAGTTTTTGAGAGAGAGACAGAGAGAGACAAAGAGAGCACAAGCAGGGGGGAGAGGCAGAGGGAGAGGGAGAAGCAGACTCCTCATCCAACTGGGAGCCCAACACAGGACTCAATGCCAGGGCCTAGAGATCATGATCCGAGCCGAAGGCAGACGCTTAACCATCTGAGTCACCCAAGAGCCCCAAGAATTCAGTTAAAAAAATATATAATAACAAAAGAGGTCAAGGTCACCAAGCTCATCCATTCTTCAAGACTGCTTCACTCCACTCCATTTAATTAGGCATCAAGCAATTACTGTGTATCTCTGAGCATCCTGTACTTGGTTAAGCATCATGGGAATACAGAAAAGCCAGTCACATCCCCTGTCCTCAAGGAGTTCGTGTTTCAGCTCAGCAAATCTCTTTACTGCTCTAGGCCTCAGATTCTCAGTAGATAAAACAGGCCAATCCTCCTATGTGCCTTGCAGATGAACTATAGGATTTAATTATAGGAAAAATCAAGGTCACTTGATTTGATTATAGGGAAAATCAAGGTCAACTTGATTTGAAAGAGAGAGAGAGTATGTGATGAGCTGAGAGGAAGAGGAATAGGCTCAAGGTTGACCCAAAGATCGTGCATGTCATCATTTTCTTTCAATCCTGACTTTACAGCAATGGGAAACATGAACACCCCCCTCTTTCATAAAATTACTCACTTGGAAAGTTCAGACATCCAAGAGCCGTAGGCCCAAAACCCTACTAAATGCCCCACCAAGGCCTAGGGCCATTTGCCCCGAGAGAGCAGACAGGTCAGAGTCATGCCAGGCTAAGGTAGGCAGCTCAAAATAACAACAGGCATGCACAGGCTTATCAATATTTGATTGGCTGGATAAGCAACTGAAAAAAAAAAAAAAAAAAAACAGCTTCTTTGAAAACTGACATTCAACTTTCCACCTGCTGATCTGAGGTTTGTGGACCTCGAACGAAACAACTCGTTCTTGTCTTGCATGATAAGCACGATTGCAGGCTTAGTTAGTTACCTCTGGCCCCAATATTTGACCCTGATACAGACAGGTCAGATAATAGAGTTAATTCTACATTTCCTAGTTAGTAGGTTAGGACACCGCAGCGCACCCTCTCTGATAGCCTTTGTGGTGCATTTCAGAGGCCAGTTCTCTGTCTCTCTAGTCTTCCTTCACTGGGTGTTATTAGCACAGCTAAATGATACTCTTAGAGCTTGGCAAGTGGCATGAGACTTGGTTTGATCTTTTGTTCCCAAGGCTAATTACTGTGAATTTTAAAACATTTTCCATCTGCTAGCCCACCTCTGTGAGGAAAACAGTCATTGGTTAAACAAACACACTAAAGAAAGGACTGCCCACTTGGACTATTTTTCTAATGATCATGACAGTCATGCTGCTTGAGCCACCAATAGCTCCTCAATCCCCAAAGGACTCATCTGAGCCAATCGTGTAAATCCCTTTCCAGCCATTGGTTTTAAAATGGTCAAGTGACCCAATCCTTACAGATGAAGCTCAAGGAAAAAGCAGCTGGTGGGCTTCTGAAAAGGTCTCTTTCATCCTAAAAAGGGACACAGGAAGACTCAAGCTCCCTAAAAAGGGACACAGAAAGACTCAAGCTCTTTCTTTCCTCTGAATATTGTTATTTTGAATCCAACACATGAAACTCATCTGGGAATGAGCTGTTTTCTGGTCACATCCAACCCAAAGATGAAATCTGCACACAGAGGCATGGCATTTAGGGGAGTTGCTGAGGGGCGCCTGAGTGGCTCAGTCAGTTAAGCGTCTGCCATCGGCTTAGGTCATGATCCCAGAGTCCTGGGATCAAGCCCCATATTGGGCTCCCTGCTCCATGGAGTTGCCGAATCAGTCAAAAAGGGAGCTATACCTCTAGGCCTCTTGCAACATGACATAATTTACTTATTGTATAAGCAGTCTGAATCAGTTTCACTTACTTAGAGCTGCAAACATTATAATTTAATTCAGTTATTAATCTAGAGGCAATGCCTCATTTCTTGCAAGAGCAACTTCATATCAGACCACCCTGCTTCCACAGAACATTATTATTTGGCCGTCTTTCAAGAGGGCAAGTACAAGTCAGTACTGCCCTCTCATCTTTCAGAGCTGTGCCTGAGTCTACCTGCCCCCAGCCTGTTATCACCATGAGAACAAGTTCAAAGACAAAAATATAATGGGTCAAAGAAATTTCACCAAGCCACTGAAAATCCTTAGATCATAGATAAATTAGCAACACAGGTACCTGGCTGCCTTATGAATAAGGGCCACATATCTGGAATAGAAGAATAGTGACCGCTCCCTCCACTCCCCAAATATTCCTCCCCTACAACCTAGGTATTGCCATAAGTTCTCCATTTAGAGATCCACCCTTTTGAGCTGATGTAGTTACTGTTAAATATAAATGCCCATTTAGGGGTCATATGATAAGCTTCACTAATATTTAAATATTCAGTGTAAGCTTATCAGACCTTTCATGAGAGCAAAATTTAAGAGGGGGAGTTAGAAAGAGAATACCATTACAGTTGAGTACTTGGGGTTCAAGAGGGGAGGAAAACATGAAAACAAAAGTCAAGAAAGGTGAAGTGAGGGCTTTGGAGACAAAGTATATTTGCTTTGCAATTCTCCTACTAGAATGCATTACTCATCCTTCAGTTTGTGGAGATCAGGTGACAAGTAATGATCTTCTCAAGCCAGGAGGACCCCAGGATCCCCCTCAGAACCTGGCCAGGGCCAACAATAGGAGTTGTCTCTAAGGTGGAATATCAACCCAAAAGCTTCAGTATCCCATTGGAGCTACAAGAGTTGCTGGATCAGCCAGGAGGAAGGGGAATCCACCAGCCTGTGAGATTAGCCAACCCCAACCCAGCACTCAGTGATAGATGTGAAAGCCAGATGACCTTGACATCCAGATACCAGGCGGGTTGAACATCCCCTTAACTCTGTACCTCCCACTGTGTGCAATCGGCCATTTCACTTTAAGCACCAACTAGACATAAAATTTTAGTGCATAACCACTAAATAACCTTACAAAAGTACTGGGTTTATATGAATTGCATTGAAAATAAGCAGAACGTCTGCCATTATCTTTGCAAAGACTTCGTAGTTCCTATTGTAGTTTTTTACAAAGATTAAAATCATTGCAAAAATTGAAAAAAAAAATCCCTGTTTTCTAGATTCTTAAACTGAGATATAAGAAAGTTACCATGATCATGAAGTTTGCCAGACCCAAATTCATGGTTAATCCTCCATCCTTAGAGCTCTTTTCCACCAAGCGCTGTTCCTTCCTTCTCTTTTCACCCAAGGTCTTCACCTACTTGGGAAGTGTTGAGTTTTTATGGAGCACCAGATCCCCTCTTTCCCTTTACACTCTGACTAAAATTACCTCTAGTCCAGTGTTAAATGGCGCCTTTAAGCTTTAATTTTACATTTTCTAAATAGATTCAGGAGGTAAAAATTAGAACAGTACAAAAGGGATAGTATGTAAATAACTGCCTCACTCCCGCCCCTCTCTCGACCTCCAATCCCCAGGTTCCCTCGCCAGAAACAATTATTCATTTCTTTTTTTTTTTTAAGATTTTATTTATTTGAAAGAGAGATCACAAGTGGCAGAGCGGCAGTCAGAGAAAGAGAGGAGGAAGTAGGCTCCCCGCTGAGCAGAGAGCCCCATGTGGGCCTCGATCCCAGGACTCTGAGATCAGGACCTGAGCCGAAAGCAGAGGCTTTAATCCACTGAGCCACCCAGGCGCCCACAATTATTCATTTCTTGAGCATCCTTCGGAATATGAACTATGTATATATAAGTAGATAAAATGCATAACCTGTTTTGCTCTTTAAATTACAAAATCCCACAACGAATTCCCAGAAATGTAATTTGCACAGAATCTTAGAGGAATACAACACCTGTGTTAGAAATGCCCAACATCCAGGCAGGTTTGGGGGAAGGAACAAGGTTTCTCACAGTGATTTCAAACCAGAAAAAAGACACGCTCCTCATCTTTAGATCCATCACCTTTTCTAAACTGACTTTTAGCATGTACATACCCCAGAAACAACAGCATTCATAAAAGTACTACTCATTGATTTAAAATAATATATTGTCATCTTTATGGAAACTATTTTTTAAGCTTCAGGAGGAAGCCCAAAGCTCTCATAACTCAGGATCTAATGAGCAAGTGCCTATTCATTCTATCCACACACTCCATTATTTTGAAGACTTCTATCCTGTCCCCCCTTAAGTCTTGTCCTTCTGAACCAAGAAGTCTTCTTCACAACTAACCAAATGAGAAAAGCATTGCTCCTGATGGTACACACAAGTTGCCAGAGATGGTACAATCCCAGCCTCAGGCAATTTGAACCTTCTGTGTTTTTAGAATCAGGCAGGTGACAGGTTTTGCTAAAACAGGGTATTAGCAATCATGCATGTGGTAACTAAATCCCTATTTAGACCTGGAGGTCAGACTATTCCACATTTTGGACAATAGCAATAATAACCAGCTCTGCAACTGAATACCCAACAGAGTCCAAGAAACAGATGCGCAAGTTATCTATTTTCAAATCTCTTCCAAACTCCCCTTAGTTTAGAAAGAATATAATCCAGTTGTCTGCTACTAAATCCAATACCTCTTTCAACACTAATTCATATACACAGTGTGTTGGCAATGACCTGTAGCAATGATGAGTGGCATTTTATATGAGTGAGCTGCCCGGAGGAGAGACACATCCCTAAGGGGCAGACATAAAAGTCATTAAAAAAATAAAGTAAAAGTAGAATAAATATAAGCACACATCACTGCTTCATCACAGTAACACTGAAAAACTGAGCCCTTAATACCAAAAGGAATGTAAGGTCTCTACCCCCGAAACTGTGCACAAAAATCTGAATTAGAGCCAGTCCAAACTGTTCTGTCTGGACTTCATGTCGTAGTCACAGGTAGAATCTCAAATCCTAGTCCATGATCTCACAAGCCCAAGTCACAGGCTGAAAGGGAATGTGTATGCATAATTCATGCCACCAGCTGAAAGACAACCCCAAAGCTGTGGCATTACAGCTGCTGGATGAGACATTTTCACAGCATGTTTAAGTACAAAAGAGAAGAACTGTCCCTCCCCCACCCTATACAAACGGTTAAAATGCAGCCCATGTCAGTAGAAACACCTGGAACACCCAATTACCAGAAAATATTTGAGGACCAATGTGCTCTAAGTTCTGTGTTGACAACAGGAAGCACATCTGGGCCCTCAGTCCAAATGCAGCCCACGTGGTCTCCTCAGGGAAAGCCTCAGTGAGCAAAACCCAGATCACACTACACATCTGGCTTTTGCCCCAGCATGAACCACCACTCCCTCTAGGCCCTGCACTCTGCATGTTTTCATCAAGCCATTCTCAGCCTTCACAAGCGCCTTAGTGGGAATCACAGGGAGGCCCTCATCCCTTTTCCCAAAATAACGTCAACCAGAGGCAAAGGGCAAGGAGGTGGTGCCTGCAGGCCATGTTGCAAAAGTTTCAAATATCCTGGCACTGACTCCCTTAAAAAAATCATGAAGGGGAAACGGCCAAGCTTCTCGTTTTCTCATTAGTGTTCTCTCTCTCTGTCTCTCACTACCAACTTCTGCACTTATAGGAAACAAAAAAACAAATGGATGTCACATAAAATCATATTAACATTGTTGGCTGTTGGAAACAGAATTTCATTTTGCAAATTTAATACCAAAAATTTGAAATTAAAACTTTTAAAAGGAATGTGCAGCATTCCTGTGACACTTCAATCCCCAAAGGGGTTCCTGAGGCATAAGGCTGAACAAAGAACTGGTGAGCCGTCCCACCTTCTCCAAAGCTTTTCTGAAATATGCAGCGGCCTCAGATTTTCCGTTGATCTTTCCTCTGAAGAGAGAGGAAGCAGATTTCTTGGCTGTACAGTTAAAGAACCCAAGTAATGCAATCTCTCTCCTTATATCAAAAGGGTTTTTCCAAAAACACACATACGCACACACACGTGTACTTCCTGAAATATAAACAAAAAAGTAAAGAGAGAGAAAGAGATAATCTGACAGGGTAAGGAAGGAAAATAGCCATTTTGTTTAGTTTTTTAAAACCTTCCCACAAAGTCAGTAGCAAGCTCAACAGTGGCGTATTATTCTCCACCCCCTCCCCCTTCTGCTTTACAGTACTGACAGCAAGAGCAAATGATACTGCTGATGTGAAAAAAGGCTCGGAAAAAGAGTATAAATTCCCAAAGGAATACAAACTGTCACTATTAATGAAACTTTCAAAGGGCCAGTAGCCCCCATTTATTTGCTCGGATCGAAAAAGGACACCTCTCCCTAGATCTCCTCACTCTGGGCATGCTTGCCTCTTCCCAAATCCTTCCTTCCCAGGTCCCTGTCCCCAGCTGTTCATTTAATGACAATACTTTCCCCTTGCAAGCCGCCCCTTCCCCGCCCCGCCGAGTCCTCACCGTGTGGTACATAAGAGCCTCGGTTTCCCCAGGCTCTGACAGCTCGCTCAGCTTGCGGTCCCACTGCAAGACGCTCTGCTCCCCGCTCTCCAGCACCTCCATGCTGGTCCGAGGGACGCTGGGCCGAGGATGCTGAGGGCAGGAAGGGAGCGGGCAGAGCCCCCTCGGAGGGTAAGGTCCGACTCCGCGGGCTGTGTGTGCGCGTGTGCGTGAAGCTTATGCACTTAGGAAAAAAACGTTCTCGGCTCTGCTTGAGGGAGAACTGCTAAGGACTCCCGTCCGGTGACCTCGGAAGTCTGAGAACTGCCGGGGGAGACAGGCTGTCCAGGGACCTAGCTGAAGGCTGGAGGGGTTAAAGCAGGGCGCGCATCCAAAATGAAGGCAGGAGATCAGCTCTCATCCCAAGAAAATCCCTTCGCAATAAACCCACTTTCCACTACTGCTCCAGACACAAACTTTGAGACTCCCCAGGGCTCCTTAGTTCTGCTCCAGGACCCAGCTATGACTCCACCTCCCTCTAGGTCAGTGACCAATCGGATACTCACGTCGCCCGCGCTATCCAATCACAAGTCTGTCTTTCCGCCCCGTCCCGCCCGGAAAGGCTGGGCAGCGAGAAGTCTCTGCCCAGACTTTGGAATGTGGGCAGGGAGAGCCTTTGGCGTCATCGGGGAACTCCTTCTTCCAGAGCGCAACCAGCCACCGCTTTCTGAGGCAGCGGACCAATGGAGTGCTCGAGTCTGGGAGTGATGAACTGGAAGCGTGACCAATGATAAAGGGGCGCCTTAGAGGACCAGCCAATCAAATAGCGACAAGAATACATTTCATAAAGGAGGGCGGGTGAACGCCGAGCCTTTGCTTAGAATCCACAAAAGTTAGCGTCTGTTTCTCCAAGGGAGGAGAGCCGCTGTGTGGACAGATTTATATACTGTCTTAAATATTTTTTCTTTTCTTTTCTTTTCTTTTCTTTTCTTTTCTTTTCTTTTCTTTTCTTTTCTTTTCTTTTCTTTTCTTTTTTCTTTTCTTTCTTTTCTTTTATTTCTTTTCTTTTTCTTGATTTTATTTGACAGAGAGAAACACAGTCAGATTGGGAACACAAGCAGGGGGAGCAAGAGAGGGAGAAGCAGGCTTCCCGCTGAGCGGGCAGCTCTATGTGGGACTCAATCCTGGGACTTCAGGATCGTGACCTGAGCTGAAGGCAGAGGCTTAAACACTGAGCCACCCAGGTGCCCCCATCTTAAATATTTTTTTTTAATATTTTATTTATTTGACAGAGGGAAACATAGCCAGAGGGGGAACACAAGCAGGGGGATTGAGAGAGGGAGAAGCAGGCTTCCTGCTGAGCAGGGAGCCTGATGTGGGACTTCATCCCAACTCTCCAGGATCATGACCTGAGCAGAAGGCAGTCGCTTAACCAACTGAGCCACCCAGGCGCCCCTTAAATATTTTCTTAATGTAGATTAGCTGATTGGAGTTTTGAGGTTTTTAAAAAATTAGTTACATAGTCACAAATATAAATACTCCCCATTGTGCATGAATTCGTATTAGCACAGTTGTAACAACTTGTCGTTGTTCCTCACATTTTCAGCCCTAGTTCTGCTGTGCTCTTCTGACAGTTTTTTAATAGGCTTCACTTTTTTTTTCTTTCAATTCACTCTACAGACACTATTGATAAAAGCCAATAGCGCCAATAGCTTGCTTTTCCAGGTCCCGAAGAGCTGTGAGTTATGACCTTGAGTTCAGGGACACCAGGTGGCTCAGTCAAGAGTCTGCCTTTGATTTCCGGTCATGACCCCAGGGTCCTGGGATTGGGTCCTGCATTAGGCTCATTGTGGTTTGAATTTGCCTTTCCCTGATAGTAATGTTGAACATCTTTTTATGTATGTATGTATGTATATTTTAGAGAGTGCATAAGTGCAGGGGTCAGAGGGAGAGGAAGAGGGAGAGAGAGAATCTTAAGCAGGCTCCACACTCAGTGCAGAGCCTGATGCAGGACTTGATTTCATGACCCTGAGATCATGACTTGAGCTGAAATTAAGAGTTGGAGGCTTAACTGACTAAACCACCCAGGCACCCCAGTTCTTGATGTAGTTTGGATATTAACCCCATATCAGATATGTGATTTGCAAATATTAAATGCCATTTGGTAGGTTGTCTTTTGGTTTGATGTAGCCCCATTTGTTTACTCTTGCTTTCAATGCCTTCGGTTTTGGTGTCAAATCCAAAACATCATTGCCAATACGAACGTTAAGGAGCTTACAACCAATGTTTTCTTCTAGGATTTTTTGGGTATCACGTCTTACATTTAAGTTTTTATTCCCTTTTGAGTTAATCTATGTGTATGGTTTAAGATAGTAGTTTTATTTCATTCTTTTCCATGTGACTGTCCAGTTTTCACATCACCATTTATTAAAGAGACTGTCCTTTGCCCATTGTATATCCTTAGCTCCTTTTTAATAAATTAATTGACCTGATATGCATGGGTTTCTTCTGAGGGTCTTTATTCTGTTGCACCGATCTATCTGTCTGTTCTTATGCCAATACTATACCTTTATAATATAGTTTGAAATCAAGAAGCATGATGCCTCCAGCTTTGTTGTACTTTCTCAAAATCCCTTTGCCTATTTTGGGATTTTCTGTTCAATGTCTGTGAAAAATGTCATTAGAATTTTGATAAGGATTACATTGAATCTGTAGACCACTTTGAGTAACATGGACATTTTAACAATATTAATTCTTCCAATTCATGAAATAAGGAATGTCTTTCTATTTATTTGAATTTTCTTTAATTCCTTTCATCAATGTGTTAGTTTTCATTTACAGGTCTTTCACTCCTTGGTTAAATTTATTCTTAGGTATTTCATTCTGTTTGATGCAATTGTAAATGGAATTGCTTTATTAATTTCTCTTTCTGATAGTTCATTATTAGTTATAAAAATGCAACAGATTGGGTATGTGGATTTTTGTATCCTGCAACTATATTGAATTTATTTGTCCTAATAGTTCATTGGTGCAGTCTTTAGGATTTTCTATATAAAATATTGTGTCATCTACAAATGGTGATAGTTTAACTTATTCCTTTCTTATCTTGATGCCTTTTATTTCTTTTTCTTGCCTAATGCTCAGGCTAGAACTTCCAGTACAATTTTGAATACAAACGGTGAGAATGAGCATCCTTGTCTTCTTCCTGATCTTAGAGATTTTCCCCACTAAGTATGATGCTGGCTGTGGGCTTGTCATATATGGACTTTATTATGTTGAGATACATTCCCTTTATAGCTACTTTGTGGAGAGTTTTTCTTATAAATGAATGTTGAATTTTGTCAGATTTTTTTTCTGCCTCTATTGAGATGATCATATTAATTTTATCCTTCATTTTGTTAATGTGCTATATCACATTGATTTATGAATGCTGAACCTTCCTTATATCCTTGGAATAAATCCCACCTGATTATGGTGTATCATCCTTTTAATGTATTTTTGGATTTGGTTTGCTAATATTTCACTGAAAATTTTTGCATATATATCTGTCAGGGATATTGGCCTGTCATCCATGCATCTATCTATCTATCATGTATCTTTCTTTCTTTCTTTCTTTCTTATTTATTTATTTATTTATTTATTTTGTGGTGTCTTTGATTTTGGAATCAGGGTAGTGCTGGCTTCATAAAATGAATTTGGAAGTGTTTCCTCCTCTTCTATTTTTTGGAAAAGTTTGAGAAGGATTGGTATTAATTTTTCTTTAAATGTTTGGTAGAATTTGGCCATGAAGCCATCTGGTCTTGGACTTTTGTTTGTTGGGAGGTTTTTGATAACCAATTAAATTTCTTTACTAGTAATTTGTTCAGATTTTTTTCTTTCTTTATGATTCAGTCTTGGCAGGTTGTATGTTTCTAAGAATTTATCCATTTCTTCTAGGTTGTCCAATTTGTTGTTGACATATAATTGTTCATAGTAGTCTCTTAATGATCCTTTGTATTCTTGAGGTATATTTGTAACATTTCCTCTTTCATTTCTGATTGTATTTACTTGAATCTTCTCTGTTTCTCTTGAGGAGTCTAGGTAAAGGCTTGTCAATTTTTTTATCTTAAAAAAAACTCTTTTTTTCCCATTGTCTTTTAAGTCTCTATGTCATTTATTTCCACTGCAATCTTTGTTGTTTCCTTTCTTCTAGTAACTTTGAGATTCATTTGTTCTTTTTTTTTTTTTTAATTCCTAGAGGTATAAAGTTAGGTTACTTAGTTGAGATTTTCCTTCTTTCTTAATGTGGCCATTTACTGCTCTTCTGGCCATTTTGATGTGGGTTTTTTCTCATTTTCCCACTGTATAGGAGTCGCTCAGCTAGTTTGGGGATTTCTTTCAGAAGAAATTGTTCTGTGTGTAGCTTCAGTGGGCCATGGTAGAACGTAAATTCAGGATTCTCCTACACTGCCATCTTGAATCAGAGCCTCCTGTCTGTTCTTGATAAATAAATGGCATCTGAATGCTTGAAAGTCATGTTTTCCCAAAATCAAAATCAAGAACAAAGCAAACAAGATATTTTCCTGATTTTTTGTGATATTATTTACTATATTTCCATGTGCTAATCTATTTACATGTTGTGCATGCCTCATCTTAATTATTAAGATAAATTGTGTCCAGAATTGGGTACTTGACAGATTTCCACATCATGAAAATAGAACCCTCCTTGCAGGACAGCATGGCCCAGTGTGTCCACATGCTTTCAATCTGAGTATTCAATAAATATTAGTCTTTTGATTTTCTCTCTTTTTATGTCCTATCATTTCTTCAGTTGATCCACAAGAATTTGTTAAGTACCTTTTGAATTCAGACATAATATGTCTATATTTTCCAGGTACAAGGCTTTCTCAAAAAAAAAAAAAAAAGAAATGGAATCTCACCACTCACACTTTTCCTAGACTAATGGTTAGGGGAAGAAAAGACCATGTTCATTCAGGTATGAAGAGATAACCCAATGGCAGATGTGTTCCATTCTGGTGTTTCTCAAGCTTTTCTGGAGATTAACTGTGATGTCAAGGCTTAGCCAGTAGATAAATATCACAGAACCTAAGGAAATTTAAGTTGGTGATAGATACAGTTGTTTTGGTTCTCTGTCCTAAACTCTGACCTTTCCTCCATTTCCCATTACTCAGAGAAAGAGTTCAGCAACAAGCCTGTTGCCTTTCTTGCTGAGAGGAAAAACCTTCCTAGGCCTACATGAAAAAGTTAGCCAGGATAATAAGCAAAAACATCCCTAGAGCCATATCCTGATAGTGACACATGACATAGGCCTTAAAGCGTTGGTCCTCCTAACTGAAATTGTATGTCAGAAAATATTTGTGAGACTGGACAGCAGTGGCTTAAAAAGGTCTCCCTCATCAATGGTGAGAACTGTGAGAAGAGAGGAGGGGCAGGCAAGAAAGGATCCCTTCACAAAAAGTTGCCTAACTCTGTTATTAGTCTCCTAGGGTTGCCATAATAAAGTACCACAAATCAGAAGACTTAAAGAACAGAAATTGTCTCACTATTCTAGAGACCAGAGGTCTTAAATCAAGGGTCAGTAGGGCCATGTTCCTTCTGAGACTCTAGATAGAATCCTCTTGGCCTCAGGTGGCAGCTGTTCAACCTTGAACTTGGCTTGCAGCTATCTCATGATCCTTGCTTCCATCATCACATGGCATCCTCCTTCATGTGTCTATGTCATCAAGTGGAATTCTCCTCCCTGTATGTTTCTCTCCCTCCTCCTCTTTTAAGAATACCAATCATATTTAATTCAGGACCCACACCACTGTAGTATGACCTCATTTTAACTAATTGGGTCTGCAATGATTGTGTTTCCAAATAGTGTCTCAATCTAAATTATAGGCAATTTCAACATATATTTTGGGGAAACACATTTCAACTGATAACACCTATCAAGCCATCATCAGCATTACCGCATGAATTTCTAGTGCAAGTATCTTTCTTGATCATTTTTGTGCCCCTAAACATGTCTTTGATTCTCTGGTAAAACCATCATAGCCCCCCCCCCCAAAAAAAAAGCAGACTTCATTGCATTTAGAATTTAGCATCCCTGTTGTTACTCTGCCAGGTGTATGCTATGCCCTTATACCCCTCTTCTGTCTCCTTTTCATACATGTCCATTCAAGAGCTAAATGCTCATCCTCCCCCAACAAACACCGAGTTCTCCAAGTACAGCCTCCTTGCCTTCTGTATTGAACTGTGTGTGATTATATGATCAGATTTGCATTTTTGAGAACTTCTCATTTCTCTTGAGTAGTTTTCTCTTTTATTATAACCAACTATGTGATCTCACCTATCTTGTCTCAACATTGTTTTAATGGATTCTGAAAATGCACCTGTCTATTTGTTCTATAACGCTCTTGGCTTTCTACCATCCTTCGAGAGTTTTCCTTCTATTTTAACATGTTCTATCCTTTGCTTCTAATTTGGAATAGAACCAAACATTTCTCTTGACATTCCTTCTTTTAATTCTTCTTGTTCTGTCTTTGGTATAACAAATAAAATTCCCAGCTTTAAGGAATTTCTTTCAATTATCATTACTTAACCAGTAATGGTGTTTTTCTATTTCACAGTAGTTTTTCTTTCATGAAAGAAGAAGATATCTGAGAGAATCTACACTCTCTCCCTAGGAGAGCCAGGGTTCTAAGGTAGGCTTGGGAGTCCTGTTGATCTAGAAGGATCTGAAATAAATGTTATGAGAACTCTGAGCACTGAGATAAAGAATCAACCAAAAGGAGGAGGTGAGGATTACTGCTTCCAACCTCTGAGGAGTATACTCTGGGCAGACAGTGAGCTGGAAAGTGCTGGAAGTCACAGGAGCCTTAGCTATAGACAGGGTTCCTTGCTGAGAGAGAAGAGTCACTGAGGTAGGTCCTAGATGGGACCACCCTGCCTGGAGCCAAGGAAACATGTCTCTGTCTCTCAATTTCTGAGAAAGGGGACTATGAAAGCCTAGATAGCAGGCTAATAAAATTGTATTAAAAATATAATAAAGGCGCCTGGATGGCTCAGTCAGTTAAGCATACGCCTTTGGCTGAGGTTGTGAGCCCAGTGTCCTGGGATCAAGTCCCGCACAGGGCTCCCTGCTCCATGGGGAGTCTGCTTCTCCCTCTCCCTCTGCCCCTTGCTCATGCTCTCTCTCTCTCAAATAAATAAAATATTTTTAAAAAGAAAATCTAATAAAAAACCTGTAACGTCTTCCCATCTTACCAAGCTCAGAGATGGCCGGAGCCACCATGAGCAATAGGGGTTGCACAGGTGTAAACATGTGGCTACATGTCCTTGGTCTTGCTCTACCACTGCTGTCCCTAGAGATCCAGACTGCCACCCCGCCACCCTGCCAATCGTGTTCTGAATCCACAGTCACCCTGCTTTGCCACTGAGACTGAGCCTGCCAATACGCTACAACTCCTTTTAGATTGTTAGAGACAATTTTCTGAGTCAACTGGCTCTTTGAAAATAAGATTTTATTCAATCCCTACCTTACAGCTTATATAGAAATAAACTTCAGATGGACGAAGGACAAAAGACAAAGGACAAAAATAAAACGAAGCTATCTACAGGAAATAACGATAAAATAGTTGCATAATTTTAGTGTGAGAAAGGACTAGTAGACATAATATAAAAGGCAGAAAGCATATAGGAAAAACTAGATTTATTTACACCTAGATTGATGTGTGTGTGTGTGTGTGTGTGTATCTCCACATAGAATATGTAATTTAAGTAAATGGAATTAAAATATTATCCATGTTCTTGTTAAAATGAGTCTTGTCTAGTGAATGTCTTTTTTACTTATTTTTCCTGTTACTCCCACCTCATCCCAAGTACATGGTGTTAACAGCCTAATATGTACCTTTCCACACTTTTCCTATATTTGTGTGATTCTATGCAAATACACATACAGAGGAGCTAAATCATTGTTAAATTATGCACATCTCTCTGCATTTTGCTTTTTTCACTTAGCAATAGAGCTTGAAAATCCCCCTAGTTGTCTGTTATAGATCTAGTGCATTTTTGTTAATGACGTACTGTAAAAGGACCATTAAAAGATAAACTAAGACATATTAAACATTTTAAGAGTTTATTTGAGCAGAAACCAATTGAACCAGGCAACATCCAATCTACCAAATACAAAGGAACTCCAAGGAGCTGTGCAAAATGAAAAATTTTCATAGGCAGAAGGGAGCAGGAAAAAAAGAAGTTGAATGAAGCAAAAAAGCAGTTTAGCTATGCAAGGTTACTATCCTTTGGGAGATGGCATGGTCTATCAGAGAAATTACTAACAGGTGCTGGTCAGGTGGTTCTTGATTGTTCCTTTTCTGGGAGCACTGAAATTTTAATTAAGTTAAAACCTGGTTTGGTGATGTGGGGCTTAGCATAAGCAACTCCATTTTGTGCCTATTCTCCTGATTTTAACAAAATAAAGCACTTTTTATTCCCCAGTTGGCAAGCATTTACTCCATTTCCAAATTTTACTTCTGGAAACATCAATCAGATGATGGGATAATATGGTTTTATCTTTTGAATTTCCCTGTAAGTGACCTTCTCCCAGGAATGGAAGATCAGGCTCAGGTTGTTGAATTTCACAACCTATGAGCCCCAAGTACCCAAGGAGTGGAGATGGGGTTCCAGGAGTGGAACTTAGGAAGGAGCAAGGTCCTGAATGGCATAAAGGGTCAGGGAGGGGACACAGGCTACAAAGATATTCTTTGCCATGCCCCGGTTTTGCCGCTGACCAATGTAGGTCCTCACTTTAAGATACTGTTCACACTGTGTCACAAGAGAGGCCAGATCTGAACTAGAGAGAACAGGTACTGAAGTTTCAGTGAGAAATTTGGTCATTTCTACCACACTGCCACCATGTGGCTGTGGAACATTGCTGCTAGCAAACCTGAAGTTCGGGTTGGAAGAGCTCAGTAGTTATTAAATAGAATCGGTTTTCATGTTCTATCTTGATTTGTACCTCCCAGGTCAAGGTATAAACATTTCCATCAACCCAAAGAGTGTCCTTACACTATTTCCAATCAGTACCTCCCAATCATCATTTTTCCAACTTCTATCAGATCTGCTATTCTTGAACATTCTATAAATGGAATCCTATAGTTCATACCCTTTTGTGTGTGGCTCACCGTGTCTTCAAGTTTCACTGATGTTGTTGCGTGTAGTCAATTCTTGGGTGTTCCCAGTAATGGGAACAAATTCTCTACAAATATTGAATTAGTGAACACTGGGTCATTGCTTCTAGGGGAAATGCAGCAGTAGGTTCTTGTGAGTCTTAGTCTTAGCTCACCTCATCAATACATACAAACAAACATACCAATATATACCAATGTGTGTCAACTGATTAATACAAGTAAAAAAGCAAAATAAAAACAAATACTTTGTTTATCTATGTTTCTGTTTAAAGGTACCTCACTGGGGCGCCTGGGTGGCTCAGTCATTAAGCGGCTGCCCTCGGCTCAAGTCATGATCCCGGAGTCCTAGGATCGAGCCCCACATGGGGCTCCCTGCTCAGCTGGAAGCCTGCTTCTCCCTCTCTCACTCCCCCTGCTTGTGTTCGCTCTCTAGCTCTGTTTCTCTCTGTCAAATAAATAAATGAAATCTTGAAAAAAATAAAGGTGCCTTATTTAGTCTATATTGTTGATTCATTGGCTTTGAACTCACTGCCAATAGCACTTTAGGAGCTATGTGCCTGAAAGAAGGTTATCCAACATATATTTTCAATATATCCAACATATTTTTCCATGTAAGATGAGTCACAGCCTTCTTGCACTACACTTGGATCATTTTGAACAGTGAAATCACCATCGAAAAGTATAAAAATATGAAAAACAAAGAACTAAAATGGACCATATTGCATATTTACAGTATGAGGGCTGAAACAAAAAGAACATAGATTTATTCATCCCCACTGGAAACCGGCACACCAAGCAATTCAAAGTTTTCACTACTCTGAGCATGTCCACGAATGACCATGAACACCGTGCTGATTTTAGGCTTATACATACATTTCAGCAAATAGGAAAATTCTCATAGAATCCATAGATAATGAGGATCAGTTATATCTATACTTTGTTCTTTTTTATTGCTGAGTAATATTCCATTTATGTATAAAGCACGATCTGTTTATCCATTCATATAGATGGAATTTGGGGTTGTTTCCTATTTAAGGCTACAATGAAGTAAGTAAGGTTCTATAAACATTCTTATAAAAGCTGTTTTGTGAAACTGCACACATTTCTCTTGGAGGTGTGAAATTACTGTGCATGTTGAGCCTTATTAGGAATTTTCAAATGGCTTTCCAAAGGAATTTACCATTTCATGCTCTCATCAGCAATATGAGAGTTTCAGGTGTTCCCCGTCTTCACACCTGCCATTGACAGCTCTTTTTAATTGTATTTGTTCTGGTGGGTATGCACTGTGGTTTTCATTTGTATTTCCCCAGTGATGAGTGACATTGCATAGCTTTTTATACATTTATTAACCATCTGAATATATTTCTTTATGATGTTCTTTTCAAGTTTTGGTCCATTTTTAATTAAGATGTATATCTTTCCTGTAACTGGTTCATAGGAATCCTTCTTATATTCTGCATATAAATCCTTTGTCAAACAAATGTATTACAGGGAGTGGGGGAATGGGATAACAGGTGATGGACATTAAGGAGGGCACTGGGTATCACTGACCTCTACCTCTGAAACTAATAATATGTTAATTAATTTAAAATTTAAAATATATATATTTAAAATACATTTATTATACCAAGTGATGGGTCTATTTTCTCCCAGTGTGTAGTTTCCCTTTTCATGTACTTAATGGTAACTTGTGATGAGTAGAAGTGCAAGTTTCATTGACATGAAGGGCTAGTGCTTTTCATGTCCTAAGAAACCTTTGCTTACTCCTAGGTAATGAAATCATTCTCATTATTCCTAAAAGCTTTATAATTCTACCTTCTACATGTAGGTCTATAACTATATCATCTCAGGTAGAGATCAAGGTTGATTTCTTTTCATACAGATACCCAATTGCTCTAGGACTGAAAAACCTTCCTTCTTGAGAAGAAACTTGCATCATTAATTTGAGATCTTTCTTCTTTTTAATGAATGTATTACAGCTATACATTCTCTTCTTCTTCTTCTTCTTCTTCTTCTTCTTCTTCTTCTTCTTCTTCTTCTTCTTCTTTAAGATTTTATTTATTTGACAGAGAGAAACATAGACAGAGAGGGAACACAAGCAAGGGGAGTGAGAGAGGGAGAAGCAGGCTTCCCGCCGAGCAGGGAGCCCGATGTGGGACTCGATGCCGGGTCTCCGGCATCATGACCTGAGCCGAAGGCAGTCGCCTAACCAACTGAGCCCCCCAGGCGCCCCTATACATTCTCTTCTTAATACTGCGTTAACTGTAGCCCATATATTTTTATATGTTTTGTACTCACCGTTCAATTCAAATACCATCCAAGACCCATTGTAAACCTCCCTTCTACCTATAGGTTACTTAGAAGTGTTTCTTCATTTCCAAATAGGTTGGAATTTTCTGAGTATCTCTTAGTTAATTGATTTTTAGTTTAATTCCATTGTGGTCAGAGAACATACCATGTAGTTTTTCAATCTTTTGGGATTTTTTTGAAACTTGGTTCATTTTGGTGAATATTCCATGTACACATGAATGTGTCTCTCTCCCTCCCCCTCTACCTCCACCCAGTTGTGCTCTCTTTTCTCTAAAAAATAAATAAATAAAATCTTTTTTAAAAAAATGGTAGTTCCTACATCACACAGATATAGAGGTATTTCTCCCTGGGCTGGTATTTTGGCACAGTGAAAATTATCCTGTTGCCCAATGTACTTGGGAGTAGAGCCAATCACTGTGATATTTCCCTAAATTGATTATTTACTGGGAGTTGCAAAATGGTGGTATTATAATTCTTTCATGAATCACCTGCATCCTTCAATCAAGAAGCGTTATCTCTCATCAAGTGGAGATGAACTATTTTTTCCTTGCCAAAGGCAGAATGAAAGTTTGATTATTTTTCTTTAACTACCAATTTCTGTTGTATCTTATATAATAATTGTCTGCAATGGTCATCTGTAAATCTTTTCTGCTCTTCTTTTCTAATAACTTTGGACTTGTGAAGTTGTATTTGTTTAATGTTTTTTTTTATTATTTATTTATTTATTTATTTATTTATTTATTTATTTATTTATTTATTTAACAGAGAGAAACACAGCTAGAAAGGGAACACAAGCAGAGGGACTGAGAGAGGGAGAAGCAGGCTTCCTGCCGAGCAGGAAGTCCGTTGTGGGGCTCGATCCTGGGTCTCCAGGATCACGACCTGAGCTGAAAGCAGTCTTTTAACCAACTGAGCCACCCAGGTGCCCCTGTTTGTTTTTATAATCACGAATATTTTTGATAATCAAATTTCCCCAGATTTTACCAGCAGCAGCTTGAACAAATCTACTTCTGTCTTTTTGATGCCACCCCAGTAGTCGTTGATGCTTCCTTCTCTTTGGCACATCCAGAAGTGACAAGCCCATCTTATGCTTTCCTAGCTCCAGCCCCCATGTCTCTGAAGAGTCCTAATTCCCTAGAGGGGAGAAAAGCATGTAAATACCTAAATTTGAGCTCCAGCAAGGCTCATTGTTAGAATGTCATTGTTTTTAGACCCCTTTCAGTATGCAGAATATATGCATATATTTTTAACTTGAATTTATCTTGGTATGTCCACTCAGATTTAACATAATGTGACATGATTTTACATTTATAACTCTCCAACACTGAAAATCTTTGTTCCTAATAATTTTAAGATATTTACTTACTTGCTTATCTTAGACATAAAATACTTCCAAAATTATAATACCAGTATTACTACTAAAAATAAGACTATTGACAGAGGAATAAGGTTTATTTGTAGTTCCCTCATTTTCAAATTCATTCTTTTTTTCCTTTGCCCTTAATCTATATCTCACTAAAGATGTACAAAGTTCTGTGTTGAAAGGTCACTTGGAATAATTCTTTTTTCTCTGAGATTCTGTTATTAAGTGGACATACAGTTAGGTTCATTTGTTTCTTTTTTTAAAAAAGGCTTCCTTTTTTCCTTTTATTATCTAATTTTTAATATGAAATACACATACTTATAAGATAAAAAATAATAGACTCACAAATTTGCTTTAATTCCAAAGCCTTTCACCAGGACTCCAAACTACCACCATCTCCACTAGAGGGCACTATTTTTACTCATTTCTAGTTTGTCATGCCAGCGTTTCTCTTTCAAAACTTTTTCCTCACCTTGCATCTTATAATCAATGAAATGTAGGATATCTGTGTCAAGCAATATTAATATTAGGTCTGATGGCTTTTGAACTTCATAGAAAAAATATCTTAGTATTTGTTGTTTTCTCAGACTTTTTTGGTTACTCATTATTCTATTATGAAATTTGTACGTGTTGTTCTGTGTAGCTGTTTGCTCATTTTCATTGAGTTACACTGTTCCATCGTGTGACTACACCACAAGTCATTTGTCCTTATGCCAATGGCATTTGGTTGTTTCTGGGTTTTCTTCGTATTGTGTGTATACTCTCAGTAATACTCCATTTCAGACAAAGTGGACTTTAGAGCAAAGAGAGGCATTTCATAATGGTAGAAGGGTGAATTCTCCAAGAAAAATTCCTGATGTGTGTGTAATTAACAATGGTTACACTAAAGTGTTTAACAAAAAACCCCACAAAATACATGATCCAAAAGCTGATAGAGCTAAGAGGAGAAATAGATTTACCCACTATTATATTCAGAGACTTCAACACACCTCTCAGAAATGAAGAGATCAAGAAGGTGGAAAATCAGTAAGGATATAATTGAGCTGAACAGCCTAGATCTAATTAATAGTATATTAATAATAATAAACATAGTCAATAGACTATGTCATCCAAAACTAGGAGCGTGCACATAATTTTCAAGCTCACACAGAATATTCACCAAGAGAAGTAACATTCTGGGGGTGTGTGGGTTAAACAGCCACCCTGGTTAAACAACTGTCTTTGACTCAGGTCATGATCCCAGGGTCCTGAGATCAAGCTCCATGTCAGGTTCCCTGCTCAGAGGGGAGTTTGTGTCTCCCTCCCCCTCTGCTCATGCTCTCTCTCTCTAATAAATAAATAAGTAAAATCTAAATAAATAAATAAATAAATAAATAAATAAATAAATAAATAAATAAATAAATCGCATTCTGGGCCATAAAACACACCTTAACAATCTTTTTTTAAATTCAATTAACCAACAAATAGTACATCATTAGTAGATGCGGTGTTCAACAGTTCATCGCATGCATATAACACCCAGTGCTCATCACATCATGTGCCTTCCTTAATAACCGTCCTTAAAGGAATAGAAATTACACAGAGTATGCTTTCAGACTACAATAGAATTAAACTAGAAACTAATAACAGAAAGATAACTGGAAAACTTCTGAAATACTTGGGGATTAAACAATACATTTCTAAATAATTGATGGATCAAAAGACATCTCAAGAGAAATTTTTAGATATTTTGAAATAAATGAAAATACAGTTTATCAAAATTTGTGAGATGTAGCAACAGCATTATTTTAAGGGAAATTTATTCCATTGAACACATATGTTAGAAAAGAAGAAAGAGGGGTACCTGGGTGGCTCAGTGGTTAAGCATCTGCCTTCAGCTCAGGTGATGATACTGGGGTCCCCGCATCGAGCCCCACATCGGGCTCCCTTCTCAGTGGGAAGCCTGCTTCTTCCTCTCTCAGTCCCCCCGTTTGTGTTCCCTCTCTACCTGTGTTTCTCTTTGTCAAATAAATAAATAAAATCTTAGGAAAAAAAAAAGAAAAGAGGAAAGATCTAAAATCAATAATTTAAGCTTATACCACAGGAAAAGAGAGAATAAAGAGCAAATTAGATTTGGGGCACCTGGCTGGCTGAGTGGAGAGTGGAACTCTTGATCTTTGGGTCATGGGTTTGAGCCCCATGTTGGGAGGTAGAGATTAATTTAAAAAATAATAAGAGGAAGCAAGATGGTAGAGAAATAGGGGACCCCATTCAACTGGTCCCCTGAACTTAGCTAGATATCTATCAAACCATTTTGAACACCCGCAAAATCAGTCTGAGATGTAAGAATATATATCTGGATTTCTACAAGCAGAAAAACAACTGCTCTTGCAAGGTAGGACATGCAAAATTGTGAATCTGTGGTGAGATATCAGAAGATAAGTGGAAGGAGGGAGCCTCCATTCACTGGCTCCTGGAAAGTGACATAACACTGGAGTGCAAAATCGTAACTCTTGAAAGTTGTCTCTCACTGCCCTAGTGAGAGACATCCCTCTCTGAAAGGGGATCGGAAATGAAAAGGCAGAATTGTAGGTGTAACACTGTGGTCTTGGGATCCAAGGAGTCACAGAGCAAACAGGAGTGCCTGAACTAGTAGAGCGCCCAAGCACTGGAGCTGAGAAGCAGGTCATGGTCAGCAAGCCCTGGAGGAGGCTCTCAGCTTGGATCACCATTGACTGAGAACTAGACCGATCGGTAGTCACTCTTTTCCTGAGCAGCCTGAAAAGGACTGGAGCCTGGGGGCTATTTGCCTGGCCCTGAGAGGGGTGAGACAGGTGCGCCCATAACTGGGCAAAAGCCCACAGGGTGGTAGCAACCTGGAAAGGGCAGCACCCAGACATGATGTGGGTGTAAGCCTGCGGCTACTTGTCACTTTAGAGTCACAAAGGGTAGTGGCGCTCCAGGGCTCCTGGGACTACTCCTGAGACAGCTGCAGTGGGAGAGCACCATGGGATGCTGCGGGGTTTGTTGCATACGGAAGCAGAGACTGTTTGTCTCGGAGAGGTTATCAAAGAGCGCAGACTGCAATCTTTCTGCTCTGGGTCAGAGATTTGGGCATAGCCATTTTTTGCTCTGATCCTCTAAAGAGGTTCGGAAAGCCTCCAGGGAAAAAAAGCCACACAGAGGACCAGTTTACACTGAGCCTATCTCCCTGACAGGAGGTGGGACAACTCTGCCCAGGCAGGGATTCCTGAGAGACAGTGCAGCTGGCCCCTTCCCCAGAAGACAGACTGGAGGGGCGCCTGGGTGGCTCAGATGGTTAAGCGACTGCCTTTGGCTCAGATCGTGATCCCGGAGACCCCAGATAGAGCCCCATATCGGGCTCCCTGCTCGGCAGGAAGCCTGCTTCTCCCTCTCTCATCCCCCCTGCTTGTATTTCCTTTCTCGCTGTGTTTCTCTCTGTCAAATAAATAAATAAAATAAAATTTAAAAAGACAGACTGGTAGAACAGGTTGACGACAAGTCTATGGTTCCCACAAGAATGTAAAATTCCAACACCAGGGGAAAATAGTATATTGAGCTCCAGGTGTGGCCTCATGACTCATTTATTTTTCACATAAAATTCTCCCTTTCTTTTTTTCTTTTTCTTATGCTTTATCTCTTTGCTCTTTTCTCCCCATTTTAATTAGATGCTTATTATAGCAACTTACATTTCATAGTCACTTTTCAACTTGTATTTTTTCACATCTACACATTATAGATATATGCTTCTTTTTAATTCTTTTTTCACTCTATTCAGTTTTTATATATATTCCTATATATGTTTTACTTAATATATTTTATATATAAAAACATATATAAATATAAAACTATATATTATATGTAACATATTTTATATTATATTACATAACATATATCCATAAAATATAGATTAATTTATGTATATATAAATTATATATATGCAAGTTTTACTTTCCTTGCAATTTTAGGATAGAGTGTCTTCTAACACACAGTCCAAAATTCACTCAGGAAGAAGTGAATCACCCTGCTTTGTGCTATGACCATGAGATTATAGTCTCTCTTCCCTTCCCCCACTGCCCGCCACTTTTTAAAATTTTATTCTTTTGTTTTGTTTAGTTTTGTTTGTTTTTCTGTGGTGGCTTCTGACCACTCTGGATTTTTCTAGAGTGTCTTGCTTGGGTCATGATTGGTATTTTAGACTTTGTTTATTCACCTACCCATCATTCTCTGAGCAGAATGACTAGAAGAAGGAACTTACGAAAAAAAAAGAACAAGAAGCAGGTGCCTGGGTGTCTCAGTGGGTTAAGCCTCTGCCTTCAGCTCAGGTCATGATCTCAGGGGCCTGGGATCAAGCCCCGCATCGGACTCTCTGCCTGCCTCTCTGCCTACTTGTGATCCCTCTCTCCGTCAAATAAATAAATAAACAAATAAATAAATATCTTTTAAAAAATACATAAATCCTTAATAAATTCTTTAAAAAAAAGAATAAGAGACAGTGTTCTCTAACACAGAGCTAATCAATATGGCTATAAACAATTGTCAAAGATAGAATTCAGGATAGCAATCATAAAATTAATAGCTAGGCTTGAAGCAAGCATTAGTGACAATATAGAATCTCTAAGGGCATAAATGAAATCTAATCAGGCCAAAGTTAAAAATGCTATGAGTGAGATGCTGTCTAAACTGAATACTTTAACAGCTAGGGCAGAAGAGAGAATAAGTGATACAGAGGATAGGCTGAAGGAAAGGAAGGAAGCTGAGGAAAACAGCGATAGACAACTAATAGCCCATGAAAAAAAGCTTGGAGAGATTAATGATGCCATGAACCATTCCAATGTCAAAATTATTGGGATCTCCAAGGGGGTGGAGTGAGAGAGAGGGCTAGAAGGCATATTTCAGCAAATCATAGCTGAAAAATTACCTAATCTGGGGAAGGAAACAAGCATTCTTGTCTAAGAGGCAGAGAGGATCCCTCCCAAGATCAGTAAAAATAGACCCTGACATATAATAATGCAGCTTGCAAATCTTAGAACCAAAGAAACTATCCTGAAAACACCTAGGGAAAGGAGGTTCCTTACATATGAAGGGAGGAACATCAGAATAACATCAGACCTATCCACAGAAAGCTGCCAAGCCAGAAAGGGATGACAAGATATATTCAGGGTTCTAAATGAGAAGAACATGCAGCCAAGAATACTTTGTCCAGCAAGGCTGTTATTTAGAATAGAAGGAGAGATAAAGAGCTCCAAGGACAGGCAGAAACTTAAAGAATATGTGACTCCTAAGCCAGACATATTAAGAAATATTAAGAGGGATTCTGTAAGTGAAGAAAGACCCCAAGAGTAACATACACTAGAAAGTAACAGAGATGATCTACAGACAGGGGATTTACAAGCAATACAATGGAACTAAATTCATATCTTTCAATAGTTACTCTGAATGTAAATGGGCTAAATGCTATAATCAAAAGACATAGGGTAACAGATCAAATAAAAAAGCAGGACCCATCTTGTACTGTGTACAAGAGACTCACTTTTAACCTCAAGACACCTCCAGATTGAAAGTGGGGAGATGGAGAACGATTTACCACACTAATGGACTGCAAAAAAAGCTGGGATAGCAATCCTCATATCAGACAAATTAAATTTTAAACCAAAGACTGTAGTAAGAGATGTAGAAGGACACTATATAATACTTAAAGTGTCTATCCAACAAGAAGATCTAACAATTGTAAAATCTATGCCCCTAACATGGGAGCAGCCAATTATACAAAACAATTAATAATGAAAATAAAGAAACATATTGATCATAATACAATAGTAGGAGATTTCAACACTCCACTTGTAGCAATTGACAGATCATCTAAACTGAAGATCAAGGAAACAAGAGCTTTAAATGACACATTGGACTAAATGGACTCCATAAATACAGAACATTCCATCCTAAAACAACAGAATACTCATTTTTCTTGAGTCCACAAGGAACTTTCTCTAGAATAGATCATATACTGGGTCACAAATAAGATCTCAATTGATATCAAAAAAATTGAAATTATTCCCTGCATATTTTCAGACCACAATGCTTTGGAACTGAAACTCAATCACGAGAAGAAATTTGGAAGGAACTCAAACACTTAGAGGTTAAAGAGCATCCTGCTGACGAATGAACAGGTCAACCAGGAAATTAAAAAACTTAAACAAGTCATTAAAACCAATGAAAATGAAAATACATTGGTTCAAACATATGGAATACTAAGAGGGAAGTACATAGCCATCCAAGCCTCTCAAAAAATTAGAAAAATGCACAAGTTAACCTTACACCTAAAGGACCTAGAGACAGAACAGCAAATAAAGCCTAAACCAAGCAGGAGAAGAGAAATAATAAAGATTAGAGCAGAAATCAATGAAATAAAAACTAGAAGAACAGTGGAACAGATTAGCAAAACTAGAAGCTGGTTCTTTAAAAGAATTAATAAGATTGATAAACACCTGGCTAAACTTATCCAAAAAAAGACAGAAAGGACCCAAATTAATAAAATCATTAATGAAAGGGGAGAGATAACAACTAATACCAAGGAAATAGAGACAATTGTAAGAATTTATTATCAACAGCTATATGCCAACAAATTAGGCAACCTGGAAAAAAATGGATGTATTTCTGGAAACTTATAAACTACCAAGACTGAAACTGGAAGAAATAGACAATCCAAATAGACCAATAACCAATAAAGAAATTGAAGCAGTAACCAAACACTTCCCCCAAAACAAGAGTCCAGGTCCAGACATTTCCCAGGGGAATTCTACCAAATATTTAAAGAAGAAATGAATACCTATTCTACTGAAGCTGTTTCAAAAAATAGAATCAGAAGAAAAACTTCCAATATTGTTCTATGAGGCCAGCATTACCCTGATCCCAAAACCAGACAAAGAGTCCATCTAAAGGGAGAATTATAGACCAATAACCCTGATGAACACGGATGCCAAAATATTTAACAAGATCATAGCCCATAGAACCCAACAGTACATTAAAAGGATGATTCACTATGACCAGGTGAGGTTTATTACTGGGATGCAAGGGTGGTTCAACATTCACAAATAAATCATTTTGATAGAGCACATTAATAAAGGAAAAGACGAGAACCATATGAACCTCTCAATTGATGCAGAAAAAACATTTGACAAAATACAGCATCCTTTCTTGATTAAAACTCTTCAAAGTATAGGGATAGAAGAAACATAACTCAGTATCATAAAAGCCATCTTTGAAAAGCCCACAGTGAATATCGTTCTCAATGGAGGAAAAACTGAGAGCTTTTCCCTTAAGGTCAGGAACATGACAGCGATGCCCACTCTCACCACTATTGCTCAGCATAATAGTAGAAGTTCTAGCTTCAGGAATCAGATAACAAAAAGAAATAAAAGGCATTCAAAATTGACAAAGATGTAGTCAAAATCTCTCTCTTCTCAGATGACATGATACTTGATGTGGAAAACCCAAAGACTCCAATCCCAAATTACTAAAACTCATACAGCAATTCAGCAATATGGCAGGATATGAAATCAGTGCACAGAAATCACTAACACTAACAGTGTGACTGAAGAAAGAGAATTAAGGAATCTATTCCATTTACAAAAGCACCAAAAACCATAAGATACAAACCTAGGAATAAATCTACCCAAAGAGGTAAATGATCTATACTCTAGAAACTACAGAACACTTATGAAAGAAGTTGAGGAAGACAGAAAGAGATGGAAAGACATCTCATTGTCATGGATTAAAAGAATAAACATTGTTAAAATACCATCAATATTTTGCACAGAGCTGGAACAAACAATCCTAAAATTTGTTTGGAACCAGAAAAGACCATGAATTGTCAAGAGAATGTTGAAAAAGAAAACCAAAGCTGGAGGCCATCACAAAGATTTCTAGCTATATATTACAAAACTGTGATCATCAAGACAGTATGGTACTGGCACAAAAATAGACACATAGATCAATAGAACAGAATAGAGAGCCCAGAAATGGACCCTCAACTCTATGGTTAACTAATCTTTGACAAGAGAAAGAATATCCAATGGAAAAAGGACAGTCTCTTAAATAAATGGTGCTGGGAAAATTGGACAGCCACACACAGAAGAATGAAATCAGACCACTCTCATACACCAAACACAAAGATAAACTCAAAATGTCTGGAAGACCTAAACGTGGGACAGGAATCAGTCAAAATCCCAGTGGAGAGCATAGGCAGTAATTACTTTGACATTGGCTACAGTAACCTCTTTGACATCAGCCACAGCAACTTCTTGCAAGACATGTCTCTAAAGGCCAGGGAAACAAAAGCAAAAATTAACTATTGGGATTTTTTCAAGATAAAAAGCTTTTGTACAGCAAGGGCAACAGTCAACAAAACTAAAAGGCAACCCACAGAATGGGAGAAGATATTTGCAAATGACATATCAGGTAAAGGGCTAGTATCCAAGATCTATAAAGAACTTTCAAACTCGACACCCAAAAAACAAATAATCCTGTCAAGAAACAGGAAGAAGACATGAACAGATTCTTCTCCAAGGAAGACATACAAATGGCTAACAGACATGAAAAAAATGCTCCACATCACTAGCCATCAGGGAAATACAAATCAAAACTGCAATGAGATATCACTTTACACCAGTTAGAATGGCTAAAATCAACAAGATAGGGAAGAACAAATATTGGCAAAGATGTGGAGAAAGGGGAACCCTCTCTCTTATACTATTGGTGGGAATGCAAGCTGATGCATCCCCTCTGGAAAACAGTATGGAGATTCCTCAAAAAGTTGAAATAGAGCTACCCTATGACTCAGCAATCGCACTACTGGGTATTTACCCTAAAGACACAAATGTAGTGATCCAAAGGGGCACATGCACTCAAATGTTTATAGCATCAATGTCCACAATAGCCAAACTATGGAAAGAACCTAGATGTCCATCAACAGATGAATGAATAAAGAAGATGTGGAGTATATATATACATACATTGGAATACTATGCAGCCATCAAAAAGAATGAAATCTTGTCATTTGCAACAACGTGGATGGAACTGAAGGGTATTATGCTGAGTGAAAATCAATGATATTTAAATCAATACTGCTTTAAAAAAATCAATTTAAGTGATAAACCTCTGACCAGGCTTACTCAGACAAAAACGGAAGAAGAAAAAATTACCAATATCAGAAATGAAAGGGGGCACCTGGGTGGCTCAGTCATTAAATGCCTGCCTTCGACTCAGGTCGTGGTCCTGGAGTTCTGGGATCGAGCCTGCATTGGGCTTCCTGCTTAGCGGAAAGCCTGCTTCTTCCTTTCTCACTTCCCCTGCTTATGTTCCCTCTCTCGCTATGTTTCTCTCTGTCGAATAAATAAATAAAATCTTTAAAAAAAAAAAAAGAAATGAAAGAGGGGCCATCACTATGGATGCCATGGGGATAGATTCACTAGAACCTGGTGATTTCAGTGATGAATTCTCTCAAACATATAATGAAAAAATTGTACCAATAATCTACAATCTCTTACAGAGTACAGAAGAAGAGTGAATACTTCCTAATATGTTTATGAGGTCACAGTTACCTTAAAACCGAAACCAAAGACACTACAATAAAGGAAAACTACAGATTAATATATCTAACAAATGTTAATGCAAAAATCCTCAACAAAATATTAGCAGTTTGACTCCAACCATGTGTAAGAAATTATGTACTATGACCAAGTGGGATTTGTTCCAGATATGCAAGATCTGCTCAACATTCAAAAAATCAATTAATGTACTTTATCACATAAACAGGCTAAAGAGGAAAAAGTATAATAGATACAGAAAAAGCATTTATGACACCCATTCAAGGTAAAAAACAAACAAACAAACAAACAAACAAAAAACCCTTAGCAAACTAGGAGTAGAGGAAACTCCCCAAGTTGGTAAAGAAGGTCTTCAAAAGCCTACAGCTAACAAATATTTAATAATAAGAAACTATATGCTTTCTTAATTAAATTTGGAACAAGGAAAGGATGTCTTCTCTTATTACTCCTATTCAACATCTTTTTTTTTTTTTTTTTTAAAGATTTTTTATTTATTTGACAGAGAGAAACACAGCCAGAGAGGGAACACAAGCAGGGGGAGTGAGAGAGGGAGAAGCAGGCTTCCCGCCGAGCAGGCAGCCCGATGTGGGACTCGATCCCGGGTCTCCAGGATCATGACCTGAGCCGAAGGCAGTGGCTTAACCAACTGAGCCACCCA
>PITA01000197.1:34133-71665 GCA_004023965.1 Spilogale gracilis | reverse complement strand
GTCCTATTCAACATCTTACTGGAAGTCCTAGATAATACAACAAGACAAAAAAAGGAAATAAAAGATATACACATTATGAAGGAAGAAATAAAACTTTCTTTGTTTGCAAATGACATAACTGTCTATGTAGAAAATCCCAGAGAATCAAATAAAAATCTCCTGGAACTAATAAGCAATTATGGCAAGTTTGTAGGATAGGTTAATACACAGAAGTCAAATGCTCTCTTATATACCAGCAGTGAAGACTTGCAATTTGATTTTTAAAATGGTAATGTTTACATTAGCACATAAAAAGGAAATACTTAAATATATATGTATAAGTATAAATAATAAATAATATGCACAAGATCTATATGAAGAAAATTACAAAACTGATGAATGAAATAAAAATTCTAAATAAATGAAGAGTATTCCATGTATGTAGACAGGAAAACTCAGTATTATCAAGATGTCAATTCTTCCCAACTTGATCTACAGATTCAACACAAACCCAATCAAAATCCCAGCAAGTTCTTCTGTGGATATGAACAAATAATTCTAAGGTTTATATGGAAAGGCAAAAGACCTAGAATAGCCAACACAATATTGAAGAACAATATCAGAGGAAAGACCGTAAATAGCGAACATAGTATTGAAGGAGAACAAAGTCAGAGGACTGATATCTGACTTCGAAAGTTATTCTGAAACTACTATAATCATGATGGCAGGGGTTTCCAAAAGAATAAACAAATAGATCAGTGGAACTAATCTCTGACCTTTGACAAAAGAATAAAGGCAATCAATAAAGGATACTTTTGCAAACAAACTGTGCTGGAACACTAGATAGCTATGTATAAAGTAACAAAGACAAAGATAGATCTTACACTCTTCACAAAAAATGAACTCAAAATGGGTCATAGACCTAAATGTAACTGCAAAACCTAGGTGGTCCTGGGTTTAGCAATGACTTTTTTATACAACACTGAAAGTATGACCCACAAATGAAAAAATGGACTAAGGGAGACTTCATGAAAAATTTAAAACTTCTTCTGCAAGAAAGAGATACGGTTAAGAGGAAGAAAAAACAAGCCACAGACTGGGAGAAAACTTTTGCACAATGCATATTTGATAAAGAACTGGTACCCAGCCCAAAATAATACAAAGAACTCAAACTCATTAACAGGAAAAAACAACCCAATTTAAAACTGAGCCAAATATCTGGACACCTCACCAAAGAAGGTACACAGATGGCACATAAACATACAAAAAGATGCCCAACATCATATGACATTAGGGAATTTCAAATTAAAACAACAATGAGATACCATTACACATGTTAAAAGGCTAAAATGCAAAACACCAACATTAAAATGCTGAGAAGACTGATAGCCCCACAAAACCCAGCACACGAATGTTTATAACTGCTTTACTCTTAGTTACTAAAACTTAGTGGAATATTATCCAATGATAAAAGAAATGAGTGGAATACAGTGGAATATTATCCAATGATAAAATAAACAAGCTATCAAGCCACAAAAAGATATGCACATTGCTAAAGAAGTCAAATAGGGAAAGCCTACATCCTGTATGATTCCAACAATACGAAATTTTGGAAATGGAAAAACCACAGCGATAGCAAAAAAGAAAAAAAAGTGAAAGATCAGTGGTTATCAGGATTTCATGCAGAGGGTTGAAGAAGGAATGAATATAGTTGGAGCCCAGAGGACTTTGAGGGCAGTAAAGCTTATCTGTAGGTTACTGCAATGATGGATACATGTCATCATGCATGTGTCAAAATCCATATCTACAACTCATAATGAACCTTAATGTAAACTATGGACTTTAGTTAATAATAATGTATCAATATTGAATCAGTTATAACAAATGATTGGGAAAACTAGGGCAGAGGCTTAACATGGGAAATCTATACTTTATGCTCACTTTTCTAGAAACCTAAAACTGCCCTAAAAATAAAGTCCATTAATTGAAAAAGTCGTAGCCACTTAACCTGCCTATTTCCAAATGTTTATAAAATATGTTAATTCACAATACAATTTTTGTCTGATCTTATAAACTACTAAAATTATTATAAAAATCAAAGGCAAAGTTAATCTAGGTTTATTCTGATGATTAATTCTTTCCTGAATTATTGTTAGTAAAATCCATGCTTGCAAACAAGACTAAAAATCCTTTGGTTCCACCACTAGATGAGCCACAAATAAAAAGATTGCTACACAGAAAAAAATCCATAGGTAATTAATTAATGTATGGGTAATTAAACAGTGTGATATTGATGAAACAACAGATTAGTAGAACAGAATCAAGAACCCAGAAATACATCTGCCAAGATATGGTCAGCTGATCCTTGCCAGAGATAAATCAATGGCCAAAGAAAAGTCTTTTCAACAAATGATACTAAAAAAACAAGACACCACATACATGTGGAATTGCAAGGGACACTGAATAGCAAAAATAATCTTGGAAAAGAAGAACAAATTAGGAAGACTCACACTTCCAGATATCAAAACTGACCATGAAATGGACATATGACACAGGTTTTGCCTTCCTTGCTCACAACTTCTTCCAGAAAGTGGAAATTTACAGAATACTTTATCTGTTGCAATTATTTACCAAACAACAATGCCTCTGTCCAGAGATCACATTTATTGGCAAAGAAAGAATAGCCGTGGGCTCATGTCCACACAGAGCATGGTCTAACCTTCAAGCAGAAGCAGCTGGTTTAATTAAACTGTGGAATGGACTACTGAAGACAGCTCAAGGACCAGCAAATATAGTCTCTGTAAAATGGTTCTTTTGGATTTTTTTTTTTTGCAAATATGAATAATTTATACAGTGAATACTTCTGCACCCATAATTTTATGCTCTTGCCAATGTGTTACTATGGATACTTTCCTGGAACAGGGATTTCTGGATCAATGAGTAAATGCATAATTGCTTCCAATTTCCCTCCATAGGGGTATACCATTTTGAATTCCCATCATCAAAGCATGAAAGTCCCTGCTTCCTCATATCTCCAATAGGGCAAAATTTTTTTTACAGTATAGTCTGTGAAAAAATAATGTCTCAGTTTAGTTTTAATTTTCATTTTCCTTATTATGAGAGAAGATTAACAACTTTTAACATGTTCTGGGGTCATTTTAATTTTTTTTTCTGAACATTCAATTTTTAAAGTAACTTACTGTGTTATTACTCTTCTTCAGTTTTTAAACACTGGTCATTAGCTAGGAATAGTGATCCTACTTAAGTGTCCTAAACATGTGTGTGTATACATATTTTTATTATTACTGTCTTTAGATTTTTTAATATAGGCGAGTTCTCTTCTATATTTGTAAGACCACCCACTTTTTTAAACTTTTAAGACTACTTTCTATCATTCCTGTTCTTGAGGTATTTTATTAGCTACTCAGATATTTTCTACATGGTTTTTATAATCAATTTGTCTGGCTACAGAAAAAAAAAACATACATTTTTGTTATGAGTATACTAAACATATAAAATAGGGTAAAAAAGATGTAGTTGTAATTTCTAGCACATTTTATATTTGTTTGCAGTTAAAAACGTTGAATGATCACTTTTTTTCTGGTGTGATTTTTGAATATGTTAATATTAGGTACTTCATTTCCATCATGTTCTCCTTTTCCTATGCAGTTTGATTGCAATCCTTTTCTGTTGTGCATATTTAAGCAAAATGTTTTCTTCTCTTTTTTGTCTGAGAAGGATTCTGTATTTAGTATTTTTGGAGGGGGTGGAGTGAGCCAGAATGGTTTTCCTATCTTCACTACTGGGGGAGGCCTCTGTGGTTACATACCATCAAGAATCCCAAAATATGATCTCCCCATGAAGCCACTTCTGCAATTCAGAGAACTGCTTTCTCTTGGTCCTTTCTGTCAGTAGCTGGAACACTTTTCTCCCTTGTTCTCAGTGTTTTATTCTACTCCCAGCAGTCTTTTCCTCAAAATATATTTGTTTTTCCTGGATATTGCTGAGGTCCTTAAAGAATTACACTACCTCATGTCTTGCTGACCTTCCTGCAGCCCTTCAGGAGTATTCATGGGCTGTTTGTGTTTACACACGTACTGGATGCTCCACTTCTCAGTTTCAGTGGTTATCTTCAGATTTGTTTCCTGAGGCTTCCACTCAGAAGTAGGTGCTCTCTTTGATGATTCAAGAATTTGGGAGGAGTTTCTGCATTCTGGGACACCCTCTGAATATCAGAACTACTCTATCTGCTCCATACACAACTTCTACATAGACTAAATCTGAGGTACATAGGATCTTACATTTTTTAGGGCATAAAGCTCCACCCACTGGTGTTCTAGGTGTCGTGGGGCTTACTTTGTCATCAATTTTATTGAAGTTGTCTGTTGTCTTTTTTTTCTTTTTCCCTCCTACATGCTCTTTCTCTCTAGTCAGAGGGCATTTGGAGATTCAAACACTACCCTGCCATCATCATTTTCTCTTTCTAGAAGTCTCTCATAAAATCTCAAGCAAAATGGTGCCAACCAAGAAAGAATTCAATAAAAATTAAAGCAGATAGGCTTTTATTTGGGCAATTCGAATTGCAACATGGATTCAGATAGAAACCTAAATTTTGTTATGAAGAAGACAGAAAGAGGGCAGTGTTATAAAAGTAAACGTTTAAAAGGGTCGTTCTCAGTCAGGTCCAATACACAAAATAGGAATTGAAACTAAGTTAACTGGGATGGTTGAGTTAACATGTGAATAGATTGAAATCTGACAAGTTGTCTTGGCTTCTTTCAATGTGGAGCATGGGAATAATTCAGGTGTCACGGTGAGGAGGGAGTTAAGCCCAGGCTGAAGGCTTGCAGTTGGCAAATAGGTCATGGTTTCTCTGATAAGGCCATGAATAAGTTCCTTCTCCCATATGATCTTTGGACCCTATTTTCAAAGAGGCTCTTTTAACGAAGGCTACTTTTTCCATTGTGAAATCTCCTTTTGGATTCCATCCCTTTGATCAAGATCTTTCTTGAAGAAAGCAGCAAAGATCAATCTTTTGGTTTTGGTCCCATTGTGTTGCCAGAGTTGTTAGTTCCTGTTCTAGGTCCATGATGACCCTCAGAGTGGGGAGTCTCATATCTCCATATATCTTTAAGTGCAGGACTGTATTTGAGTGACAAGGAACCTTTGTAGTAAAGGAGATTTGGGATACATCAATTGAAGTGTCATTTTCTATTGTCAAAGCACAGAGCCGAGAAGTACTCCTCCCTGTTCAGCTAAAAGATAATTAGGGACTATCTTATTACCAAGAACTTTGGCCAGAGAGTCTGAGGATCTCCGTTGGTCTGCTATTGCTTTAGCAGCAGATTCTGCAATAATATCAAGAAATAATAAGAAGTTGTTTATTATAGGGGCGACTGGGTGGCTCAGTTGGTTAAGTGACTGCCTTTGGCTCAGGTCATGATCCCAGAGACCCAGGATCGGCCCCACATTGGGCTCCCTGCTCGGTGGGAGGCCTGCTTCTCCCTCTCTCACTCCCTCTGCTTGTGTTCCGTCTCTGGCTGTGTTTCTTGTTGTCAAATAAATAAAATCTTAAAAAAAAAAAAAAGAAGTTGTTTATTATAGCCTAAATTACATTTACACCTAACTAGGGAAGTAGAGACTTGCCAAATAAGCAAATCCTGAATCATGAACACCTCCTGCTAGGTCCTTTCTAACCTAACAATATAAATTCAGGGGTGGGAGTTAACCAATGAGATCTCTTATTTTGCTTTTGAAAGTGAGGAACAAAAATTAGATTTTTCTCCTAGCCTAAGAAAAAAGGTAGTTCTAAATTCCAGAGGTCACCACTGCTTCAGAATGATCTGAGAGATAAAGATGAGGGTATTATCTTTATAGGCCAATGAGAGAGGAAAGGAAAGGAAAAGGAGAAAGGCTTTCATGTTTAGTTCAAGTTGGAAGTCTTGATGCATCCATCCTCTTGGGCAGAAGTAGTCTGCCCAATGTCAGATGGCAGATGTCAGCTCACAGATGTCAGAGGTAGTTGGTAACTACCTTGATGTTAGCTACTTCTCTTCCTGGTCAATTTGATTTAGAGATCTCCAGCATCTGTACAAGACCAGCCTTTTTCAATTGTGATATCTGTACCCAAGGCTCAATACCTTCTAGTTTTGCAGCAGTGTCAGTGGTCAGGAACACTTGATAAGGCCCCTTTCAATGGGGCACAAAGGCTTGAAGGCTGTCTTTCTCTGATGACATTTCTAAAGTACCTGGTCACCATGTTCTGTAGAACAAAGGCTTGAACATAAGACATTAGAAACTTAACAGTAGCTGGCCATACCAGCACAAGACGATACAGGATCAGCAAAATGTTGTATATCAATAGAATTCCATGGGGTTTGCAAGATTTTACTATGGTTCATATGATTTGTCCAGTGAAGTGGGAACCTCCATCACTGGAGATTGTGGAAGGTTTCTTTCTTTCTTTCTTTCTTTCTTTCTTTCTTTCTTTCTTTCTTTCTTTCTTTCTTTTTTTTGCCACTGACAGAAAACCTGCCTTGCAGCAGGGGAAAGCTTCAACCTATCCATAAATCATACAAACAATAACAAAACATCTCAATAACACATACTAAGTGGCAGTTGAAGTCCAGCTGCAAGGTGTTCAAAGGGTCTAGAGGAAGGAGGTCTAAGGCTTCTGGGAACAAAGATAGTTTTTCCAGAATTATAGAATGCATGATTCCAACAACAATGAGATCAAGACCTGAGCTGAGATCAAGAGTCAGACGCCCAGCTGACTGAGCCACCCAGGCACCCCAACCCTTAGCTCTTTTTGAATAACGATTTAGTTTTTTCTGAGTAGTCAAAATGTAATAAAGTGTCACTGAGTAGTAAAAAAAAACATGAAATATATATGAAAACTTATTTCAGGAGTTTGAAAAATAAATAGTAGCCGGTGGAATTGTGAAAAAGAGTAGAACTCATTTACCATTGGAGTCTATCAGTATCCCCCCACCCATCAGAATGTGGGCACCAGTGTGCAGAGAGAACTGTGATATGCCCGAACAGTAGAATATAACTCACCACTAAAAACAAATGAGCTACCAAGTCAGGGAAAGACCTGGAGCGACCTCATGTGCATATTACTTAGTGAAAGAAACCAATTTGAAAAATCTGTACAATATTCTGAAAAAAAGACAAAACTTTGGAGACAGTAAAATGATCAGTGGCTGCCAGGGAGTAAGAGAGAGAGACGGATGAATAATCAGAACACAGGGGACTTTTAGGGCAGTCAAATTATTCTGTATGATACCACTATGGTGGATACATGACATTATACATCTTCCAAAATCCATAGAAGTTACAATGTGAACACGGAACCTTAATGTAAACTATGGACTTTGGTGGATAGTAATGTCAAACAGGTACCTCAATTGTAGCAAATGTACTACTGTTGTGGAGGATGTTGATAGTGGGAAAAGTCAGGGCAATGGGTGGGACACCTCTGTACTTAATGCTCAAATTTGCTGTGAACCTAAAACTTCCCTAACAAAATCTATCTAAGAAAAAAGAATTCACTGGATGAACTCAGTAGAAGAATGGAGGAAAGAAGACAAAGGAAAGCATAAGTGAACCTGAACACAAGTCAATAGAAACAATCCAATCTCAAAACAGAAATAAAGAATTTCTTTTTAAAGAAGCATAAGAAGGGGTAGGGTCAGAAGGAGAAACAGACTCCCCACTGAGCAGGGAGCCCAATGTGGGACTCGATCCCAGGGCTTCAGGATCATGACCTGAGCCCAAAGCAGTCAATTTAACCAATGAAGCCACTCAGGTGCCTGAAATAAAAAATATTTTTAAAAATGAGAAGAGGAAGGGCACCTTGGTGGCTCAGCTGGTTAAGTGTCCAACTCTTGATTTCAGCTCAGGTGATGATCTGAGGGTTGTGAGATGGAGCCCCAAGTCGGGCTCCACTGGAGCCTGCTTAATAGTCAAGAACTTAAAACAACCAGGGATATGCTTAGTGAAGGAAGAAGCTGCTGCTTTCCAGTAAGAGAAAGGATGCCTCTCTTGACCTCAAATGGTCCACTGACCTTCGCCCACAACCCTGACCTATGGCAGCCATGAGGACTAAGCCCACACTCCTGGTACAGGATGCTAGTGCCACAGGAAGCAATGGAGATGTTACTCTCAAAGAATTGTTATTGTGGGTCCCAGCTTGTCTGGTGGCTCCATGAAGGAACGTGCAAGGGTTTGCTTTCATTTTGCCTAACTCAAAACATTCCTAGGACCAAGGTAGCTTCCCAGGAGGCTTTTGTTGTATGCATTTAAAGACAGAAATTTTAGGGGCACCTGGTTGGCTCAGCCAATGGAGTGTATGAATCTTGATCTTGGGTCATGAGTTTGAGCCTCACATTGGGTGTAGAGATTACTTAAAATAAATAAACTTTAATTTGAACTTCCCTGATGGCTAATGATGATGAACATTTTTTCATGTGTCTGTTAGCCATTTGTATGTCTTCTATGAAGTGTCTGTTCATGTCTTCTGCCCATTTTTTGATGTGATCATCTTTTTTTCTGGGTGTTGAATTTGAGTAGTTTTTTTGTTTGCTTTGGTTTTTTGTTTTGTTTTTTTGTTTTTAAAGATTTTATTTATTTGACAGAGAGAAACACAGCTAGAGAGGGAACACCAGCAGGGGGAGTGAGAGAGGGAGAAGCGGGCTTCCCGCCGAGCAGGGAGCCCAATGTGGGACTCGATCCCAGGTCTCCGGGATCATGACCTGAGCCAAAGGCAGTCGTTTAACCAACTGAGCCCCCCAGATGCCCTGAGTAGTTTTTTTTTTTTTATAGATCTTGAATGTCAGCCCTTTGTCTGTAGTAAACCACATTGAGATACCACCTTACACCAGTTAGAATGGCCAAAATTAACAGGACAGGAAACAAGTGTTGGGAAGGATGTAGAGAAAGGGGAACCCTCTTACACTATTGGTGGGAATTCAAGGTGGTGCAGCCACTTTGGAAAACAGTATGGAGACTCCTTAAAAAATTAAAAATAGAGCTACCCTATGACTTGCAATTGCACTACTGAGAATTTACCTCAAAGATACAGGTGTAGTGAAAAAAAAGGGCCATATATAGCCCAATGTTCATAGCAGCAATAGCCACAATCATCAAACTGTGGAAAGAACCAAGATGGGGTGCCTGGGTGGCTCAGTGGTTAAGCCTCTGCCTTCAGCTCAGGTCATGATCCCCAAGTCCTGGGATTAAGGCCCACATCAGGCTGCCTGCTCGGCAGGAAGCCTGCTTCTCCCTCTCTCACTCCCACTGCTTGTGTTCCCTCTCTGGCTGTGTTTCTCTCTGTCAAAAAGAAAAAAAAAAAAAAGAACCAAGATGCCCTTCAACAGATGAACAAATAAAGAAGATATGTATACAATCGAATATTATGCCTCTGTCAGGAAGGATGAATACCCAACTTTTGTATAAACCTGGAAAGAATTGGAGGAGATTATGCTGAGTGAAATAAGTCAAGCAGAGAAAGTCAATTATCATATGGTTTCATTCACTTGTGGAACATAAGGAATAACATGGAGAACATTAAGAGAAGAAAAAGAAATGTGAACTGAGGGTAAATCAGAGATGGAGAGGAAGCATGAAAGACTTTGGACTCTGAGAAACAAATTGAGGATTTTGGAAGGGAGGGGTATGGGGAGGATGAGTGAGCCTGGTGATGGGTATTAAGGAAGGCATGTACTGCATGGAGGATTGGGTATGGTGCATGAACAAGGAATCTTGGAACACTGAAAAAACAAAATAAAATAAATTATTTTTAAAAGTAAAAAAAAAAAAAGAATTATTGAAATAAATAAACAAACTTAAATAAAAAGCTATTTTGGCTCTGGCAGCCTCCGGTACTTGGAACAATCAACAGACTGAAAAGCCTTGGAAAGAAGAAATTGGGAGAGGAGATATGTGATAGTGCAGGATGGAGGCACTTTAATCAGGAAGGCCACACATACTGTCAGGGTTATGTACATAGTTGAAAAGCCCTGAGAAGGCCCTCAGCATGGACTAGAAGGAAAGCAAGACTAAGGCATCATTGTAAACAGTGTGGGTAAACACTGAACTCGTGCTCTGAGGAGGCCAATCTGCAAAGACTAAGAGAATATTTTTCCTTTCCTTTTCTTTCTCTCTTTCTTTCTTTCTTTCTTTCCTTCCTTCCTTCCTTCCTTCCTTCCTTCCTTCTTTCTTTCTTTCTTTCTTTCTTTCTTTCTTTCTTTCTTTCTTTCTTTCACTCCAAGCATTGAAGGAAACTGTCAAAACACCAAGTGATCATGACTGCTAAGTCCACAGCTTTCACATAATAAATAGTTTAGAGAAATAGTAAAATATCAAGCAGTAACAGCCCACAAACAAGCAGTAGCCATAACCTCTGAGAAAGAGGAAATATCTGGTTTCCAGAATTGTCACACTATAATATTCAAAATCTCTAGTTTTCAACCAAAAAACTACAGAGCTTGCAAAGAAACAAGAAAATATGGCTCATTCACAGGGGAAAAAAGGAAATTACAAATGTCCATGAGGATGCTGGGAGATTGGACTTACTAGACAAAGACATGAAAGCCACTCTCTCAGATATAATCAAAGAGCTAAGGGAAGTCACAGAAAAAGAACTAAGGAACCAGGAAAACACCATCTCACCAAATCAGGGCATTAGTAAAAAGAAAGAAGTTGTAGAAATGAACCAAAGAGAAATTCTGGAGATTAAAAGTATGATAACTGAAATGAAAACTAACTGGAGGGTTTCAACTATAGATTTGAGCCCACAGAACAATTAGGGAACTTGAAGATAGATCCATTAAGGTCATACAGTTTAAGACGAAAAAAGAGAAAATAATAAAAAAAAAATAACTAAACCAAACTTAAGACACCTATGAAACACCATCAACTATACCAACATATACATAACAAGAGTCCCAGAGGGAGAAGAGAGAAAAAAAACTAAAAGAATGTTTGAAGAAATAATGCCTCCAAACTTTTCAAATTAGATGAAAATCATGAATCTAAATATCCAAGAAGTTCATTGAGCTAAACACCAAAAAAGTCAATAGTAATAAAAGTAGAAACATATACTAGCCAGCATCTTAGCACACTAAGATGTATATATACATGTTTGTTGGATCAATTTACAAACAATGTTGAAGACCATTAGTGTTCATGTTTCACACTGCCCTAACCTGTAAATCATTGTACCCACTGGCTGATTATGTGTATATAAACAAGAGTGGCAGTCCCAGAGAGAGGGCAGTAAATTATAGGGAAACTTCAGCACACTTTCACTATCCTGGACACAGTTAATCTTTGAGGTCACTGGGTCCAGAGCTCACATTTTATACATAGCACAGTCCTGTGGAGGAAGACTATAATAAACATTTGTTAGTTGTTTCTCTACCCACTGCTTCTTTCCTTTTCCTTAACAATCTACAGATTCCTCCCAGATGAGATTAACCCCAATTCTAAATTTAGAAATGGCTTATAGTTTGCAGGTGATCAATCTTTTATTTCCACTTTGACCATTATGATTGGCTTAATGATGCATCCATGAAGCAAGAAAGGCAGTGGACACCAAAAAGACCATTTCTAGGTTGCTGTGTGAGCAATGGGATAAGAAAAGTCTCTTTTTTGTTACGTCTGTATCCGGAATCATGTCATTCCAAAGACTGGTCACCATCCTTTAACAATAAGGAGTGAGTCTGCTGAAAGCGAGGATGAAGAGGCATGAACTAGAAGATAAGAAACTGGTTCCAGGCCACCTCACTTATTCCTCTGGCCCTTGTTTCCCAGACTTAAGTAGGTAATAAAATCCCAGACCCCTTTTCAGTTCTGCCGCATCAGAATCCCCAGGTAAGTCCTGGGAAACTGCTAGTATTCTCACCTAAAACTAGTCCTAATGTTGAAGCTTTCAGAAATATGAACCAAAAAATATCCTTTATAATTTAAGAGAATTTGAGATCAGCCAGTTACTTGCCAATGAAAACATCCTGACTGGTAGAAACCAGCTAGATTTGTTTCTTTTTGGGGTTTCCCTCTTTTCTTTATAGAGAAGTAAGCATCAGCTCTCAATGGGTTATGTTATTTACATGCCTCTGATAAAGTTCAAAAGACAAGCTCAGGCTTTTCAAAACAACCTGGAAAAAAACAGGTTGAGAAATACATCTGCTAATCTCTCTTCCCTCCCACTGCTCCTCCCTCTGGCTCTCCTTTCTTTGATTAACAGGGCCCTGGATCTTTTGAGAAAGACTTCTCTAGAGGCATCCAGAATCACTCCTAAAAACTTGAAACCCGGACTCTCTCCAGGATGTACCTAAGTGCTGCAAATCACCGCATTCCTCTAAGTGATGGAAACAGCATTCCAATCCTCGGTCTTGGGACCTACTCAGAACCTAAACTGGTAAATTTCTCTCTCCCTCTTTCTCTTTTATTTTAATGTTTTTGAAACTTTTTTAGAGCATAATCTTTAATTAATTTTGAGTGGATCTCATTGATTTGCTTTTTATAATGAAAGTGATCTCCAAGGTGTACTATTTGGCTTTCTGAGCCAGAGGTTAAAACTGTATCAGTTTATAATTTAAAATTATCTTGGCTTAGAAGATGGGACCTTTCTTCTTCCTTTGAGGAAATTTAGCTGAATGTGGATTATTATAATGAACTGAGGCACATGAAGTTTCTGAGTTTCCTACTGTGGGGTTTTTAAAACTTGTATTTGAGAATTTCCAGTTCAATCTAACAAATATTTGGTAAAAACCTCCCAGGTGCGAAGCACTAGGGCTACAGAAGCTTCAAATATGAAGAGAATAGTGTCTGTGCTACCTAGGGTTTAGAAATCAAATAGAGGAAGCAGATTCTTTAATAGTTAATTGTAGAACAATGAAGATAAGAATAAATGCTATCCCTAGCACCATAAACTATCTCTCTGAGAACACAGACAAGGAAATAGTTAAATGTGACCTTCAAGATTGAGTGGGTTTCCATTTAAACACAGTTTCTATTTATAAGAAAAATATCTTTCTGCTTTCCTCAGTGCAATTCAGATTTAATGCTGATTACCAAAATAAACAGTGGTATGTGTAGAAATGCTACCAGATTTGTGTGATCACATAGGAATGACCTCCAGAAAGCTAACTATGAGTTAGAAGGCAGAGAGGGAGAGCTGAAGCGGGGCATTTGGGGCAGAGGGGAATTAGAGAGGCACAAGGATAAATATTATGTCCAGCAAAGGCCAAGCCCACAGTGGCTAACACAAGGAATTAGCGGTGGAAGCAATGGCAGCTGGCTCCAGAAATGCAGGTTGAGGCTAGATCATAACAGACCTTGAATACCATGCCAAGGAGTTGTAACTTCACTCTGTATAAAAGGAGGAATTATGTGAAATTTGGAAACAGAGGAAAAGCATCATGTTATCAGTGCTTTTGAAAGATAACTCGGGGGCAGCATGGAGAATGGAAGGCAGAAAAAAGAAAAATAAGCCAAGAGTAGTTAACTCTTGTATCACAATCCCACATTCCACTGCAATTGTCCCGTCCCCTTGTTTTTGATAATGCAAAGGAAAATCACTGTTGGAACAATTACAAGGGTCTGAATCATTGGCCTCCTCCTCTTCTTACTTTGCCCATTTTCTATGATCTCATTCACAGTCTTGACTCTGACCACATCCATGCAGATACCTAAATCTCTATTTCCTATTTTTTTGTTATATATCCCCATACAACTGTGGACAAGCTATGTCAGAACCACTTGGGGATTTTTTAAAAATACTGATTCTTAGGCCTCACCTCTGGTCTACTAAATCTGGATCTTTAGGGTTAGAGGCTGCATTTAACAAGCTCTTTGGATAATTCTGTTGCAAAGTCAAGTATGTACTCTGTCTTCCGTAGACACTTGTGACTCAATATGACAAAATTACACTATCCATCTCCCCTTCCCCCACCCTTCAAAGTAGTTCTCCTCCTAGCAAGTAATAATATCACTCTGAGTCCCCCAAGCCAGAAGTCTGAGTATATTCCTTAATTCCACCCTCTTCCTCATGTCTCCCCTTGTCCACATTACATCCAAATGACTGCTATTCTATTTATCTCAGAAATATGTTTTCAATTCACACCCTCCTCTTTATCTCCTCTGTCACTGCCTTAGTTTAGGTTCTTAATTTATCAGTAAGTTATTCTTCCAAACTCATGCCCTCCAATTAATGATCCAAACTGGGGCTGTCCGGATCTTTCTCAGATCCAAATCTGATCATGTCACTCCTGTGCTTAATTATTTCCATGGCTCTTTATCAATTATAGGGTAGAGAATGGAATGCAGAAAAAAGAAAAATAAGCCAGGAGTAGTTAACTCTTGTATCACAAACCCACATTCCACTTGCACACTGAGCTTTCACGGTTCAGTCAAGACCCATCGGTCCAGCAAAATCTACCACCACTCTTCCATCTCTCCCTCTGTGTGTAAAACATAACTGCCTAAGTTCCTTGAACAACTCTCCCATTTCCATGCTTGTGAACATGCTGCCTTCTATCTGGAATGCCATTTCTCTTGGTTTGTTCAGTTAGCCAACTTCTACTAAATCTTCAAGACTCAGCTCAAGGACAACTGCTCCTTTGAATCCCATCCCTCCAGCCACCACAACTTGCCCCTCTTGCTTGTTCACATGGACCTTTTACTTGACTCTACTGTAGCTCTTATCACACTGTATTATAATCCTTGTTTCTCTGCAATCTGCCCCACAAGACTGTGAAATTCATTTTGAAAGAGAGAATGTCTTGTTCGGTTCTGTATTTCCAGGATAGTATGTAGTATGTGGTGGGTATTCAGCTGATGCTTTCCAATTAAGTAGTTTATAAAAGGGGATCTCTATGTTTGTGAGCATCAGAGGCTAGGGAGATGTAAACAGATACGATAACAACAGCTAGCATTTGGGGGACACTTAACATGTGCCAGGAACTCTTTTAACTGCTTCACATTATATGTATTTTCTAATGTATTCCTCATGACATTAGGAATGATACACTGTTTAACCCCATTTACTGATGATAAAACTTAAGTCTAGAGAAATGAAAACTTGTCCCAAACTTACAATGCTAGGGAACGGGGCTTGGATTTGAATCAATGTACTTGGGTCCAGATCCAATGTTCATTTTTTTTTTTAAAGATTTTATTTATTTATTTATTTAGTTAGTTAGTTATTTATTTATTTAACACAGAGAGAGCAAGTGCACAAGCAGTGTGAGTGGCAGGCGGGGGGCAGGGGGAGAAGCAGGCTTCCAGAGGACCAGGACCCTGCTCCCAAGCAGGGCTCTATCCCAGGACCCTGGAATCATGACCTGAGTTGAATGGAGACACTGAATTGAATGAGCTATCCAGCTGCCCCCAGATCCAATGTTCTAATCCCTATACTCTATTGCCTGTTAGGAATATATGTAATGTCAGTGAAACTGCATATTTCTAACTATGACTTTCTATGTGTATTTCTGTTTATGAAAGTACATAGGAATATACATCCTCAAAGTATGTAGAGTGTGTGTGTGTGTGTGTGCGCGTGTGTGTGTGTATCCTGAAACTTAGTGAGGCTCAAAGTGCTGCACCTAACAATAAGTACTATTAAGCACCTACTGTGTGTCTAGTAATATTAAATGCTATAGGTTAGAGACATTCAAAATCATGTGTTGCCCCCCAAAAGATACATACAACCATTAGACAATATAAGAAAAATACTATGAGAAATGAAGATCATGCATTCACCAACAAATTTGCGATCAGAAATATTACAAGGTGTAAAATAATAAATAGAGTTAATGGTATGTCTCACAAAATCAGAAACTCTAATGTAGAGAAAAATGTACCACATTTATCTGGAAAATTTGTTGGGCTGCAGAGGGAAGACAAGGGGTGGGAAGAATGGAGTATCTCACATAAAGCAAATTCATGGCTTTCTATTCCAAGCTTTGCAACTGATTGCTCCTTTATCATCTTTGCAGGACTGATGAGGCAGAGGCTAAAACTACCTGTGCCCAAGTGAGCCACCTAGAAATAAAAGTCCTCAGTTAGATTTAACTTCAGAATCAGTCTTAATCCTAAAGGCAGAGTCTGATGCCAAAATTTAGTCTTCTCCACTTGGCATGCCTGAGATTCTTTTCAAACCTTCATTCTACAACAAGGGGTAAAAGGCAAATCCCAGGCTGAGGTAACTCTTTAACCAAAATTCATTTGTGTTTTGTGCGTGTGGTTCTGTCAGTCAGTATCTGTCCTGGGATCCTGTTCACTTTTTACAGAGAAGTTAGAAAACAGGAGAGTGCTCGGGAAAGATCTAGGCACATCTTCAGGGGGAGAAGGGTGGGAGCAGACATGAAAGGCGAAAGGAAGGAAGGCTAACAATGCCTCCTCTGACCTCTGTCCTGTTTAGATTCCACCAGAACATATGGGGGGACAGGAACTGGAAAAGCAACTGAGAGGGACCGAACCATGAAGCTGTGTGAAGGCTCCCAGCTCAGCTTCTCCTTGCTTTCAAAGATTTTTCTTTCTCTTAATGTGCCCAAATTTCTCATAAAGGTGTTTCATGTCTGTGGACTCAGGGAATTTGAGATGAAACCAACACTTAGTATCACTAAGCACTTTGTACTTTACCCCACCTGATGATGACTAATAAAAACTTAAACGTGCCAATTATCTGGGTGACTTTTTCTTTTGAAAGCTTCCCAGAATATTTTCATACAAGAAAGCAATAGTCTATAACAACTTTCCAACAGATTTCCCTACAGCTCCATCTGAGAAGGTCTGACATTTGACAGTTTGAGTCTTATTCCTTTTTTCAGTTTTGATAGAAATTAATTCTGTTTTTATGAACATCAGTCCATGGAGTTAAAATAGCTCATATTTATCAAAAACTTCAAGTAAAATTCAAGAATGTTATCAGTTGTGCAAATGACACAAATCCAGGACCAATGGTAAATATTTAGGAAAATGGGCAATAATTTAATTTGATAAATATTTATTGTGCGCCTACCATATGGAAGGCATTTTTCTAGTTAATACAGGGATTGAAACATTGTCTAGAAACAAGGGATTTAAGTGGAGTGACCAAGGACAGAGAAAGGGGCACATATGACTAAAATGTAAGGAAAGACTGACGCCCTTGAAGAGAGGAAACACTGGTTCAAAGTTAAAGTAGCAATGAGCAAATCCAGTTATGGGGTAGATCTAGAAACATCAAGTTATGGGGAAGGGGTGGTTTAGGAAGTAGATCTGGGGTTGTAAATTATCTAATATTCCTTCCTGGGTGGTCCTCATTGAGATTTCTGTAGCTGCAAGCAGTTTTCACAATCTGGAGAGTAAGCTGAAAACTCACTGAGACAATCTGGGGCAAGGGAGAGGTGAAGTCCAAACCTTTCATGAGTACCAAGGAGGAGCTTTAAACATCAAAGTCCATTCTTCCCTTGAGCTGGAAGGGGATGGGAGGCACAGGCTTAGGATGCCTTCTCAGGATTTTGCCATCCTTTAAATATCCCATGCTTTCTCCTCAATGCCTATTGAATCTCCCTCCTCTTCTCAACCCAAGGAACCTTGTTTCACCTTGTCCTTATATCAGGTATGTTTTTTTTTTTTAATTTTTTAAAAAGATTTTATTTATTTGACAGAGAGAAACACAGCCAGAGAGGGAATGCAAGCAGGGGGAGTGAGAGAGGGAGAAGCAGGCTTCCCACCGAGCAGGGAGCCCAATGTGGGGCTTGATCCAGGGTGTCCGGGATCATGACCTGAGCCGAAGGCAGTCGCTTAACCAACTGAGCCACCCAGGCACCCCCAGGTATGTTTATTATACAGAGGGGACCACATGTGAAAGGAAAAGGATAATGCAATGACACTTGTGATGGCATGATAAGGAGAACTTTATTCACAGGCGAGTATTATCATGATAGGTCTGGGAACCACTGTGATGGGATTTTGCAAGGGGAGGCAGGCAGAGAGGTTGAGCTCCCACTCTGAATACAGCCACTCTGTATTCAGATTTATAGCCAAGGTCAGTGGCTGGAAAATTACTGAGAGGAAACATCAGAGATAAGGTGAGATTCTTGTGAGCCAACTAGACATCACTTGGACCATGGTGGCAGCTGAGGAGCCTGATTCGACGGGGAGGGGGATCAGAAATGGAGGGTGGGGGGTTGTTGCTAAACTGACTTATCAGGATTCTTGCTGAAGTTGGATGATGCAAAGGCAAAAAATCTTTGTCTTGTGATGGTGGTTCTCTAGCATCTACCTGAAGAGACAAGGAACCAGGCAGAAAGTACAATTAAGTGTCCTGGGGAGCTAAGTTTATTTCTGTGTTTTGTCCTGATTTTCCATTCTAATAGCAGGTGTGAGTGCAAGAATAAGCAGAACCAGAGATCCATCCCACCGATGGGTCCAAGGATAGCAACTTTCTCCACTACAGCCGATCACATACATAAGCAAGAGCCCAGCGTGGCCAGATTTTCTAACAGTTTTCAGAAAATAGTATAAAGTAATTATTAACTTTTAAGTAATGGCAACTCATTTATAGTTTTACAAAATGCTCTGTGGGCTAATATTCTGAGGGTCAAGAATTCAATTGGTGGTTATTTTTTCTTTCAATATGGTGTATATCTGAGTTCTTTCCATTACCTGTGATCCCCTCACTGTCACACACCTGCCACAGAAGACTTGGCATTAAAAAATCAAACACCAAGAAATAACCTCTGCATTTTGTGTGTGTGTGTGTGTGTGTGTGTAGCCTTCCTTCCATATATATATGGAATAATGGTGTGTGTGTGTGTGTGTGTGTGTGTGTGTGTGTGTGTACCATTCCTCTTCAGAAGCAATTAGTACTATACACCAGGCCACAAAAAACTGGTATGGGGAAGGGGTGCAGTTGGGGGGTAACAAAAAAATACCAGGGAGTAAAACATAGGCTTATTTTTCAAAAATGTTAACCTGCCCAAATGAATTATGAATTGAAATGAGAAGATACAGAACACATAGAGATCAGGTGAGAAAGTTTCCATGATAATTGAGGCAAAAAAGAACAAAGACTTGAACATGGTTGGTAGCTGTGAGGAAACAAATTTGGTTGGAGCCTAGGAAGTAACTAACTTGGCTGAAGACCACACATCATTGGGGGAAGCTCTATAAAGCTGGCCACCAATTGGATCTAGGCTAACGAGAGCAGATGGTAGATCCAAGGCCAAAAATGAGGCTTTAGACCCGAGGTCTTTAAATCTAAGGCTCTGAAACTTATTGAGTCACTTACCTCTTATTTTTGCTCCTTTTTTTAACAGTTAAAATTTTGAAAGACAATGGACTTAAGGGGGGACAAATACTTTTATAGCTAATATTTGTTAGCTATCAGATCCAAAACTAAAATATACCAAAACCCAGAGACTGTGTGTGTCTTTCTCAACCTGAAAGCCTTCGTCCCTGAAGAGGGGATTGCTCTTCTAATTTTTATGGTGATGATTTTCTTGCTTTTTTCTAAGAGTTACACAACTATAACATACATTTCTATACAGTTTTTGAACTTTATATGAATAGAAATACTGGGCACACTTTTTTTGCTTTTTCTAAATACAATGTAAAATTCACCCATGTTATTAATCATGGTCTTTGACATTTTTATTGCTTTGTGATTACTTAATTTTAAGAATATGTCAGTATTCATTTTACTGTTGATGGGCATTTGAATTGCTGCCAGTTTGGGGCTTTGCAGACCCTATTGCTGCAGAGTTCTACACAGGTATAATTGTACACATGCATGAGTTTCACTAAGATATGCACCTAGGAGTAGGGCTGCTCTCCCATCGAGTACAGTATCTTCAATTTTAGGAGATGATGTCATATAAATAATTTCCAAGTTATTCATATAATTTACACTTCTTCCAACCACATATGAGAGTACACTTGTTCCACATTCTCACCAACATTTGGTATCTTTTTAATTTATGCAGTTCTGGTAAGTGTGGAATGATCTCTTATTTTGGTTTAATTTCCATTTCCTTTACTCTAGATGAAATTGGCCAGTTTTTCATATTTTTATGAAACGCTTTGGTATCTTTTGCAAAGTGACTGTGCCTTCTGTGCATTTTACTTTATTGGATTTCTGTTTTCTTATCGATAGTGGATTTGTAAAAGTTCCAGTATGAGTCCTTTGTCAGTCATATCTATGTGAAGATATCTCTTCCCGTTTGTCTTTTTATACTTTTAATGGTGTTTTGACAAATGAAGTTTCTTGATTTTAGTGGTCATGTTTATTGCTCTTAATGTATCATTAGTACTCACTGTAGCTTAAGAAATCCTTCTTTACCCTAGTGTCTTAGGATTGCTACTCTGGAGAACAGCCTCTGAGAAGGAAATTTGCATGCAGGAAGCTTAGTGGGAAGTGCTCTCAGGAATCAGATCTATAGGGGAGGAAGGAAAGTAGGTCTGTTCAATGTAGAGAATTGCATTGTGATCCAGTAGCTCATTAGTCCCACAGGGAGCTATGGAGTAGTGTTACAGAGTTGTGCTAAGTTGAGGTGAGAGAGCCAGGCTCTTGTGCCCTATATTATTCATAGAGGGGATCAGATGTGAGTAACCAGCAGCCAACACTGCTGGCAGCTGAGCAAATGAGTTCCTCTATCCTGTGGTACACCGTGACAGCCACTACAGCTTATCCCTGGTGCCAATTGAACCTACTGGCTTTGTATGCTAAGTTCACCCCTGGGAAAAGCTCTTCCAGAATTTTGTTTGATCTCTCCCCTTGGAAAAGTTTTTAAAGAGGTAGGTTAGCAGGATGAAATAACTCCTGCGACTAAAGCTGCCTTTGAGGCGCAACTTATCTCCCTCCTGGACTACCTATTCAAGACTTCTCTCACCCTTAACCAGCATCTCTTCTGGTCTAGATGGCTTATGAAATAGAACAACCTAGATCCTCATCTCTCAAGTTGTCTGAGTCCCTGGTCCACTTATCCTTCTCAGATCATGGCTGCTGCTCTTATCCATTAACTATCAAAAGTGGGAAGGGTATATCATTGGATGGCCTAGGTGCCCGATGTTCTCCTCCCTGGTTCATCATGTAACGGTGAAGGAGCCCTATCTCCTCCTGGGATAAAGTTACTCACCCTTGCCAGTATGGCAACATCTTTCCTCAAACACTGAATTCTTTGAAATAAGGAGCTGGGCTCCCCTGGGAAATAAGACTAGGAAGTAGGATCCACAGAGCCTCAAGTTCAGGGATGAGAAGTACTCATCTTCTAGGTGAGTCAAAGAGACTAATGCTAAGCTGAACCACTCCTATGTGTTTTCAGACTTGTGTATACTAATTACTGGAGACACAACACCATATAATGGATGTTGACCTAGGGTATGTGTTATATCCTGGAAGATGGAAGCACATCCTTATAGGACTCTCCATGTTAGGAAACAGAATTCTTTATTTTACTGAGAATATTCTTAATGGTGGAGTCAAAATTTTGCATTTAAGGTTCAACTATCATATCATTTATTTAAGTCTCTAAATACGGTGTTCTATTTGATCTTTCTGAGTTTTCCTTAAAGTGAATTTTCTTAAAGAATCTATCAGAATGTACATATAGTTCTCTTATGCTACATTTAAGAATTGTAAAGAAACATTTTTCTCACATCCACATTGCCAACTAGTTCCTCCATATTGATTAGAATTAAGTCCAAAATAGTAATTCACCTCATTGCTGCTTCTGCCATCTGAAGGAAAATATTTTTAGCAAGCAAAGACTGTACCAGATATTCAGCTTTTAGAAAAGGCTCTTTAATGGTAGCTGAATAGTGGAAGACTCTCACTACTATAAATTGCTTCTGTGCCATGTCTTTATGAAATAAAGCATCACGCGTGTGTTACTTCAGGCTGATGGTCAATACCATGCTCCTAACTTAATCTTTGTCTTTCTTATCTTCTTTATCCTAAATGCTCTCCCCTATGCCTCTTGTGTTGGGTTGATCTTCGAAAATATAAGCATATACTTTAATATGCATTGTTTTGGGGTTATTCTCTTGTATTAAATCTATTCATGTTCTATACTTATATTTACCAATTCTAGCCACTAACTCTCAGTGCTATTTCTGAGATTATATTTACCATTTCATATGAAGTTTTATTCTTTTCATTAATATTATGTATATACATGATAAGGGAAGTAGTATTTTTATCTTTTCCCTTAAATATCTGGATTCTACCCCAAGCCTCCTCTTCCAGTATACTTTTGTTGCCACACTTGCTGTCGTCCATAACATCTCATTTTATAGGGTGTTTTGTGGGGCTCTTTGGCCTTGATTTCTATTCAAGCTCTATTAATCATGTTGTCAATTAAAAAACCAAAGAGGTATTTCTGGCATTTCTGGAATGTGTGTCTCTTTTTCTAGCTCTTTGATATTTGTGACTATGAATCCTATTTTCTATACCATCTGTGTAGCCAATTTGTGCATTTTTATATCCTCTTATCTTCCTAATAACGATGACTTTCAACTGAAGTAGGGAAAGAAAATATAGTTTATGCTTCCAGTGTTTTTTTTTTTTCCAGCCCAGGACTACAAAGTCACTAGAAATGTAAGATATGTCTTGTCTCACTCATTCTCAATAAATCAATTTCTGTGGGCCATAATTCACAGGTTTGTTGAGATTTGTCAAGCATTTGGTTAGAACACTGAAGATATAGAAACAAGCACAAGTAGTTCTCAACCTTTGTGAACAAGATCAGAATGATCACCATCCGAATATGAGGTCAATTAAAATCTACAAATAAGATTAACCCTCTCTTCCCCACACACCTAAAAGATGATTTGAACATTATATTCAGCGAGACTCGATGCTTTTATTGATGGAAATATCCATCAAGACTTCCATTTTTCCGTAAGAAAAAAATGTAACTTGGGGCGCCTGGGTGGCTCAGTTGGTTAAGCAACTGCCTTCGGCTCAGGTCATGATCCCAGAGACCCTGGATTGAGTCCCACATCGGGCTCCCTGCTCTGTGGGAAGCCTGCTTCTACCTCTCTCACTCCCCCTGCTTGGTTTCCTCTCTGGCTGTGTTTCTCTCTGTCAAATAAATAAAATCTTTTAAAAAAAAAAGTAACTAAAATGAGACACACTCATGTATATTGAAAATGTCATCATAACTAAAGAACAGCGATTTATGTGCAATCTGAAGCATGGATAACTTATACTTACAGCATCAAGAGTTTGTCAGGTCTTTTGGTTCTGTCAATGTCCAGGAGAGAGGATATTCTTATGTTTCATGCAGGTTAATAAAACAAACTAAGATTTGGCTACCAAATTTAATACAAATACATCTTGAAAATCTGACATGCACCCCAAAACTCTTCTTTCTTAGTTTATTGAGGAATAACTGACATACGATAAACTGCACATATTTAAAGTATTCATTTTTATGGGTTCGACTGACACAATGAAGCCATTACTATAATCAAGATGATGAACATATCCATCACTGCAAAAGTTTCCTTATGTTCTTTCATAATCCCCCCTGCCACCCATGCCTGCACCTCCTGTCCCCCACCCAGGTAATCATTGATTTGCATCTGGACTATACATTAATTTTCATTTTCTGGCATTTTATACAAATGGAATCATAATGTATTTATTTCTCATCTGGCTTCTGTCACTTAGGATAATTGTTCTATATCCACCCATGTGGCTATAGCAGTACTTAATTTCTTTTTAGTATCAAATAATATTCCATTCTGTGGATGTATCTCTGTTTATCCAAAACTTTGATTTGTAATGGAGTCTTCTTCAATGAACTTGTACCTTCCTATAACATACGTGTCATGAAATCTCCATCACTGGTAAAACCGATAAAGTTCTGTTTCTGAGGCCACAAAGCTAGGGCAGACTTGGTGTGGATGGAGTCCTCCACTGAAGATGGGAAGGAAACTCCCTGGGAAGTCAGTGTCCTCGGTCTTCAGACACCATCTTCAAATCACAACATGTAATTGGGAATTTGTCTTTTGTTGTAAAACAATGTCTATGTGCAGAGATGAAGAATGACTAAAGGAAAGCTCCATTTCTCTTCTTCCGTACCTTGCCTTTTCAGACCCCTAAGGGGACCTGTGCAAAGTCAGTGAAGATTGCCATCGACATAGGGTACCGGCACATTGATGGGGCCTACATCTACCAGAATGAGCACGAAGTGGGGGAGGCCATCAGAGAGAAGATAGCAGAAGGAAAGGTGCAGAGGGAGGATATTTTCTACTGTGGAAAGGTAAGATCCTCCCTTCACTCTCCAACTCCTTATAATAATAGTGGCTCTTGTATCGCTTTTCTCTGTTAAAGAATGTTGGGCTCACCAAGAAGAGTGAGTTCTCACCTCCCAAATTCCTCATTCTTGCCCAGAATTCAGGTACTCATTAGTTAGCCTGTTGAAGGTTAGGGCAAAAAAAAATCTCTTTTTTCATACTTGGGCATAGATTTAAGACAATATGGGAAGAGCCAAATCTATAAAGCAGTAAAATTAGAGAGTAGAGGCAAGGGTGGGGTGGGGGTTCATATTGCATAAGCATTTGCCAAAGCTTTCTTTAAAAGGGCAGACTTATTTTTTCTATATCTATTTGTCCATGGATCGCTAATTTTTTTATTGAGCCACAATTCACATACCATAAAGTTTACCAATTTAAATAAGTAGCTTTTCGTGGCTTCACAAGGGTGCATAATCATCACTACTACCTAATTCCAGAATGTTTTCATCACTCCAAAAAGAGCCCCATACCCGCCAGTAGTCACTCCCCATTTTTCCTTCTCCCTCTCCAGTCACTGGCAACCACTGTCTGCTTTCTGTTCTTATAGTTTTCCTATTTTGGACATTTCATACAAATCAAATCATATGATATGTGACCTTTTGTATCTAGCTTCTTTCACTTAGTATAACATTTTCTAGGTTCATTCATGTTATAGCATATATGAGAATTTCATTTCTTTTTTTATGGCCAAATAATACTCTATTGTGTGGATATATAACATTTTGTTTATATCACTACTTTTGAGCATTTGAAATTTCCATTGTTAAAAATCACTATCCACTGAAGAGCAATCAGAAAGATAAAGCATCATGATTAAAATGCAAGCCAGTGGAAATATAGGATGTATATTTATAGACAGCTTTGCAGAAATAAAGCTGTACAACTTTGGAGAATGTGTAATACAGTTCTCCCGAGTGTTCTAAAAGAGAACGACATACTGCTTCTGACTTCATCTACTCCCCAGACACCCCTTCTTCCCAGCTCCATACTCAGGCTACTTGCCAAGTTCCCTAGGATTCTGTGATTCCTCAAGTCTCCAGCCACTTATGGATTATGATTCTAAGGGGCCACATAAGCCACTATCCCAAAATATCAGCCTGAAGCTTTTTACTTCATTATAGCTTTACAATTTTGATTCCTTAAGATTTTATTATTACAGTCTCTCCTTAGAGCAAAATCAAACCTTAACCTGGTGCTCCCATATGTTCCTGGTGAAGAATAATCTTGAACTCAGATCCTGAGATCTTAGGCCAAAGCAATCTGCCCAAAGCAAGGAATATTTTTGAAGATTTATGTCTTATTCTAAATTTTTGTCAGACTTTCACATTCCCCACCATAACATAGTCTCATTTGTTTCATTTTGTTTCAGTGTAAAAATGAAGGAAAGTAAATGGGATGTAGGGTAATCCAGGGAGAGAAATGAAACAACAGAGACTTTGGACACAGAAACAAACTGAGGGACTTGGAGGGAGAGGGGTGAGAGGATGGGAGAGCCTGGTGGTGGGTACCGGGGGCACCTATTGCATGGAGCACTGGGTGTGGGGAATGGGAATGAATCTCGGAACACTGGAAAAAAAATTTAAGTAACAATTTTTTAAAAATTAGGTTTTTAAGTTATCACCAAGAAAAATAAACCAAAAAACTTTTCTTATCTCCCTTGTTAAACAGTTAACACTGTTGCAATATCTATCACATTGGAAAAAATGGACCAAATTAAGTCATCTATTTCATAAAGTTGCTATGAGTTAATATTTACAAAGCACTTAAACATAGTACCTGGCACAGAGCTAGGACTATATGTGTTTGTTGAATAAAAATAAAATGTATAAAAAATAATTTTCAGCAGATAGAATGGCAGCAATAACACACCAAATGGCCCCATAATAATGACAAAAGTGCATTTTTCCACTACTCTTTCTATACTGTTTTCACTTCTTTCTGCATTTAAGGCAAGAAAAGATTATTGTCCAACGTAGAAAAAAATAAAGTCTTACCAATTTTGCTTGCCCTTACTTGTGACAAAAAGGGTACAGAAATTTAAGTTTTTTCCCCAAAAAACACTTTGAACAAATTTGATTCTCCAAGAAGATGTATTAACTTATCCCAAGGTTCTGAGGGTCCCTCAGTACCCTATGCTTTATAGACCTTGAAGGTACACATCCTAGAGTTTGACAATCTAAGGTAATCTTTCATTACCTAACACCTTAGAGATTAATTTCATTTTCTTTCTTTCTTTCAGCTAGGTTTCTCTTATTTTTTCCAGCTTCGTTGAGGTATCATTGACATATAATATTTTGTAAACTTAAGGTGTACACCATGTTGATTTGATACACTTATGTATTGCAAAATGATTACCACCATGTGTTACCTAACACCTCCATCATATCACATAATTATTATTTCCTTTTTGTGGTGAGGACACTTAAGATCTATTCTCTTAGAAACTTTCAAATATATAGTACAGTAGTGTTAGCTAAAATCACTATGCCTTATATTAGATCTCCAGAATTTATTCACCTTATCACTGAAAGTTTGTACTATTTGACCAACATCTCTCTATTTTTGTCTGTGGATAGCTGTCAATTTTTGACCTTTATGGGAGAAACTCAGGCTGGGTCTTCCACACCACTATTTTGGTGACATTGTCAGTTTAGCCAGAGAACCAGTAATTTCTTAGTACAAACTGGCAAAATTTCCCTGGGGTCTAAGTAGCACCAAATGAGAACAAAGGAACAGAAAAAGGAAATCTAAACATTTGCAATATTAAAGTTTCACCAGCTTCTGCACCACCTGTCCCAAGGTGAAGGATCCAGTGAAGTCACTCACACAATCATATTTCTTGTTCCAGTAAAGCACATCTTTTATCAGAGTGTCATGAAAATAAAAGACTAAGCCCAACTAGCTAGTCAGATACTTGTTCACTATCTATACAATGAGGAAAAGTGAAAGTACTCAGGGTCAGTTCAGAAATTAGCAGGGAGCAGGGTAAGACTTTTTCCCTGAGATAGGTATTCTGTGCTTCTGGTGGATCTTCAATTCTCTGGTACTATATTTGGATAAAGTCTACTCCAGGTGTCAAGAGTTGTATGAGTTCATCCTATACCCAGATGACACTGCAGTATAAAGATATTTTTATAAAATGAAATGAGTGAGTAATTGTAGAAGTACTTTGTTAAGAATAAAGGGCTGCATTATTATTTTTTTAAAAGTGTAGATGTTAGTTAGTTAGTGTAGATGTTAGTTAACTATCACCTTTTTATTCTTTCTTTCAGCTGTGGGCTACAAAGCATGACCCAGAGATGGTCCGCCCAACCCTGGAGAAGACACTTAATGTCCTCCAGCTAGATTATGTGGATCTTTACATCATTGAAATACCTATGGCTTTCAAGGTAAGTTCAGATGCATAAAGGTTAGGTCTCTGCTCTTTGGCAACCATGAGCCAGCGGCTTTGCATGTGATGCTATGAAGCCAGTTTATTACTTATCACCATAGAGTGTTAGGGTGTTTTGTTACTATAAATCACATAGTACTGGCCAAGATTATGTGTAAAAGACTCAGTCCTAGAACCCTAGTTTCTTGAGTCACAATCCAATGCATTTGCTATTATATCTGCTCTTTACAACTACAGTTTAAATTCTCCCCATCAAACCAACATGTAGTCCCCTAACTGTGCTCTATATTTTAGTTACCTATCATTCAGACACAACCTTCTTCCTATTCATACAGTCATGAAAATGTCCCTGCAGAACAATGCAACATAATATATATATAAGAAATATATATTTCACATATATATGAAATAACCCAAAGAATAGTCAGGTTTTTGGAACCAGATCCAAGGACAGGGTATCTGTGTGATATCTATTCCTCTAGTTCGAATTCATTCCTTCTTTGAACTTTCTCAATCTATGGACTTGTTAATTTAACCACCCACAACACACTTGTATATACACTGCTAAAGAGCCATCACTGCTTTAAAATTTCACTGAGGGCAGGAGAGATTGAAAAACAGATTTGGCCACCTGCCCACAAGGTAAAGCAAATCCTGCTGCTAGTCAGGAAGAACAAAGACTCTGCCATTACAGTGGCCAGAATTCCTTTATGCAGCAATCTGGCACCCCTGTTCTATTCTCTGGAGACACTTTCTTTGTTGGCTCTACTCTGTGGTCACATCCAAGATGGACTTTGGAAAAGATTTCCCTTTTGCCTCCTACTTCATGTACATATAGGTTTGGGGGCTTCATGATGGCCTTAGTAATCACAGGCTTTTATGGGGAGGTTGAGATTTCGTGGACAAGGCAATATCCCTTAAAATGTAATATAGTTTCAGTAAATTCACATTCAGTCAAGTCCATGAATGAGAAATTAAAACTAGAAGTCTAATAGGTCACATTTCCTAATATCTAACTTGTTGCCTATGGTTTCTGTCTCTTAGTAAAGAACTTCCTTGTTCTACTCATCTGCCCCATCTTCATCTTACTGACCACCATCTGACTTGAAATAATATTAAACAGGCAGTCACACCTAATGTGTTCCTTGCACCCAGTCAGCATCTCATTGGATGGTGCACCTTTGTCCAGTAGGGCATCTGTGGCCTGAGATCTTGTCCTTAGACACAACCAGAATTCTCCCAAAGTCCATTATTACTTCCCTCTTGGATTCTTACCTTCCTGCCTTGGATGTCACTAACTTTTCTATCTCCAGAAGGCTCAGATCTGAACCTCTGTCATCTTAGATGACATCCAGAAGTACAGAGTGCACATTTTAGCAAAATAACATCTTACCTCTAATTTTACAAGCCCAGGAGCAACAAACACATCTTTCTTCAAGACCTACTTGAAGACTGCAAAAATGGCCAACAAATTCTAATACCCAGTGGTTTTCTACTAAGTCCCCTAAAGCTCCAACCATAGTGGGCCCATTTGTCTGAATCTCAGGACAGAACAAAGCAGCAATTTAACAGATTCTATGCTATGGCAGAGCAGGGATTGCCAATTCTCAGTTGGAGTGGGATACTTCTCAATGACCACAATCCCATATTGACCTAACCAATGTCCTATTTTTGGCCCATTATTTGCCATGCCCCAACATCTTTGTATTAGTCAAAACTTGTTATAAATGGCAGAAATCCAACTCAAATTGGTGTTAGCTAAAAAGGGAGCTAAGAATCCCAAGGGATATCTAATTCAGGCACAGCTGGATCTGGAAGTTCGAACTATGTATCCAGCCCTTTATCTCTGTTTTGGTTGGTTTCATCCTCAGAAATCCTTCTCTATATGATGGTAAAATGGCCACTGACATGCCAAACCTACATTGTCAACACAATATGAGAATTTAGAGAGAGAGACCACACATTAAACCTCATGAAGAAATACTGACTAGTCCTCCTTCAGTCATGTACCTATTACTGACTAATCTTTGCTAAGTGCCAAATGGGTGACTGACTGACATCTATGACCAAGAATAAGAGCTGGGTCAGCCCACCCATAGAACAATATGGAAAAAGCGCCTCCAGAGGAGACATCCTAGGTATGATAGAAAACAAAATAACAGAAATCTACTGTAATTAATTAGAGAGGCCACTTAGCACAGTGGTAAGGAACATGGGCTCCAGAAGCAGCCTGCCTAGTTTGAATCCCAGCTCTGTCACATACAAGCCACATGACTTGATCAGGTTATTACCTGATCTATTTCCACATCTCCTAAACACCATGTGTGGAAAAAGTCTGTGTGGGCTTTGGAGTCACACAGAAAAGGGACTGACTTTCAGCTTTATTACTTACTAGCAAGAGTTACTTTGATCTTTTTGTTGTTGTTCTTTCTGAACTTCAATTTCATTATCAGTAAAATAGAGACAATAGCAACTACCTTGACAAGTGTTGTGAGGAATCATTAAATTATATATGTGACATTACTGGCACAATGTCTAACATTTTATAGATAACAATGAAAGATAATATTCTGAAATGTTCGGGTGGAAGGGAACTTTATCAATAAGATATCCCAATAACCTAATTTCACTCAACTCAAAGAGAAAGTCGAGGCCCCAAACGAGGAAGTAACTCACTCAAGTTTAAAGTTCATTAGAATGAGACCAGCTAGTGGGTTCCCTGATGCCAACCCCATACTTGTTTTCTTATATTCACTGCCCTCTGCCTTGTCCTCCTAAACCTAGCAATCCCAATACTCTGTGGACTATAGTGATTTTTTATTTTAATTTCAGGTTCTTGGGAGTTATAAACTCAGCCCTCATTCTCACACAACTAACTTCACTCATGTTCAAATGGTAGATTTCTAAGCTTAGTCTTTAAGATTTGGAAAAAGCCTTTATCTAAAAGTGAGAAAATGAAATTTACTTCTCTGTGACTGACGAATGATTTGTAAAATCTTTTCAGGAAAGGTAAACAGAATTTCCACTCCTATTCTTAGAAGGGATCAAGGCTCAAGGATACAGAGAGACAGTAAAATTTTAAGAGTGAAAAATGACACAGTATAATGACATTACTTCCCACATGAACCTATAATTCCTATAATTGAGAAATCAATCTTTATAGCCAAAATATCACATGGTTTTGAATCTCTTGATTTTTTAAAAAACGTTTTAAAGATTTTTTTATTTATTATTTATTTGACAGAGAGAGAGAGAGATCACAAATAGCAGAGAAATAGGGGGAAGCAGGCTCCCTGCCGAGTGGAGAGCCCAATGTGGGACTCAATCCCAGGACCCCGAGATCATGACCTGAGCCAAAGGCAGAGGCTCAACCCTCTGAGCCACCCAGGCGCCTGAATCTCATGATTTTTTTTTAACAAGAAACCTTTCCTGATGAATTTTTTAGCACTTTAATATTTTTTAAATGTCAAGCTAACAAGCAGACACAATTTTAAAACAACAAAATACTCAATATCACAATAAGACATTTTTAAGGATTTTTTTTAAGATTTATTTGAGAGAGAGAGAGAGAGAGACAGAGATAGAGACAGAGATCATGAGTTGTGGAAGGGGAGCAAAGGGAGAAGGAGAGAAAATCTCAACCAGACTCCATGTGGAGCTCGACACAGGGCTCAATCCGGGGACCCTGTGATCATGACCCAAGCTGAAACCAAGAGTCTGACATTTGACCGATTCTGCCACACAGACACCCCACAATAAGATGTTTTTAAAAGAATTAAGTTACTGCTGAGCAGGAATGAGAGTCAATAGCATGGGTTTTAAAGAGGGTTGGATTATTCTTCTAGCAATATCTAACAGTAAGGAGAGGCAATAGAGGATAAAGACAAAGGGACTAGTAAAGTAGACACAGCAGAAGCTTAAGGGAGGCATCACAGTAATATTTACCATGGGTGCAGTCTTCATATGGACTTAATTAAAATCTAGAGAAGTAAAAATTATTTAACAGAGCTCATAATGGAGGCAAAAAGCCATTTCAGAACAGAAGTAAAACTAGGAAATACAAAAAGCAAGAAATATAGAGAAAGACTGGAGTGAAAAATGTGGGTCCTAAGTATTGAGTAGGTCAAAGAGCTTAGAAATCAGAGATAGAAAGGGTAATTAACATGAATGATTATGAGGCATTGAGAAGAAAGGAGCCCTTTTCCTGTTCTCACTTGACAGAAGAATGAGAAGAAATTATTTTCACTAAAGAGGATAATGGAGAAAATGTTATCACCAGGGAAGTTTCATTCAGGCAAGATGACCTAAGGAAAAATTTAAAAAAATTTTTAAGAGTATAATTGATTTTCAACAAAAAATTCCTATTATCAATGTCTACAGACTTCCATCCTGCCATCCAAATCTAAAAGACACTTTGTAACTCCATATTATTTGATCTCTTTCAAAACAGGTGACTACTTTTTTCTTTAAATATTTTCAGCTCATGGTTCTTTGTTATGACCCTCTCAAAATGCTTTGGCAGATTCTTCCGTGTCAACCTCCAAATGTCATTATGTCCAATACTCTATCCTGAGTACCATCTTACTGGGCCACACCTTCTCCAAAGGTGATCAGTCACATGGATTGAATGTACTTTATATGCTGAGGACTTCCAAATTTGCCTACAGCCAAGACTTCTCTCTGAGCCTTTCTCTGATTTCTCTGTTTACTTGCCTCCTCAAATACCCAGTGAATGTCTAATTGACATTTCAACCTCAAAATATCCAAAACAAAACTCTTGATGGCTAGCTTAAACTCAGGGAATGATCACCACCAGCCAATCAAGGAGCCTAGAAATCATCTTTTCTTTCTCTCTATTCTGTTTCCAAGCCCATAAGAGATGGGTCCAATTATTAGATAAAGTGAAAATGGAAAAATCTGAAAATTAATGGCCAGTCTTCATTAGAAAAGGATCACCCAAAAACTAGGTTTGATGTGGTGATAATTTGTGAAGTAGAAAACAGATGCTAAACTTCTGGAGGGTCCAGAAAGGGAAAGAAGAGAATTACTGGTCAGAATAGTCAGAACTAAAAAGTGATGGGTTGAGTTTTCCCTTATACATAGGAAATATTCCATTCATTAGCTACACTTTTCTTAGCTGAAGAACTTCCTCTCACCCTTCATGATGATCTTTGGTTTTTTATCAGAGTAAGAAATTTGCTGTTCTCAACTTTGGCAAGGGTTAGGGTTAGGTCAAAACACTAAGGATAAAAGTCCTAAACCTCAACTTCTACTCTTTATTCATGAGTAATTTTGTTATTAAGTGTTAGGATGGCTGGTGATGAGTGTGGCAAAGAATTGCACAAAGTGTGGAGGAATGAAGAGGACAGAGTTTATTCACTCTCCAAGGAAGGAGATGGACCAGACATCCAGAGAAATGTTGGTGCCAAGTTTCTGTCAGGCTGAGCCTTTTAAGGGGCTTTGAAGGATGTAATAGGGTTATAAGCTGTACCCATGGGCCAGGAGAGTGTATGGAAGGGGTTGACTTGGCCAGGTAGAGCAAGAGATGACAGATTTTTCAAGGGGCTCTGTCCAAGGCTCATCTGGGATGTGGGCTGTTATTAGGCTAGAGAATATGTTTTGTAGTTGCAGTCTACTTTCCAAAAAATGTAGGACACCATGACCTAGAAAAACAGAGTTAGGGCAAAATACAGACACCTGTGAGTTTTGTCTATAAGTGTGGCTGGGGTCAGTGTGTGTGTATGGGGGAGGGCGGCGTTGAATGGATTCCTTTCATTACAAGAGAACTTCATGGTTTAAGAAAAATAATAATCTGCCAATAAATAAAGGAAAATGAATGCCTGGGTGAGATAATGAGACCAATATGTCTATTTATTATATATAAATATATAAATACTTAAAATTGAATTGCTTTCTTGGGGCCAGGGTATATGGTATAATGACAACTCAAATTCCATAATTTTAATTCCCAGATATACATAAAATAAGTTATACTCATTCTTTTTGTAGCCTGGAGATGAAATCTATCCTAAAGATGAGAATGGCAAATGGTTATATCACAAGTCAAATCTGTGTGCCACTTGGGAGGTAAGTTTAAATGGGCCTCTTTTCTCGAAGGCTACATTTTTAAGCTGTGATATGACTATTCTGCTTCAATTTAGGGAGAGATGCTGCCTTTACTCCTAATGGAAAGTAATGGTCAGAATAGGTATTTTAACCATAAGCAAAAATGTGTAAAATTCCCACTTCTCTGCACTGAATAATTCTTGATTTTGTTTTGATGGAAAAGAAAGGAGAGAGAAGTGTAGGAAGAAAAAAAATAGAGGAAGATCTAATGTAACTATAAATAAAAATATATAAATGAGATAAATTCACAAATGTTTGAAATGTCTCAAATTGAATTTCTAAAAATCAATAATATGATGTTTAAAAGAAACAAATTTCAAATGATTCATGAAAAACTGAAAAATAACTCTGGTTCCAATTCTGAGCAAAGTCCTTCCCTAAGATCATCAGAGTAGGAAAAGTAGGGGAAAGTAATGAGAAAACCTATATGGATTCATGATGTGGATTGAGGGATACAGATATTTTGAACTTGTTTGTTTATGAGGTAATATGGCAGCTTTTACTTAGAGTAGAAGGCAGCCCAATAAGCTGTAAGAGGATAACATAAGAGAGGACCATAGAGTTCTTTTTGCCCTTTCTTCTCTCCTGCTATAGCCTTGGAACAAATATTTTCTGTTCTACATGTGTATAAACTTAAGACTCATGTTCAGATGTCTTCAGGAATCAAATCAGAGTAGCACTGAAATCTTGCACTTGTGAGAGGCTGAGAAAAATCTAGATTACTCTCTGACCTCTGGCAATTGTTTACCTCCTCCCATTCCAAACTCCAGAGGCTGGGAAATTATACTCGAACAAGTACATCTTTCTAGTGGACTTATTCCCCTATAGGTAATAGCTGATTATTTGAATTGTGGAGTTGTTTTGAGGGGTGAGGAGGCATTCACTGGGTTTTCTGGTGCCTCGGGCTCTCCACCCAAGAGACCATACACTCATTTCTGACCTCTTTGTAGATGACCATGTTTAGAGTCTGGTGTTCCCTTCCAAGTAACTGACTGATAGTGTAGCCAGTATCCCCAGGAGAAAAAAAAATGTGTGCACAGCCTGAAATTACAAGGCTTTTATTTTACAAAGAAAAATCATATCTTAATTAGAGATCTGAACATAAATAGAACAGAGAACCAAGAACTCTTAACTTTTTTAACCAATTAATATATTCAAGGAGATAAGATATTAGCAATATGAAACAACAAGAATACATTTTTTTAAAAAAGCAAAAATAATTAGAAAAATGTAAAACAATGCAATCAATGGGATAAAAATAGAATAAATATAGACAAAGAAAAAATTATCAGATTGAAAGATCAGAATGAGGAACCCCACCATACACTATGAAGAAGGAAGGGGCAAGAAAAAATTTTTAAATATGAAAGAAAATCTAAGAGATACAAAGAATAAAATTAGAATTTCTAGTATTTATATAATAGGAATCTCAGAAAATAAGAAAGAAAAAAGAAAAAGAGGTAATATTTAAAGAAAAAAAAGAGAGATAAAGGGCATGGATTACCAAAGAGGAAGAAAGAGAAAACCCTTACCTAGATACATTACAGTGAAATTTCAGAATATCAAACATATGGAGAAAATATTAAAACTTCCTGAGTATAGCAAACAAGCCAAGAAGGAAAAAAAATTGAAGAAACAATAACAAATCAAGGGGAAGACAGAAAAAGAAGAAAAGAGGGAAAATGAATAGGTGGGAAAAATAGAAAACAAAGAGCAAGATGGGAGATTTAAACTCATTGTATTAATAATCACAATATACATAAATAGTCTAAACAACTCAGTTAAAAGGCAGAGGTGATCAGAATAGATTAAAAAGCCAAACCTTGGGGCGCCTGGGTGGCTCAGTTGGTTAACCGACTGCCTTCGGCTCAGGTCATGATCCTGGCGAGTCCCACAACGGGCTCACTGCTTGGCGGGAAGCCTGCTTCTCCCTCTCTCACTCCCCCTGCTTGTGTTCCCTCTCTGGCTGTGTTTCTCTCTGTCAAATAAATAAAATCTTTAAAAAAAAAAAAGCCAAACCCCACTATATATATACATACATACATATATGAGATCCATTTTAAATAAAAAGACACAAATAGGTTAGAGGTAAAAGCTTAAGGAAAAAAGTAAAAGGATAAAAAAGAAATACTATGCTGACAGTAATCAAAAGAAAGCTGAAGTAGCTATTTTAATATTAGCAAATATTTCAGAACAAAATGTATTACCAAGCTTGGATAAAGAAGTTTGTTTTATAATAATGAAGGGATCAATCCTGAACATCTATGTACTTAATAACACAACTCCAAAATACATGAGACTTGAACGAAAAGAACTGAAAAGAGAAAGAGAACAATCTACAATTATAATCAAAGATTTCAAAACCTCTCTCTCAATAATTAAGATAATAAGTAGACAGAAAATCTATAGAAGAGATTTAAACATTATCAACCAGCTTGATCTAATTGACACTTATAGACTACTTCACCAAAATATAACAAAATGTTATTTTTCAAGTGCATATAGAACATTAAACAAAATTGTCCATTGTCTGAGACATGAAACAAATCTCAATACATTTAATAATATTCTTTATGCAAAATAGGCTGTCTGATAAAATTAGAATTAAATTTGAAGTCAATAACAAAAATAAATCTGAAAAATCATCAAATATTTGTAAACTAAAAGGTATACATGTAAATAACCCATAGCATAAGAAGTAAAAATTGTATTTATATATAAAGTATATGTTAGCAATACACTATTAGAAATTAAGTTTTTAAAAATGATATTAAGTTTTTAGAGATAAGTTTAACAAAATCAGTCCAAAACTTAACCAGTAAAAACTATGCAATACATTACTGAGAGCAATTTAAGTAAACTCTATGCCCAACATGGGGCTTGAACTCACAACCACGAGATCAAGAGTTACATGCTCTACCAACTAAGCCAGCCAGGTACCACTACAGAGAGAAATTTTTAAAACTCTAAATAAGTTGAGAGATATATCATGTTCTTTAATAGAAAGACTGAATACATTAAGATGTTAATTTTCCCCAAACTGATTGAAAGATCCAATAGACTTCCAGTCAAAATACCAAAAGAAATTAAAAAGTTGATTCTAAAATCTATAGGGAAGTGTAAATAGCATGATGATAAAAGATTCAATTTACCAAGAAAATATACTGATTTTAAACACATGTGTACCATATAAAATATCTTAAAAATATATAAAGCAAAAGTTGATAAACTATAAGAAGACATTGATAAATTCTTTCAATACAGTGGGAAATTTCTTACATATTCCTTTAAATTATTGATAAGCCAGGAAAAGCTAGGCCTAATTTTGCATATAATGTTTGTGTGTATATATATATATATATATACACACACACACACACATATATACATGAGAGAGAGAGAGAGACAGAGCAAGAGGATAGAGAAATTTGTATCCAATAAAAGGAGAATATACATCTTCACACACACCAGACATTTATAAAAATGGATCAGGTACTATGCCATAAAGCAAATCTCAACAGATTTCAAGAAATAAGATCATTCTTTTTTTTTTTTTTTTTTTTAAAGATTTTATTTATTTGACAGAGAGAAACACAGCCAGAGAGGGAACACAAGCAGGGGGAGTGAGAGAGGGAGAAGCAGGCTTCCCGCCGAGCAGGGAGCCCGATGTGGGACTCGATCCCGGGTCGCCGGGATCATGACCTGAGCCGAAGGCAGCGGCTTAACCAACTGAGCCACC
>PITA01000197.1:0-34033 GCA_004023965.1 Spilogale gracilis | reverse complement strand
GAAATAAGATCATTCTTAATGGACTTGTATACATTGTGAAAATTAAAGGGGAAGATATTCCCAAACTAATTAAAGTATAGAATTCCTGCCTGTCTCTCCCACTCTTTTTTTTTTCTACACAGAATGCCTATTAACATACCCAAGGACTTTCCTTCTTCAAGAATTCATTGTCACCCTCATAAACATTCTCATTTGCTTTGAGGCTTTTTTTCTTAACCCATTGGCCTTTACTCAACAGGCTTTGGAAGCTTGCAAAGATGCTGGCTTGGTGAAATCTCTTGGCGTATCCAATTTTAATCGCAGGCAGCTGGAGCTCATCTTGAACAAACCAGGACTCAAATACAAGCCAGTCAGCAACCAGGTACAGTTTGATAGGACGTGGGACGTGAGGGGGGAGTGTGAGTAGTGGGGGGAGATTCCAATATTTACTTAACAGGAGAACCCTGAACTATGAGTCAGAAATCTTGTGGTCCACTCTACATATCTCTCATCATAAGACCCTGAGAACAAGTCTCTGACTTCTCTCAATTTATGTATCAAAAAAAAAAAAAGATTTGCAAGTTCAAATCCAGGCAAAAATAATCCAAAAACATTTTTGAAGAAAAATAATGAGGAGGAGCTAGGTCTGCCATATACTAATATATACAGAGTATTTAAAATTATGCAAGATTAGTGTAAGAAACAACAGATAACCAAACTAATAGAAAATAAGCAGTATCTTAAAAACAGACCAAAGTATAATAAAAACTTAACATAGAAACAATAACACAAACTAATGGCAATGGCAAAGGGATGAAATTTTCAGTAAATAGTGTGGAAGAAATGGCTAATTGTGTAGAAACAAATACAGATCTTGATGTCTCATGTCATATTCCTAGTATCTCTTCAATCAAGAGTTAAAGAAGAAACAGGAAGTCACTTGTGAATACTACAAAATGATTTTAGTTTTCTAGAGCTATAGATAGAAAATGAAGCCATGGGAAAATTATAAAACAAACTGACATATTTAATAGTATAAAAACATCAAACTCTAAAAATACTGGAAACAAAGGACAAAAATGGATAATTATATTTTTAAGTACAATAGAAAAAAAGGACCATATCCTCATGAATTAAAAGCCTAATAAAAATTAATGAAAAAAAAATCAAAGATAAAATGCTAAACTCAAAAGGAAAGTGAGCAAAAGAACTGTGAATGGAAATTTGAGAAGACAAATTGCAAGACTAATAAACATACAAAAAATGTTCAGCTGCACTAGTAATTACAGAAATTTAAATTTAAGTATTATTTTGTATTATATATCAAATTAGCAAAGCTTTTGTTTTATTTTTTAATATAAAATTCTATATAAGCAAGTGATAAAGTTCTGTTGACTAGTATAAATTTGTTCAGCCTTACTGGAAAGCAATTTGAAAATAAGTGTCAAGAGCCTTAAAAAATGTTCACAGTCTTATATTCCTAAGAATTTATCCTTGTGAAAAAGAAAATCTGAAAGTCTTTATGTGTGTTTGTCACTGCACTGTTTATAAAGGCCAAAAAAGAAATGGAAAGGAAACAACACTAATATGAGAAATTAGGGGAATATTTAAATACATTATAAAACTCATATAATATAAAATCTTAATAAAAGATGTTCTTGAATAATTTTTTGAGCAAAAGAGCAATGGCCATAATATTAAGGGGAAAAATAAGGATACAAATGTAATTCAGTATTGATGTGAATGTATTATTTAAAAACATGCATAGAAAAAATATGGGAAAGAAATATATCAAAATACTAACTGTGGTTATCTCTGGCTGTGAATTGCAAGTGAATTTTGTTTTCTTCTTTATGCTTTTCTGTATTTTCCAAGTCTTCTGTAGGGTAGATATGTTACTTTTATAATCACAACAAAATACTGTTACCCACTTGTTAAATGGGGATAAAGATACTCTCTTCACCCTACTTTGTAAAACACTAAGAAGTTACATTTTAAAAATATTTTTCAGGTAAATATTCATGTATTGGAGTTACGGTTGACTTGTTTGCTTGATTCATTGTTTTTAGCAAGTCAAAACAGTCTTGAATTCATAACAGAAAGAATGAATTATTACCTATTGTGACAATAGCCGGCTAAAATAGAGGTGATGCTATATTTAGAAGTATCATTTCCTATGACACCTAAGCCAACACTATACCATATGCCCTAAGAACGAGAAAAAAACCCTTGATTTCCTAACTGATCTCCATCTATCCTTTTATTCCTACTCCAACCCTCACCAGCACGTCTCCCTCCTGCACCATACAAAAATAATATTTGGTTATAAAAATTTAAAAGGACTCATTTCTTCTTAAAATATACAAAGGAAGATGGTGATTTGTGACCTCAGAATGAAAAATGGAGTAAGAATTTGATAGTGCGTCTCCTCATGCCAAGGAGGGAATACCCTGATCTGCTGGCACAGGAATCCTGAATAGCTTCACTAATGTACCCTGCAAAGGAAACCAAGACATGTTGGAAAATCATATCCCAAACTTGTTCATTTGCTTCATGGTGTTTGAAAGCACAATATGCCAATACTCCAGCGATGGTACAGATCAAAGTGTAGGTCTACTGGCCACCAGCCATTCTAACTGTGCCCTGGGTAGAACTACCTTTACTCCATAGACACAAAATGACCAGCTTTTAGTGCATACATTCAAGCAGCTTTCTATCCAGAAACATGGTGACATACTGTGGGCATTAGAGAGGGTGGACATATTTTATAACTACGGGATACATACCTGAAGACCTTGCATAGTTCCAAAATTCACATATTTAAAAACTACTTTTCCCATAAGAATAAATCTGAAGTAAATTTGCAAATTTTTATATTTTTTCATAGATTTTATAAACAAGGGCACATAGAATATGACCTTACTCTATACTCATTCTCAGAGCGTGAGCATTCCAAGTTTCCTTAGTACTACCTACCCATGGCATCTATCTAAACAAATATGTCTCCAAGCTCCATCCCTGGCTTAGTCTCTCTGAAAGCCTTCCCGGTGGGCAATTAGCCTTGCAGTGTTCTCCCAGCCTAATTCAAAGTAGACTGTGGGTCTCCCTCAGGCCATTTAATCTCACACACTAACTCTACTAACAAACAAACAGAGGGAGGTGGGGAGAAAAGAAAGATCTCCAAATTCTTCAGTTTTTCCTCACTATGCCTAAATCACAGGTGTTCCAATTTAGGAATCAATAAATACTTTTTGAATTACTTAATGAAATGGAAAATTCAGCACCACTTCTTACAGAAAGACACAGGATGGAGTTAATGTCTTCCTTCACAGGTTCTGTCCAGCTTAACTTCACCTTGTGAGATTTGATATCTGAAGTTCTATACTACCAAATAGTGTTGTAAAAGCCCAGGTCAGAGGCGCCTGGGTGGCTCAGTTGGTTAAGTGACTGCCTTCGGCTCAGGTCATGATCCTGGAGACCCAGGATCGAGCCCCACATCGGGCTGTCTGCTCAGCCAGAAGTCTGCTTCTCCCTCTCTCACTCCCCCTGCTTGTGTTCCCTCTCTCTCTGCGATTCTCTCTGTCAAATAAGTGAATAAAATCTTTTTAAAAAAGAAAAAAAAGCCCCAGGCCTATCGAGACACTGACATGTGACATCAATTTTACATAGCACACAAGAAAAAGTAAAGACTAGCATCTCACTGGCCCATCCACAAAGGGCTATGCCCAGTCCCTAGCAAAGAAGGAAGCAAGTGTGCTTAGATATGATTCTCCTTGGAAATGAGCAAGTTCCAGGGCAATAATGACCTGAAGGCACTGTGACAACAGAAACCAGCACTTCCCTCTACCTTAAGTTGAGTGGCCCGTGCCAGCATACCGAACTAGGATCATTCACGGGCCTGAAATGACCCCACACAGTTGCTGTCCTGACAAAGCCCCTCCTGTGACAGTCCCCAGAAATGCTTCCTAAGATGCAGACTTGGTCTTCTCTGTATCATTATGTTTTCATTCAACAGTCATTGAACACCTGCCTTATGCCAAGCACTTTGCTAGGGGCGTGCATATGTGACCAAGACAAATAAAGCCTTTCTGGGCATGCATATGTGACCAAGACAGATAAAGCCTTTCCTCTTGGAACACCAGCCGTCTAGTGGGGAGCGCACATTAATCAAACAATCACAAAAGTTATCAATAATTAGAAACTGAGATAGATACTCTGAAAAGAAAGAATATGGTTCTCTGTGTATTCATAAGCACTTGGATTTTATTAGCTTATCCACTCCCACTCCCATCATTTCCCTCACTGGTTGTCCCTTTAGTGATATGCTGTAGAATTTTTACCTAATAACTGTCTATGCAAAGATTTATATTCTATTAAGTTACGTTTTTGAGTTTATATGTTAACTCAAAAGCTTTTGTTGAGAAGACATTTCTAGTGTGTTGCCCAATGCAACTCGCTGTGTAGTCCCAAATTTCAATTCACAGATTTATTAGTACAGTGACAGATTCGATATGTGCATACCTATTTGTTTTATTTCTAATTGTAATAGCCTTATTACCCATACCTTTTGCCACAAGCCATATGCAGTCTTTTTTCAAAGGGTAGGTTGTAAAACTGTTCTGTGTATACACACACACACACACACACACACACACACACATATATACATATGGACATATACATACATACTTCTACATATTTAATAGGACAGAGACAAGTAACAGCACATCAATCTGATTATAAAGGAGACCTTGTGGGAAAATAAAATGTTGCGTTTGGAATGAGCAGGCAGGCATTTAATTAAGGAATTCATACTTAGTTTCTAAGCAATGGAATGATGTGATAAAATACATGTTTTGGAGAGACTGGTCTACCAATAATAGATTGGTAAATCTATTGGATTAAAAGATTGGAATTGAAAAAGTAGATAGCAATGTTGGAAATCTGAGAGGGTAAAGGAAGGAAACACCAAGAAGTGTGATTCCTGCCTTATTTGAGTCTGTGTGTTACTTTCTAGAATTATTTAAGAAATGTTCCAAGGGGGAGAAATCCCACAAGTGTTTCTTAGGGTAAGGGAACAAGATTATGTCAGGGAAAAAAAAGTGTATCAAATTAGAGAACAGTAAGGAGACCCACCACGAAGAGGTCTGGTTTACCTAGGCCACTTTATCAGTAGCATCTCTTTGTGCCTTCTAGAAATAAAACTTGTCAAATACTCAGTATTCCAGACAATGAAGATAATAAATATATGTTTCAATTATTTGAATTCAGCCTTGGTTGATTTTAATTTAAAAAGGAGGAAGCATAGATCAAAAATTATCATGGTGGTTAAGAAGAAACTTTGGGAAGAACTTTCTGACACAGTATTTTTAGTGCAGAAATCTTGACAGTAAGATACTAAAGATGAATGCAGGCCTACACTGGGTATTGTAAGAGCTCTCAGCCAAGACGACAAAATTCATCTTTAGATTTCATTTTATATACGATATACCCCTTATGAAATTATTCTTAGATGCTTGAGAGCTATAGGGAGAAGTTTTCTGCAACATGTCACTTCTTACCTAGACCGTAGTCTGAACCTTGAGGCCATTTATTTTGTTACAGAAAATTGTATTTGCTGGAATGGTGACTGTAAATAATTAAGTTTGTTTCCTCTAAGTTTTAAACTATGATAATCTTACAAAATTGAATTTGTTCCCCACTTATTTCAGAATTATTCCACAGATGGTGACCTCACTAGCCTCGTTTTAATTAATCTCACCAGTAAACACTGTAAAACTTCCTTGTTAGGAAAAATATTTAGCATTTGCGCCACTGTAAAAGGGTTTTATTGAAAAACTTTTTGAAAGTTGTATAAAACTGCATTCACTACAAGGCTTTAATTTTGTACTCCGCTCTCCATGCAACCTTGTAGGTTGAGTGTCATCCGTATTTCACACAGCCAAAACTCTTGAAGTTTTGCCAACAACATGACATTGTCATTATTGCATACAGCCCTCTGGGGACCTCTAGGAACCCAACCTGGTAAGCAATGCTGTATGTCTCTTCAGCGGTGTTTCCTTTGATGTAGAGTATGAGACTAATGTGAATTACTTGATTGACGTGACTATATGGCTCTGTAATTTTAAGAAAGTAACTTAATCTCTTCAAGCCATTTTCTGTATATACAAGCTGGAGCTAATAAAACCTTCCTGATAGAGGGGGTATAAGAATCGATTATACTCTATGTATAAAATTACCTAACAGTGCCTGAAACATGGGAAATGTTCAATAAATATTAGTTTAGGTATTATTTGACAAAGAGTAGCCACGACCATATCCTGAAAATTTAGGATTTTTTGATCTCTGGATTCAAAGGCAGCACTTCTGATGTGATGTGTTCCACAGACTTAAGTGGAAAATTTTCTACATGAAGATGACTCTAAGAGTTGTACCTCTGTTTCTTCCACTTTGGTCATCCTGCCTTCCCCTGTGTGCCTATTTCCAACTCAGTTCTCTCTCTGAGACCCATCAAAGAAATACTGTTTACCTTCTGAAAGAGGCAGCTCTATCAATTTGCCTCTCTTGCTATTTCCATGCACCCTGAGAAATTGGTGACAGGGGACCTGAAGTGTCCTGGTAGGTGGATGGGGAGACAGAGGATGAGGGTAACTGAGGAGGGGGTTCTCATCACTTGAATTAAATATGATGCAAGTTTTGATTTATTTTTTTTAAGGGTGAATGTATCTTCCCCTCCTTTGCTAAAGGATGAACTTCTGAACACACTGGGGAAAAAGCACAAGAAGACAGCAGCTCAAGTAGTTTTGCGTTTCAACATCCAGAGAGGAGTGGTTGTCATTCCTAAAAGCTTTAATCCTGAAAGGATCAAAGAAAACTTTCAAGTAAGAGAACTACTTCTGGAAATGTAAAAAGTGGAGTTGTTTTGTTTGTTTCTTTGTTTTTTGGAGACTTTCTGTTCATATTAATAAAAAACTTGTAATGTCTTCATATTTTATTTTATACCTGCTCTCCAACCCATGCTCTGCATATGTCAATTTAACTTTAGCTGAATCTTAGTTCCCAGCACTTTGGGGATTGCTGTACTGCTTATATATTGCCTAGCTTCCTTATTTCTGCTGTTTCCTTACCTACTGACTCTTGGCACTACCTACTCATTCTCCACCAGCACTGCAGGAATGGCAGGTATAAAATTTGAAATTCATAATAGTAAACTTTCTTTCTTCTTAATGTCTCTGGTAAAAGTTAGGGACAAATTTGGAAATTATTAAAGAGGATCATTAGACTTCAAGAATGTTAATTGACTTTATTTCCTCTATAAATAATCTGTAATCAGCATCATAACTTACAGATGAGAAGAGGCCACTAGAGAAGGGAGTAATTAGTTTACTCTGCTAGTACTCAAGGCTAAACTGCTAGGTAAATACAGCCATAGAAAAGTACCATGCAAAATTAATTAATTACTCATCAGTTAATAATCTCAAAAAATAAATTGTTTTTGTTTCAATAAGTAATTTATAGGCTTAATAATCTTGATATTTAATAAGTTTTATTAAATAAAATAGGTAAGTAGTTTAAGAAGTTTAATAATAATAAATTTAATAATCTCAATAAATAAGTTGATAAAAATGAGACCAGATTTATCTCCTCAGATAAGAAAATAATCAGAATATTGAATATAAATGAAAACAGACACTTTCATATACTATTAGAAATATTAATGTTATAAGATTTGAAGAAGCAGGATGTCACTTTTCCAGATCAAAAGTTAAGCCCACATATCCATTTGAACCAACAATCTTTTACTATATTTCTACATACATGCACACATATATGGATATTTATTACAGCATGATTTATCATTTTTTAAAAAAACTGGAAACAATCATTAGTAGAATCTTGTAAAAGAAATTAAATTTGTACAATGAAATATTATATAGCCTTTTTAAAAGAATAGAGTAAAAGTTTAAGTACTGCCATGGGAAGATATTCATGATATTAGACAATTTATCATCAGAGCTTTTTTGCTATCATGTGACAGAATGAAACTCAAACTTACCAAAGAGAAACATGATTTATTGGGCCATATAACTGGAACGTCCATGGATAAATCAGGCATGACCAGGCAGGGGTATTCAAATGATTTATGAAAGGACTGAGTTCCCTTCCTCCCTCCACACTACTCCCACCTAACCTTCTCTGTCTGTACGTGGTGACACAAAGAGTCCCTGACAGCTCCAGGCTAATCTATAACTCATAATCAGTGAAGGTGGTCACAGGTAAAAGCTCCTGTAAGGATCTCTATCCATTCTTGATTGTCCCTTTGTGGGTCATGCACCATTCCCATATTCATCACTATATCTAGTAAGTAAGATACTTTGGCCCCCTGAGTACATCCCTAATCCTGTGCTGGACATGAACTCATGTGACAAACAGCTCTACTAGATGACAGAAGAGAAGTTCATAAAAGGAAAAAGGGGATTCTGTTATGAGCAAAAAGAGGAAAGAATGATAAATAGTTATACCACTAATGACAGCATTTTAACATGTAAGAAAATACCTCTTACCAAAAGGGGTTGACACTGTTTTCAGCAATCTTAAGAATAAGCTATCTAGATGGTTAATGTGTTAGGTCATCAAAAATTAAAACGAGTTTTGATGCACTTGAAACAAATATTTTTGTGGATTCAAGTTTACTGTTCAGAAATGAGAGTGTTTACTAGGGGTCTGTGCAATGGAAGATTAAAGCCTTTGGGCTCTATGTTATTTAGTGAATCACAATTTTGTTGTAAAAGTACTATCATTCTCCTTAAAAATTTTATTGCAACTATTTCTGTTATAGTTGATATATTTCCATAACCCTGATAATAAGGAAATGGAGTTCAGAGGTTCATACACTATAAGAAAATATGAAAGAGATAAAAATCCACAAGGAAAATAACAGTGGAAATCACATCCAACTTCCAGTCTATAGGGTTTAGACTTGCCCTGTAACCAGAAATTTTGTTGGGTATAAAAAAACCAAGAATTGACAAAATAGAAAATTATTCTCTTTTAGAACTGAGGTAAAGTAAATCTTTAAAAATATTTGAAAAGAATGGGAAATATCCACAAAACATAAAGGGTAAAAGGAAAATTAAATATGTTTACATAAAAGAAGAAAAATCATAGAAATAAAAATCGTATAATAAAAAGTTAAATCATAAATTAAAAACAAAAGATATATAAAATTAACAGTAAGAATGAAGAAAATTAAAAAGCAGGATATTTTTAACATTAAAACAACAAAAAAAATCAAATTTTACCACCCACTATCTGCCTTGTTGCCATCATCCACTGACCCCCATTCCTTGAAGGTTTTATCTCTTGATTCACTTTCCTTCTCTCCAATACTCCTGTCACAATTCTTAGTGAATTCAACATACATATGGATAGACCTTCCAATAACCTGGCTTGAGAGTTCTTTAACTTCCTCCCCTACAATGATCTTGTCCTATATATTTCAGCCACTAATTCCACTAATTGTTATTTCTTGGAAACTGCAGTTACTACCTAATAACTCCTTCATACTCCTCAAAAATCCCCCCCTCTCCTGCATTATCTCTCTACTGCATAACTCCTATCAACATACAAATACACTGTGACCTCCAGTCTTGAAATGTAAAATCCAATCTAGACTCATGTTCCTCTCTAGCTATTATCCAGTTCTTTTTCTGTTTACACCAAACTCTTAAAAGAGAATTCTATTCTCACTACCTACAAGTCCCTTTCCCCCACTCTCCCTCAAACACATTGAAACCAAGCTTTCTTGCCAAGTTCACCAATGACCTCCACCTTGCTAGATCTATAATCACTTCTCTTTCCTTGTCCAAGTAGATCTTTCAACAGCATTTAATACAGTTAACACTTTCTCCTTGTTGAAATCTCTACTATAAGAGAAGCATATTAGGGAGTGGGAGGAGCAGAATATCTGGTACTCACTTATGTGAGATCCTCAATAAGTGAATAATTTAGGATAATTTCTGTCATTAAAAAAATGAAAGTCAATCCACATAAAATAAAGATAGACATTGCACAGAAGGAATAGAGGGAGGGAGGAAGAATTTGGGAGTTTACCTTAAAATTAAAACTGAAGGGGTGTCTGGGTCGCTCTGTCAGTTGAGCATCCAACTCTTGATCTCAGCTCAGGTCTTAATCTCAGGGTCATGGGTTCAAGCCCTCTCTTGGGCTGTATGCTGGAAGTGGAACCTACTTTAAAAAAAAAACACAGAAAATTATGAAATAATTTTAATTATTTAATATTATACAAAATTTAGGCTATAATTACATATGTGTACTAAGTCTTAGAAGAAATTTAAAAATATGCTTGACAAAATTATGTAATAACAGAATGTGGCATTCTCTACTTCACAAATGTTTTTGCTAAGTGATGATAAAAAGAATAATTCTGGTAAAATTTCACAGGGCTTCATCTGAAGATTATAAATCCTTTCATTTTTTTTCAAATAACACTCTTTTGATATAGCAACTAAAGTAGACTTTAACTTCATCAGATTCCTACTTGGAAGACATTTCACCTATAATTACAGCAAACCAAGATTACTTTCATTGACTTCATGAAAGCCTGTAGCTTTGGCAGGATTTGCAACTTCAATTTATGTTATATATTCACTGGAGTCAGAAAATGACTCACCAACACTTAAAAAAAGTGGACCTAATATTAAGCAAAAAGAAAGTTTGTGTAAGGATTTATTTTATAAGTGATTGGTCATTCATGACTGTTTTTATGCAATGCAAACTTTTGATACATGGCACAATTTCATAAACTCAGTACTTGGATAATAATCAAAGAAAAACATTCTCTGAAAAGAGTACTTGGAAGCAATCCATGGGGGGATGATTAGACAAATCATGTTACATCTATACTATAAATTCAGTGATTAAATTAAAGTCAGTCTATTTTGATAGAAAAGATCACTGGGACATATTATATGAATGAAAGTAAGTCACAGAATAATAAAGATATGATACAATTATTGTATTTTGCTCTTAGTGTGTTGGATGTTTGGAAGGAATGTTTGGGAAGAAGAATAAGACTGGAGTGGTAGGTAACAAGAGGACCTTACATTTCTTATTCTATGCATGTCCTTATATTTCTGTAGTAATTTAATTCTCATAAAAAGGATATATTTATGAATCACTTATATAATTAAAATCTATAAATATAAATTACTGAAATAAAAGTTGAGGGAGAGCAAGTTAAAACAATAAAGTAAGAGAAGATCATTATAAATAAACCAAATGTTAAAAATGTAAATACACTGGGCCCTGAGTGGCTCAGTGGGTTAAAGCCTCTTCCTTCAGCTCAAGTCATGATCTCAGGGTCGTGGGATTGAGGCCCACATCGGGCTTTCTGCTCAACAGGGAGCCTGCTTCCTCCTTCTCCTCTCTCTCTGCCTGCCTCCCTGCCTACTTGTGATCTCTCTTTCTGTCAAATAAATAAACAAATGAAATCTTTAAAAAGTGTAAATATACTAAAATATTAAAATGTTAATAAAAGACAATTATAAAAGCAGAGTATAAAATGTACAAGCTAAGAAAAAATAAAACAATGAAAATATAATAGATTTTAAAGGTAGAAGAAAATTAAAGATGATGAGAGAAATGATTAAGAGGATAAAACAAAGCAAATTAAAAGCTAAAAAAATACATAAGCAAATTTAGAGACTAGGCAATATTTTTAAAAACAAGTGCACAGAGGCCATAGTCCAAAATCAGGGGTTTAGCAATAAACAATTCTTCTCTCCTGGAATTTCAGATGTCCTAAACATAGGTTGTTGCAGAGCATTTAGAATGTGCTGTGAGATGGCCCCAGCAGGGTGTCTCAAAGACAAAGAGCAGAACAGAACCACAACAACTCTGCATGGGGATGGATATGCCCTCCCCACCCCAGCACCAGCCTATCTTCGCTCACATTTGCAGATATTCATAATTTTTTTATTTTTTAATTTATTATTTTTAAATTTGTCTATTTATCAACATATAGTCCGTCATTTATATTATCCTAAATTTTTGACATAAAAATCTTTTATGTGTATGTCACTAATAATAGAACTTCAACACAAATGAAGAACTAAAAGGATATACCTGACAACTGAAAGAAACAAGCTAACAATTATTTTTTGTGTCAAATTTTTATTTACATTCTAGTTAGTTAACATACAGTGTGATGTTGGTTTCAGGAGTATAATTTAGGGATTCATCACTCATATAACACCCAGTGTTCATTACAACAAGTGCCTTCCTGAATGCCCATCACCCATCCCACCCACTTCCCCTCCAGCAACTTTGTTCTCTATGGCAAGAATCTCTTATGGTTTACATCCCTTTCTTTTTCTTTCCCATCCCCTATGTTCGTCTTAAATTCCACATGTGACTAAAATCATTTGGTATTTGTCGTTCTCTAACTTATTTCTCTATCTCCATACACATTATAGTATATCTAGCATACACATTATTGCAAATGGAGAGATTTCATTGTTTCTTATGGCGGAATAATATTCCATTGTATATATTTACCACATCTTCTTTTTCCATTCATCAGTTGATGAACATATGAGCTCCTTCCATAACTTGGCTATTGTTGATAAATCTACTATAAACATTGGGGTGCATGTATCCCTTCAAATCAGTATTTTTGTATCCTTTAGGTAAACATCTAGTAGTGCAATTGTTGGATCATAGGGTCATTCTATTTTTAACTTTTGAGGAAATTCCATACTGTTTTCCAGTGGCTGTGTTGAGTATCTGTACCAGTTTGCATTCCCACCAACAGTGTAAGAAGGTTTCCCTTTCTCCATATCCTCACCAACACCTGTTGTTTCCTGTGTTATTTTTAGTCATTCTGACAGGTATGAAGTGGTATCTCACCATGGTTTTGACTTGTATTTCCCTGATGATAGAGTGATGTTGAGCATCTTTTCATGTGTCCATTGGCCATCTATATGTCTTCTTTGAAAATGTCTATTCATGTCTTCTGCCCATTTTTTAACTGGATTATTTGTTTTTTAGGTGTTGAGGCCTTTATATATTTTGGATACTAACCCTTTATCAGATACATCATTTGCAAATATCTTCTCCCATTTCATAGGTTACCTTTTAGTTTATTGTTTCCTACAACGTGCAGAAGTTTATTTTGATAAAGCCCTAATAATCCATTTTTGCTTTTGTTTCCCTTGTCTCTGGCAACATATTTCATAAGAAGTGGGGAAGTTGGGGAGGGGGATGAAACATGGGAGACTTTGGACTCAGAAACAATCTGAAGGTCTTGGAGGGGCAGCATTGGGGGTGAGCCTAGTGGTGTGTATTGAGGGCACATATTGCATGGAGCACTGGGTGTGGGCATAAACAATGAATCTTGGAACACTGAAAAAATAAAATAAAAAAAGGAGGCAGTTATAATAAGATTATTATAAAGCGAGGATATGTTTCTTAATCTTTTCTTCTTTATTGTCTCCTCCCCTACACCAGGGAACATTTTAATATATGTTTTCCCTAATCTCTCCTCCAATGAATACTTGGTGTCACTATATATATGTATGTGTATATCTTATATTTTAAAAAAAGGAAGTTGCTATGGCCAATGTCAGAAAGGCTAATGCCCATGTTCTAAGATTCTGATAGTTTCCTGTCTCACATTTAAGTCTTTCATCCACTTTGAATTTATTTTGTGTATGGTATAAGTAAGTGGTACAACAAAACACCATTTGTTAAAGAGATGGTCTTTTTCCATGGGATATTCTTTCCTGCTTTGTTGAAGATTAGTTGACCATATAGTTGTGGGTGCATTTCTGTTTTACATTCTGTTCCATTGATCTATGTGTCTGTCTTTATGCCATACTGTCTTGATCATTACAGCCTTGTAATACAATTTGAAGTCCCAGATTATGACGACCCCAGATTTTTTTTTTCTTTTTCAAGATTGCTTTAGCTATTCAGGGTCTTTTTTTTAAATTTGGGGTCTTTTGTGTTTCCAGACAGATATATTTTTTTGTTCTAGCTCTGTGAAAAATTGTACATTAGTAGGGAATCCATTTGAATATATAGATTGCTTTGGGTGGATTTAGCATTTTAATAATATTTGTTCTTCCAATCCATGAAGATGAAATGTTCTTCCATTTCTTTGTGTCATCTTCAACTTCTTTCCTAAGTGTTCTCTAGTTTTCAGAATACAGCTCTTTTCCCTATTGGTTTAGGTTTATTCCTAGATATCTTATGGTTTTTGATGCAATTGCAAATGGGATTGATTCCTTGATTTCTCTTTCTGATGCTTCATTATTGGTGTATAAAAATGCCACAGACTTCTGGGGCACCTGGATGGCTCCATCTGCTAAACATCCAGCTCCTGATTTTGGCTCAGGTTGTGATCTCAGTGTTCTGATATCAAGCCCCGCATTGGGCTCCTCACTAAAGGCAGTCTGCTCATCCCTCTCCCACTGCTCTTCCCCCTGCCCACATTCTCTCTCTTTCAAATAAAATCATTAAAATAAAATAAAATAAAAAGAAACATAATAGATATTTGTATATTGGTTTTGTATCCTGCAACTTTGCTGAATTCATATTTCAGTTCTAGCAATATTTTGATGGAGTCTTTGGGTTTTCTACAGAGTATCATGATGTCTGTGAACAGTGAAAATTTCATATCTTCCTTGACAGTTTGGGTGTCTTTTTATTTCTTTTTGTTACCTGACTGCTGAGGCTAGGACTTCCACTACTATGTTAAATAACAATGGTGAGAGTAGACAGCGCTGTCTTGTTCCTGACTGTAGAGGAAAAGCTCTCAGTTTTTCCCCCATTGAGAATGATATTAGCTGTGGGTTTTTTGTATATGACGTTTATGATATTGAGGTATGTTCCTCTATCCCTACTTTGTTGAAGGTTTTTTTCAGGAGTGGATGCTGTACTTTGTCAAATGCTTTCCCTGCATCTATTGAAAGGATCATATGGTTCTTATTCTTTTATTAATGTAGTATATCACATTGATTGATTTGTGAATATTGAACTGCACTTGCAGCCCAGGAATAAATCCCACTTGGTCATGGTGAATAATTCTTTTAAACATGTTCATAAAAAAAAGAATACTCATAAATTTTTGAAGGGCTTCTGCTGCTGGCCCAATTCCCTGACCCCAGGCTTGACCCATCTTCTACCTTCAGTTATATATTTCACTTCTGTTATTTCAGGTCTTTGACTTTTCTCTCACTGAAGAAGAAATGAAGGACATTGAGGCCTTGAATAAAAATGTCCGTTTCGTGGAGATGCTCATGTGAGTATGAGGGGGATCATTCATCAACTACTGCCCAGTGGCATTGGATTATCCTAGATCCATAGAAATCACAAAGGCAAAGGCCAGTGGGGGCACCATATTCTGAATATTAAACAGGTCCAGGTAAATTACATTTATTCTAGGAACATCCTATGAGCTACAGTTTTATTTAAAAGATTTCTGACATTTATGACATCCATGACTTAGTTTAGGGAATGGCAGGCTAAATACATTGATGGAAATTAAGTCATGATTAATACAAACATCAAATCTATTTATTTTTTCCTAAAAATCAAAGTGATGCACAATTTAGTGCAAAATTATCAACAAAAAAGAAAGAGAAATGGGAGCATAGCAGAAAGAATACCACAATTAGAAGCTAAGAACCTAGGGTTTTAGGCAAATGCTTGCCTGTAAGATGTGGAGCTTCTAACCCCACCTGTGAGCTGACTTCCCACCAGCAAAATTCCTTACACTCCTTCCAAATGTTGCTAAATTCAGCTAATCAACTGAAGTAGCCCTTTATTCTCTAAATAGTGTAGGGTCTTTAAAATAATAAATGACTACAGTTCATGCATATACCGTTCTCATATATATTATGTATACACATTTTTTTCTTTTTATTTCTTATCAAATAAAATCACTTGGATAATCATCTGTTTGTAATCTCCTCTCTAAGTGAGCATTTGGAAAATGCTCATTAGGGTAGTTCATACAGTTTGAACACTTATCTTATTGGTTCCACTATTTCTCATGAGCCAGAAAGCACACTGACTATGAAAACATCAAATTTCTGAATCAATTTCTGAATTAACACAATAGACTCCTAATGTGAATTTTCCAGGGCAATTCATTATTAGACATTAAAAGGTACCACCTAGCCTTGGGAACAAAAAGGTAAATACAAGCATAGACCAAACCAACACTTACTGGTTAATTAATAGCTCTTGAAGATGAACTATTTCTGTTGAATAAATATCATTAAATTAAGAAGAGATAGGAAGAGACAATCAATCCACCAATGTACTGATTTTTTTACAGGTAGTTGGTGACATTATTTAGTTTGACATTTAACATATTTAATACCTAATTCCCACAACACTGGGAAAATAACTCACAGAAAGTAACTAGAAAAATCAGCAAGGAGAAACAAACAGTAGGCCACACTGATCAAAAAATGAACCATTTAGGGATGCTAGGCCATGATTCTTCTCTGTTATTCATCCAGTTGACTTTTGACATTGAAGAGCTTTTATTTATTTTATATTTTCACTTAAAGCTCAATAGTACTTGCAGAGAACTGAATCTTAGACATGGTTCAAGACAGGCACAACACACACCAGTCCTTTTGTTTGACTGTTCCGCCACTGTTGTTGAAAGGATAGGTTCTTCATCATGAACATTATTGTGTAAACTTACTTCACTGATCACCTTTTTAGATCTCAGATTTTCAATTCTCAGGAGGTCCAGTGAGAAAGGCAGGTAATAATGCCAAGACGAGAGTGGTGCTGATGGATAATGGAATTTTAAAGAGAAATGTTTATATGGATCATTGACATGGAAGGCACACTGTGTCAAAACAGCAGAGAGGGAAGAAGGAATTGAGAAAGAGCATGAAAAATTACAGGCAGACATTACTCACCTCCTGTGCTTTTGTTCTGAGCAAAATGTTGATGAGGAGGCAGCCAGCCTTCCAACACACACACACACACACACACACACACACACACACACACACACTTACCAAGGATGCTATCCAGGGCTTCAGTAAAAGATGCTGGCTTAAGGGAAAACAGAGGAACAGAGAGGGAATAAATAAGGGAGAGAGGGAGGTGTCAGTGAAATTGTCAAAGGAGGCTAATAACACAAACAGCTGTACAACGTTCACAGTGAATTTTTCCCTTTGGGGACTTGTTTTGACAGGTGGAGTGATCATCCTGAATACCCATTTCATGATGAATACTGACTTCAGATTGCTCCTGAACTCATTTTTTCCTCACATGCATGCCAGAACCTTCGGCTGGGTGGTTCCCCAGATAAAGAAATTTAAAAAGTTTTACTATCTTTAGATAAAGTGGTGATGTTAACACACCTTAGTTTTGTGCAGTGTAAATGACTTTGGCTTAGGTATATGAAGAAAAAAGTATGTTTAAATCTGTTAAAATAATTGTTTGAAAACTATAAGCTAATATTTTATTGGTCAAGGTCTTATGGGCTCCAGACAGAAAAACATTAGGCTTTAGAAAAGACAGCAGAGGGGCGCCTGGGTGGCTCAGTTGGTTAAGCGACTGCCTTCGGCTCAGGTCATGATTCCAGAGACCCAGGATCGAGTCCCACATCGGGCTCTCTGCCCGGCAGGAAGCCTGCTTCTCCCTCTCTCACTCCCCCTGCTTGTGTTCCCTCTCTAGCTGTGTTTCTCTCTGTCAAATAAATAAAATCTTTAAAAAAAAAAAAAAAGAAAAGAAAAGACAGCCGAGACAATATATGAAGATAAATAGCTCATGAGTGTGAGTACTGCCATTGGTAGTCTGAGGTCCTTACTTTAGCAGTTAGGACAGCAAAGAGAGTGGTAAGCTAGTGGATGCCAGTGCTGGCAGTGACTTTTGAAGATTTAGACCATTGACTATAACACAGACACAGCCAAGATAAGATCCACACATGCATTATTAACAAGGAAGTGATTTGCTTCACCTTGTATAAAGAGAAAGGGCTAAGCATAGAAAGTCTTAAAATAGAGCTAATTAAACACCACAGTGGTCAGCAAAGACATAATGGTTTGGTTGTTGTTTGTTTCCATCCAATGTGGGCTCATTTAGCTTTTACATAGTTTGAAGGATAGCTAATTACTGGTTCTCCCTTGCATGCTTTCAAGGGCCTGAGAAGGAACATAACTAGTGATCCATTCTTCCACTGTCTATCACTCTTGTCCTACTCATCATACATCCATCATCATGTGAAGTAGCTTAAGACAATCAACAGACACAAATAAAACCCTGAATCATAAAATAATCCAAAGATGACTATTTTTCTTTTTTAAGTAGGTTCCATGGTGGGAAACCAGAACTTGAGACCTGAGCTGAAATCAGGAGTCAGATGGTAAACTGACTAAGCCACCCAGGTGCCCCCAAATAAGACAATTTCAAAAGAAGACATTTAAAAATGAGGCTTTATGGGTCCCTGGCTGGCTCACTTGATGAAGCATGTGACTCTTAATCTCGGGGTTGTTATTTCAAGCCCTATGTTGGGCGTAGAGATTACCTAAAAATAGAATCTTTAAAAAAATAAAATTAAAAGTAAAAAGGGCTTCATAAAATTGTTATACTTAGGACTTTGAAAGTGTCATTGGAATAACTATGTGAATTCCAAGAAAGTAGCAAGTTTGAAAGAACACTGGCTATTTTACTATATGTAAATTTTTAATTTTTGAATAAGATTATTAGAATCCTGCAATAGAGATATACCAATAGTCAATTCAACTGGAGCAATGTATTTTTTTCATTCATATTAAGTCATTCTCATAGGACAAGAGAGTTCTTCAAAAATTATGTCTTTCCAAGACCAATTGCTTACAGATAATCTTCAGTAACTAGAAAACATACACTTCTGAGAAATCAGCACTTTAAGAAAATTTAATCTCTACTCACTGTATCCACTGATTCTAATGTAATTCTGTTCTCTGGAAAATTTTTGTTTACCAGAAATATTAAAGTGTGATGATTTATTGAACCACATGAGTCTCCATTTGTTGCTAAAGGTAGGGGAAAGGGAAGAATCATCTGAATTCAATTCAAGTAAAAGACTTTTGATTAAGTTTTTACTGTACATTTAGCACTGGGAAAAGGGAAGGAAAGGGGGTATCATAGTATAAGAACAGAAACTTAAGCCTTGTTTCCTGTTATCAAATTTCTTCAAAATATTTTAGGGGACTGGTGTAGAGGAGTGTCCATACCGTTCAAACATTTTTATTTTTATTTTTTATTTTTAAAATTATTTTATTTATTTATTTGTCAGAGACAGTGAGAGAGGGAACGCAAACAGGGGGACTGGGAGAGGGAGAAGCAGGCTTCCTGCCAAGTAAGGAGCCTGATACAGGGCTTGATCCCAGGAGCCTGGGATGATGACCTGTGCCAAAGACAGATGCTCAACAAGTGCGCCACCCAGGCACCCCCTCAAAACATTTTTAAAAGACAGGCATTAGGAAAGAGTCCTATCATTTTTCAGGGGAAAAAATAGTTCTAAAGATTAGAGGAGGGGAATCTTATCTTAGTTATATAAAGATGAGGGGAAAAGAGTTGAAGACAGAAAACAAGAAGTCCAGGAAAGAGTAACAGTCTGCTATAAGCTTCTATATGTCGCATCTCCATCTGCTCTCACCCCTCACAAGCTTCCCGTCTATTTTGGGAGGAATTATGTTTTCCACCACCACCACCACCAAATTCAAACCTTAAAATCCTAGCCTCTGGCATCAGAATGTGACCTTAGTTGAAAAGGTCAAATTGCAGGGCATTTTATATGTAATTCCTTAAGATGAGGTCCTAATGGAGTAGGGTGGCTCCTAATCCAGTCAGACCGGTGCCTTATAAAAAGGGAAAATTTGGACACAAACAACATACAGGGAGAACACTATGTATAGATCAAGACAAAGATGCTTTAAATTATTTGCTACAATGATGCTTTAAATTATTTGTTCCTTATATAAAACAATAGCAAACATAAAGGAACTCATTGGTAATAGCAATAATAGTAGGAGACTTTAATACCCCCCTTACATCAATGGACAGATCATCTAAGCAATCAACAAGGAAACAATGACTTCGAATGACACAGTGGACCAAATAGGCTTAACAGATATCTTTAGAACACTCTCTCCTAAAGCAGCAAAATACACATTCTATTCAAGTGCACACGGGACATTCTCCAGAATAGGTCATGTACCAGGTCACAAATCAGGTCTTAACAAGTACAGAAAGATTAAGATCATACCATGCATCTTTTCTGACCACAGCACTGTGAAATTCAAAGTCAACTATGAGAAAAAATTTGGAAAGACTGGGAATACATGGATGTTAAAGAACATTGTACTAGAGAATGAATGACTCAGCTAGGAAATTAAAGAAGAAATTTTTAAAAAATACATGAAAACAAATGAAAACGGGAACATGATCATCCAAAATCTTTGGGAAACAGCAAAAACAATCCTAAGAGGGATATATATGGCAATACAGGCCTACTTTAAGAAGGAAGAAAAATCTCATATAAACAACCTAACTTTACACCTAAAAGAGCTAGAAAAAGAACAGCAAACTAAGTCTAAAGCCAACAGAGGGCAATAATAAAGATTCAAGCAGAAAAAAATAATATAAAAACAAACAAAAAACAGTGGAACAAATTAATGAAACCAAGAGATGGTTCTTTGAAAAAAAATCGATAAAATTTATAAACTCCTAGCCAGACTAATCAATAAGAAAAGAGAAAGTAGGGTGCCTGGGTGGCTCAGTGGGTTAAAGCCTCTGCCTTCAGCTCAGGTCATGATCCAGGCCCACATCGGGCTTCCTGCTCAGCAGGAAGCCTGTTTCCTCCTCTCTCTCTGCCTGCCTCTCTGCCTACTTATGATCTCTCTCTTTGTCAAATAAATAAATAAAATCTTAAAAAAAAAAAAAAAAAAGAAAAGAGAAAGTACCCAAATAAATAAAATCACAAATGAGAGAGGAAAAATAACAACCAATACCACAGAAGTACAAATAATTACAAGAAAATATTATGAAAACTGGGGTATCTGGGTGGCTCAGTCAGTTAAATGTCTACCTTCAGCTCAGGTCATGATCCCAGGGTCCTGGGATCAAGGCCCACCCACATAAGGCTCTCTGCTCAGTGGGGAACCTGCTTCTCCCTCTCCCTGTCCCTCCTTGTGTACTCTTTCCCTCTCTAATAAATAAAATATTTTTTAAGAAAAGAAAATGCTATGGAAACTACTTGCCAACAAATTATATAACCTGGAGGAAATGGATAAATTCCTGGAAACATATAAACTTCCAAAACTGAAACAGGAAGAAATAGAAAACTTGAACAGACTGATAACCAGCAAAGAAATTGAATCAGGATTCAAATATCTTCCTAAAAACCGAAGTTCAGAATCAGATGACTTCACGGGGAAATCATACCAAACATTTAAAGAAGAGTTGATACCTATCCTTCTCAAACCATTCCAAAAAATATAAATGGAAGGAAAACCTCCAAATTCATTCTATGAAGTCAGTATTATTCTCATTCCAAAACCAGAAAAAGACTCCACTAAAAAGGAGAACTATAGACAATATTCTTGATGAATATGGATGCAAAAATTCTCAATAAAATACTAGCAAATCAAATCCAATATTGTACATTAAAACAATCTTTCACCACGATTGACTTGGATTTATTCCTGTGCTGCAAATATAGTTGAATATTCACAAATCAATCAACGTGATACTCCATATCAATAAAAGGAAGCGGGGAGCCTGGGTGGCTCAGTTGGTTAAGCAACTGCCTTCGGCTCAGGTCATGATTCCGGAGACCCGGGATCGAGCCCCACATCGGGCTCCCTGCTCGGCGGGAAGCCTGCTTCTCCCTCTCTCATTCCCTCTGCTGTGTTCCCTCTCCAGCTGTGTTTCTCTCTGTCAAATAAATAAATAAAATATTAAAAAAAAATAAAAGGAAGCATACGAATCATATGGTCCTCTTAATAATTGCAGAAAAAGCATTTGATAAAGTACAGCATCCATTCTGGATAAAAACCCTCAACAAGTAGATGAGGGATAGAGGGAACATATCTCTTTATCATAAAGGCCTTATTTATTGCAGAATTATCAAAAATAGCCAACCCCCCCTCAAAAAGCAGTAACCAAATTATGGAGAGCCCAAATGTCCACCCAGTGATGAATGGCAAAAGAAGATGTATTTATATACTCAACGGAATATTTCTCAGCCATAAAAATAGAATGAAATCTTGCCATTTGCAACAGCATAGATTGAGCTAGAAAGTATTTGAAGTGAAATAAGTAAGCCAGAGAAAGCAAATACTATATGATTTCACTCACATGTGGAACTTAAGACATAAAACAAATGGACATGGCAGGGTGGTGGGAAGAGAGGCAAACCAGGAAACACTCTTATCTATAGAGGACAAACAGGGTTAATGGAGGGGAGGTAGTGGTGGGATGGGTTAAATGGGTGATAAGCATTAAGGAAGGCACTTGTGATGAGCACTGGGTATTGTATGTAAGTGATGAATCACTAAATCCTATACCTGAAACTAATGTTACACTGTATGAAAACGAACTAGAATTTAAATAAAAACGAAAAAAAAAGACATGCAGATTGCCTAGGGACAGATGAAAAGACACTCGGCATCACTTACCATCAGGGGAATGCAAATCAAAAATACAGTGAGCTATCACCTCACATCTATCAGAATGGCTAAACTCAAAAACTTAACAATAGGTGTTGCAAGGATATAGAAAAAAGGAACATTTATACATTGTTAGTAGGAATGCAAATTGGTACAGCCACTGTGGAAAAGTATGGAGTTTCCTCTGAAAGTTAAAAATAGAACTATCCTACAATCCAGCAATTGCACTACTGGATAATTCCCCAAAGAACACAAGAACACTAATTCAAAGGGATACATGAACCCCTGTGTTTATAGGAGCATTATTTACAATAGCCAAGATATGAAAGCAGTTGTAGTGTCCATCAGTTAATGAACAGACAGAGATGTAGTATGCATATACAATGGACTATTATTCAGCCATGATAAAGAATGAAATCTTGCCATTTGCAAAAACATGAATGGAGCTAGAGAGTATTATGCTAAATGAAATAAGTCAGTCAGAGAAAGACAAATACCATGTGATTTCACTTATGTGGAATTTAGAAAACAAAACAAATGAGCAAAAGGAAAGAGAGATCAAGAGAGAGAGAAACCAAGAAACAAACTCTTAATTATAGAGAACAACCTGATGGTTACTGGAGGGGAGATGGGTGGGGGGATGGGAAAATTAGGTGATAGGGATGAAGGAAGGCACTTGTGATGAGCACCAGTGTTGCATGAAAGTGTTGAATCGGGGCGCCTGGGTGGCTCAGTTGGTTAAGCGACTGCCTTCGGCTCAGGTCATGATCCTGGAGACCCGGGATCGAGTCCCACATCAGACTCCCTGCTCAGTGGGAAGCCTGCTTCTCCCTCTCTCACTCCCCCTGCTTGTGTTCCCTCTCTGGCTGTGTATCTCTCTGCCAAGTAAATAAAATCTTTAAAAAAAAAAAAAAAGAAAGTGTTGAATCACTATATTGTACACCTGAAACTAAGATAATACTATGTTAACTAACTGGGATTTAAATAAAACTTAAAAAAAGTAAATGCAAAATAAAAAACAATTATTTATTCCTCAACTGTTGGTGGAATTTACCTGAGAATTTCAGCTCTGTGCATAGGGAGACTGTACATTTTCTATTTCTTCTAGGATCAATTTGCAAATTCATCTTCTCAAAATTTATCAGCATCATGTAATTTAGCAAGTATAAAAAAATTTGTTCATTTAGTCAACAAAGGTTTTTGTATGCCACTCTGCTGGGCTCTAACCTAGCCAGTTGGGATACATCAGTAAACAAAATCCCTGAACTCTCTGCCCTTACACGCTTGAACTCTTCTGATCCCTTTAATTTTCTGAAATCTATGCTTACTTCCTCCTTTCTATTCTTATTGTGTATGTCTTTTTTATTTCCCCTATTACCTCATTAGGGATCTATGAAGTTATTTCTGCTTTCTTCAGGATTTCATTTAGAGCAAATTTCCCAAAGGAAAAGAAAATTCATTCGTTTTGCTGTTTTTCAATTTCCTAATTCATTAATCTATTTTCTTTTACTAATTTGTTTATTTTTTTACCTTGTTCATACACTTCTAACTTCTTAAGTTGAATATCAATTTAATTGATTTTTTTAAATTTGTCTTGGTTAGCAATATAACACTAAATATAATAAACTTTACTCTGAACAACTGCCTTAGTTAAAATTTGAGAAATCAGTTTTGGTATTTTCTAGACATTCTGAATTTTGGTTTTGCTTTGATAAGAGTTCCTGTCTTATTGTAATTTCTAGTGTTGGAACTTGTTTCCCCTGGCTTTTATATTCCACCTTTTATCATGCTGAATTCAGATATCATCAATCAATGTTCTAACTATTTCATGAGATTGTGACAAGATACATTCTATTTTAAAGTACTGAGTTAGATATAGTGGACATACAATTCTGTGTTACACATTTTTATCATCTAGTATTAGAAAAACTATTTTGAGTAGTGGTTCTTTCTGTTAACACAGAGCTTCATAACTGGAGGCAGTTTCATCCCATCCTCCCCTAGGGAACATCTGGAGACATTTATGGTTGTCACAACTAGTAGGAGGTGAATGGAGGTAATAGGTGGAGTAAGAAGCAGAGGCTAAGGATGCTGCTAAACATCCTACAATTCATAGGACAGTCCCCAAAACAAAGAATTACCTGAGCTAAAATGTCAGTAGTGCCAAGGCTGAGGAACCCTGCTAATTCAAGCGTCTTTCTTGCTAGATATTATGATGTGCTTATTCCTAATGCCATAATTTCAACTCAGTGTACAGAAATTAAAACCAATTCATTTAGCCTTATTTTCTACAGCACTTAAAGTAAATCACCCATCCTTTACTGTTCATCCATATTTTTTCTTTTGCATTTTATCTTCCCCCAGATTGTTAAGTTGATAACAGCTTTCATGCTTTTAGTATTTTAGTTTAAGGACATGGGGAAAATGAGTCCCAATGAAAATGAGTTGATGCAGGAAACAGAAATTTCAAATTATTTCCACAGCATCAGTCAAGAGAAATTTGCTCTGATAAATAACAGACTGCTATTAAGAAATAGAAGCAATCTGAAAGATTAGATTAAGCCAGTAATCTAATTTCCTTCCTGCCCTAAATTTCTTGAAATAACTAAGCAAAGAGCCAGTTAGATAAACCAAATCTGCAACATCTCTAGAATAAAAACAGGGTATCATCAGTGAATGAAAAATCTGTAAGGATAGAAAGCAAAAATAATTGGATTAACAAAGAAATAAGAACAGAAAACTGCAGCCCAAAGTATTTGCACAAAGCAACTGCTGCAAAATAACAGCAATTTCAGATATACTTCACACTTAGAGTCAATAGAAAAAAATAAAAGAAAAGAAAAACGGGAGGTTCCAATGATCTCCCATTCCAGTAGAGCCATTCCCTCCATGCACACGGTCCCCAGGGGCAGAAAATAGCTATCCTATATTTCAAGCTGAAACCCAGTTCCTTCTAATCTAAGTGAATACTAGTTGAGGAAAGGGTGGGGAGTAACACAATATTGAGACTGAGAGAAAAACAGATCACAGTCTGGGGTAACTTTAAAGAGCCACACAATAGACAGATAAAAAGAGGAAGGAGGAAGGAAAGAAGAAAGGAAGGAAGGAAGGGGGAGGGAAGGAGGGAGGGAGGGGAAAAAGCCAGTTCTGGCATTTACTTCCAGGATAAAACTATGGGAAATTGGATTTCCAAAATATGAATATCTAATCTTAAGAACTGATAGAGGAGAAGTGGAGAAAAGCTTACAGTATTCTCAAAACCTCTTATCATAAAAATTTTCCATCTAGGCTCAAAATGTTCACAGAGGGGCACCTGGGTGGCTCAGTGGTTAAGCCTCTGCCTTCAGCTCAGGTCATGAACCTAGAGACCTGGGATCGAGTCCCACATCGGGCTCCCTGCTTGACAGGAAGCCTACTTCTCCCTCTCTCACTCCCCTTGCTTGTGTTCCCTCTCTGGCTGTGTTTCTCTCTGTCAAATAAATAAAATCTTAAAAAAAAAATCAAGATGATTCCTTGGATAAATTAGACTGGTTTAATACTTTTAGCTCAGAAATACCTATCATTTCTTTGAATTCACTAGTATAAAATTATTTAGCATATTTTCGTGGATTTATTTTCTAATAAAAAGGATAATAAATGTGAGTTTTTTAAATTTCCTCTACTGATATTAATGGTCAAATAAGCTAATTCATATAAGATTGTAAAATATTAAAATTATGTGTCAAACTAAATTAAATTATAATAATTTTTATAAGAAGGATCCTTACAATGCTATAAATCATAGACTTAATATGCCAGGCATAAACTTAATACCGAAATCCTTACTGTAAAACTTTAAACTAATATTAAATTGAGTTAATTATTGAATTATCTTTGAATACCCAGAAATTTTCCAAGTAGGTGGACAAAGGCCCAAGACAACAGGCCCAAAATGGAGTCTCTGATGCCAAGTCTCACCTCACCAAACCAAGACTTAATTACAGTTTCTTCCCTCTCAGAAATGAAATCTTAAACTGGTCAGTCAGGAATCATCTGATCAGCACTAGTTAGGTAATCTGCCTCACACTCCTGCCAACCCCAACCAATCCACTCTTTTTTGCCTAGTACAATTTCCTTGTTCCTGTTCCCTTCTGCTATAAACGTTTTTCATCTTGTGCAACTACTTGGTTCTCCTTTCCATCTGCTAGATTGGATGCTGCCTGACTCATGAATAGTTGAATAAAGTCAATAAAATCTTTAAAATATATTCAGGTGATTTTTTTTTTTTTTAGCCTAAGATAAAACACAATACACTGGTCACTAACCATCATTTTAATTTACCCTTCTTTTTTTATTTTACAAAAACTATAGAATGGTCATCAATTAGCAGAATAAAAGATGCAAATGCTTTTAAATGATAATGAGGTCTGTTTTTGCCAAGATAAACTTGATAGGATGACATAATAAGTACTCATGGACAAAGATATCTATGTAGGTCTTACTTCTCTGCCTTTTAATCTTCTCTCTCAGAAGGATACAAAAGTTGGTTGCTATAGATGAAGACTGCAAAAGCCCTCTCCTGGGGGTGCCTGGATGGCTCAGTCTTAAGCGTCTGCCTTTGGCTCAGGTCACAATCCTGATCCTGGAGTCCTGGGATTAAGCCCCGCATTGGGCTCCCTGCTAGGTGGGAAGTCTGCTTCTCCCTTTCTCACTCCCCTTGCTTGTGTTCCCTTTCTGGCTCTGTCAAATAAATAAATAAAAACTTAAAAAAAAAAAAAAAAGCCCTCTCTTGGAAGCCAGATTCTAAATAGATCTTTTCCTTCCTTAACAGATATAACCACAACCCCCGACCTCTGGCAATTTGTAATGATGCTAAACCTCTTCTGCTATTCATAAACACTTCTGTTCAGATACAGTTATCTGATACCCAAGCATGCCCCATGATCAGAGGTTTAAAAATTAACATCTATACTTAATAGTAGATATTGTGCCTTCAAAGTCATACATGAAGTTGCCATGCTATAAAAATCAAGGATTTTTCCCTACTTCTCTGTGAAATCAAATAAATTTATTGAAGATAATCCACCATTGCCAAAAAATCTCATTTTTAGGCTTAAAACCAGTGAAAAAAATGCATTATTTGACTCCCACTAGTTTGTGCCAAACAGAAACTAAAGTTTCATAGCTTTATATATAGATATATGTTTATATATCTACATATGTTTACATATTTTTATTTTATGTATTATTATTCATATGTATTTGTGTTCATTATATATCTATATATAATATATATCTTTATATACAGTCAATAGAAAGTCTGTTACCTAATCTAGATTCTGTAAGAAAAAAAAGAAAACCTTAATTATTATCAGAATCTTGCCTTATTTATAATTTTTATAAACCCCTAAGAAACTGAAGCTATAAGCAAGAACTGAAACCTACCTAAAGAATCATTTGAGGTGGCTCAGTGGGTTAAATGACTGCCTTCAGCTCAGGTCATGCTCCCAGGGTCCTGAGATTGAGTCCCACATCAGGCTCCCTGCTCAGCAGAGAGCCTGCTTCTCCCTCTTCCTCTGCCTGCCACTCTGCTTACTTGTGCTATTTCTCTGTCAAATAAGTAAATAAAATATTTTTTTAAAAAAGAATCATTTGAGCATTCACAAATGAATTTCATTTTATTATTCCAAGCTTTGATATATCTTTTAATCATTATTTATAAATAAATGTTCTGGTTGAACTGAAGTAGTCTTTTGCCAAAAGACTTATATACCGATACAAAAGTTTAATGGATTTTGTTTTCCTGCCCAGAAATATCTTCAATAATCAGTAATGGTGAAAACTTACTTTATAGATAAAAATTTTTAACACTTTTTAAAGATTTTATTTATTTATTTGAGAGAGAGAGAGTGAGTGAGAGAAAGCATGAGAGGGGTAAGGTCAGAGGGAGAAGACGACTCCCCATGGAGCTGGGAGCCTGATGCAGGACTCAATCCAGGGACTCCAGGATCATGACCTGTGCCAAAGACAGTCGCCTAACCAACTGAGCCACCCAGGCACCCCTAAAAATTTTTTAATGTATGCAAAATACTCATGTTAAATTGAAAAACCCACATCATTCCCAAAGCTCTAAGAAGAAAAATGCACCTGGAGATATCTTGATCTCATTGAGTATTAACTTATTTATGTAGTTCATTATATACAGCAGGTGCCAGCCACATATGCAAAAGGGAGATGAGCAATACACCTCTACAGAGTAGCTAGTCTAGAAGTACTACAGTTTGCATGAACCTTGAGGACATTCTGCTAAGTGAAATAAACTAGTCACAAAAGACAAATACTGTATGATTCCATTTATAGGAGGTTCCTAGAGTAGTCAAATTCACAGAAGCAGAAAATAGAATGGTGGCTGCAAGGCACTAAAGAGGAGTGAGAGGATGGGGAGTTAACGTTTAATGGCTATGAATTTTAAGTATGGAAAGATGAAAAAGATTTGGAGAAGTGTGGTGGAGATGGCTGCCCAACAATGTATCCGTATTTAATGCCAGTGAACAGTACACATAAAAATGGTTAAAATGGGGCACCTGGGTGGCTCAGTGGGTTAAGCCTCTGCCCTCAGTTCAGGTCATGATCTCGAGGTCCTGAGATCGAAGCCTGCATGGGGCTCTCTGCTCAGCAGGGAGCCTGCTTCCCCCTCTCTCTCTGCCTGCCTCTCTGCCTACTTATGATCTCTCTGTCAAATAAATAAATAAAATCTTTTTTAAAAATGGTTAAAATGAGAAATTTCACATTGTATATAACACAGAAAGGAGAAGAGGAGAGAAGAACTTAATATTCTACAACCTCGCCATACAAACTGGCTAAAGACATTGACCCTAGGGCCAACACTAAAAAGCCCCAGAAGCAGACCAGCAAAGGAAAGAGCTTCCTGTGGATTCTGTAATTCAAGAATATGTGAATCAAAATGACAGCATCCTGCCAAGACCTTCAAATCATGTTTCACAATCAGAATACAAGATTCATATTTGAGCTTGTGTTTTATTTGTTATCTCAACTCCCTTTTTTCCTTCCTTCCCTTTTTAGCATGAGCACCATATCAATTTCCAATTGTTGAATTTATTTTCAGCCTTCCCAAGTATTTAAAACAATGCCCAATGTCAAAACTTTTCAAAAAGGATCAAAGACACTAGATTTCACTGTTTTCTATCAAGATTCTACTCCGATGAGAAGTTGCAAGTGTGTGATCCATAAGTTAGTTCTGATGATGAACTAAATAAAAAACTAGTCCATTAAGGCACAGAGAAAATGGCTTATTTAAGTGCAAGAAAGCTACTTTTCTTGCCAAACCTTAGGTTCCTGATTTTCTCTCAGTTTTTACAGTTGTCCTCATACTTTTGTGTTCTTCCCCACTGCCTGATAGCCAGGTGCTAAAATGTTACACCACAGCCGATCCATTATCCCAAGCTGACATCCATAAGAATGTGTCAAGAAGAGACTAAGCCCTTCTGGCCAAACCTGCTCTATTTAGAACTTATTTGACCAAAAATGGGAGTTGAGAAATTCCTCTGAGCAGAGTGGTACCTCCCCTGCCTAACTGAGGGTGGAGTTAACAGAAAGCCCAAACAGACATTACACAGAAACAGCTTTTGTATGTAAACTCCAAAATACTTCTGGAGAATTCAGAAACCAATGAAGTTATCAGATGCCGATAATCGGCCTTCTCAGAGGACAAAATACCCAGACTGACCCATAGACTAGCTGCCAACTAGCTACCTGATGGAAAAAATGGAAGGACATTGTAATCATATTTGGAATATGATGTTATTTGACAATAGCCTGTTTTGAGTTAAACTACATCAGGGAGACTCTAGAGGAACCACTTTTAAAAAAGAGCTAATAAATCGATAGTAGAGATAAAAGAAACCATAAAAATATTCAGTTAATCCAAAAGAAGGCAAAAGGAGAAAGGGGGATCAAAGGCAAAAGAAGAAAAAAGGATCAAAGGCAAAAGAAGAAAAAGGGATCAAAGAGCAAATGGAACAAATAGAAAGCTTATAGAAAAATGGTAGGTAAAGCTGGTCAATATTCAGAATTACATCTAATATAATTTAAGAATTCAAATTAAAAGGCAGAGATTGTCACACTAAATGAAAATTTAAGACCCAACTATATGCTATCTGCAGGAGACTCGTTTTAAATATGAATTAGAAAATAATACAACAAGTTCACTTTATACCTGTTAAATTAGAAAATTTGCGGAACATTGGTCTTTATGAACTGCTGATTCAAGTGTATTCTACCAGCACAGTCATTCTGGAGGGCAATCTGGCACTTAACCAAATTAAGTCTGTGCATACCCTATGATCCATCATTCCACCTCTGAGTATTAATCCAAAAGAAATTCTCACCCATGTCCATAAGGTTGTATGCACAAGGATATTTGTGGAAGCCTTAGTTGTTATTAGTTGGGCTTAAGAAGTAATCTGGGGTGCCTGGGTGGCTCTGCCTTCAGCTCAGGTCTTGATCTGAAGTCCCAGGATCAAGCCCCGCATCCAGCTGCCTGCTTGGCGGGATACCTGCTTCTCCCTTTCTCACTCCCGCTGCTTGTGTTCCCTCTCTAGCTGTGTTTCTCTCTGTCAAATAAATAAGGTCTTAAAAAAAAAAAAAGTAATCTGGATGCCCATGACTGGAGAGAGTAAGTAAAATATGGTAAATAAACACCATGGAGAACTATGCAGCTAGAAAAAGCAACAGGCTAATTGTAAACATAGCAATATGGATCTTTAAAACTAGCACTGAGAGAAAAAAAGAAATAAACAGAATAAGATCCAGAACATGATACAGTTTGCTTAGAGACATATATCCTAAATAAACAACATTACCAATTTAGAGCAATGCAAACAAAAGAACATGCATTTAAAATATTAGAATGCTCGCTTATATATGTGAGGGAGTCAGAAGATAAAAAGGGATAAATGACAATACATAAATGTAAATATATATCTATTAAAAAAAGGAGAGTCTCCCCCACTCTAATAATATGTGCCATAAACTGAAGCATATGATTAACTCAACCCCCTGTACATGAAGTCTAACTTATATGTAATATATATAAAAATAAAATGTTATATAGTCAAAACTATTAGTATTTTCCTTTAGATATTCTGACTTTTTTACCTTATCTTAAAATTATGCAAATCATCTCTATCTTTTAATCATCTTAGTTGATTTTTTTTGTTTTTGCATTTAGATCTTTATCTCATCTGAAAATACTTTTGTATTGCTATGCAGTATAGTTATAACTTCATTTCTTTTTAATGGAAATCCAGTTGTCCCAGTGTCATTTATTCAAGGAGCCATCCTTTCCTCCCTGGTATTAAATGTGTCATTTATTATATGCTTAACTTCTATATAAACATGAATCTATTTCTGGGTTCTTTTTTATTTCTCTGACCTATTTGTTTATTTCTCTAGCAAAGCTACCAGTTACTGTTGCTTTATAATGTATTTTAATATGTTAGGTCCTTCCTCACTATTATTCTTTTTCAGTAATTTCTTGATAATTATTATGTTTGGGATTGTATGGAATATACATATATTACTTATGTATGAGAAACAATGCCAGTTTTATTATATGAAATCTTCCCATCCAGAATCATGGTATATCTCTGTGTTCAGCTCTTATTTTGTGTCCTTCAGCAAAACTGTAGTTTTCCTCAGACAAGTGTTTTACCTTTCTTGTTTAATTTATTATTGAGTAACTTATAGATTTGTTGTCACTGTAACTTGTTTTCTTAATTTCTATTTCTAACTGGGATATTATTACAAAGAAAAAGAAAAGTCATGGATTTTTTTACTGCTTTATACCTAGAGATCATTCTAAATGATCTTTTCATACCTACTAGTATTTTTCAAATTTTGAATATCTTCAATTTTCAATTATCAGAAGGTGATAGGTAATTGTTTTCTTTTTTTTTTTTTTGAGAATAAGCAGGAAAAAAAATTCAGAGTCAAACTATTCCTATTTTACACACATACAGGTGAGCAGAATGCTTATAATCTTGCTTTAAAATTGGAAAATTTTAAAACATTATTTTACCACTACATAAATATATGTATCTGAAAAAAAATAAACAAATGTAAACATAATAAAATGAAATACTCAGGAAAAAGTAATTATCTATATGTAAAATTAAGCAACTTCTATGAGTCAGGCCCAACAGAAAAGATTGAAGTTTATGTATTTATTTTTTAAGATTTTATTTATTTATTTGACAGAGAGAGAGACACAGCAAGAGAGGGAACACAAGCAGGGGCAGTGAGAGAGGGAGAAGCAGGCTTCTTGCCAACTACAGAGCCTGACGCAGGGCTCCATCCCAGGACCCTGGGATCATGACCTGAGCTGAAGGCAGATGCCCAACAATTGAGCCACCCAGGCGCCCCAAGGTTGAGGTTTAATGTAGGGAAGCATTGATAATATTAAACTAGTTTCAATAAGATAAGTGCACATAAATTTATACCAATAAAAAACATTATATCAACTCTAGGCAATCCTCCCTTTGCATGTGTGACTTTAGAAAAAAAGACCCTGCAAGCTGAAACTGCATACCAATCTTAGTAATCAACAGAAAAGGGACACCAGGGTGACTCAGTCATTAAGCCTTTAATGCCTTTGGCTCAGGTCATGAACCCGGAGTCCCAGGATCAAACCTCAGGATGGACTTCCTGCTCAGCGGGAAGCCTGCTTCTCCCTCTCTCACTCCCCCTGCTTGTGTTCCTCTCTAGCTGTGTTTCTCTCTGTCAAATAACTAAAATCTTTTAAAATTAATAAATAAATAAATAATCAACAGAAAAAATTACAATTGACTGTGATGTTCACAATTTTTGTCAAAAGACTACTCTTGATTATAAATGTATCATGAAATTTACAAAGGACAATATTTATTTACTATGCCATAATTTAAAATTTTAAAATCTTTAGAATTAAAGTGTTTCATTTCTTTGTGAAAGACTTATCAAGAGTACTTTGAACAGGTTTTGCCTAATTTATTGACTAACAGTTTTCACACCTGATACAAACATCTTTTGTGTACTTTGGAAAACTGTCATAATCCTTTTTAAGTCTGTATCAGATCTCAGAGGAAAGGCTGTCAGTTTTTCCCCATTGAGGATGATATTCGCTGTGGGTTTTTTGTAGATAGATTTTATGAGGTTGAGAAATGTTCCCTCTATCCCTATACTTTGGAGAGTTTTGATCAGGAACGGGTGTTGTATTTTGTCAAATGCCTTTTCTGCATCAATTGAGAGTACCATGTGGTTCTTCTCTCTTCTCTTATTGATTTGTTCTATCACGTTGATTGTTTTGC
>PITA01000196.1:0-341487 GCA_004023965.1 Spilogale gracilis | reverse complement strand
GAATGGTCTAGTTTCATTCTTCTATATGTAGCTGTCCAATTTTCCCAGCACCATTTATTGAAGAGACTGTCCTTTCTCCACTGGATATTTTTCCTGCTTTGTCAAAGATGATTTGACCATAGATTTGTGGGTCCATATGTGGGCTCTCCACTCTGTTCCATTGGTCTATTTCTCTGTTTTTGTGCCAGTACCATGCTGTCTTGGTAATCACAGCTTTGTAATAAAGCCTGACATCAGGTAATGAGATCCCCCAGCTTTGCTTTTCTTCTTCAGCAATTCCTTAGCGATTCGGGGGCTTTTTGGTTCCATATAAATTTTAGGATTGTTTGTTCTAACGTTTTGAAGAATGTTGGTGGAATTTTGATTGGAATGGCATTGAAAGTATAGATTGCTCTGGGCAGTATAGACATTTTGACAATGTTTATTCTTCTGATCCATGAGCATGGAATGCTCTTCCATCTTTTTGTGTCTTCTTCAATTTCTTTCATGAGTGTTCTGTAGTTCTTTGAGTACATATCCTTGACTTCTTTGGTTAGGTTTATTCCTAAGTATCTTATAGTTTTTGGTGCTATAGTAAATGGAATCGATTCTCTGATTTCCCTTTATATTTATTCATTGTTAGTGTATAAGAATGCAACTGATTTCTGCACATTGAAATTGTATCCTGCCACATTACCAAATTGTTGTATGAGTTCTAGTAGTTTGGGGTAGAGTCTTTTGGGTTTTCCACATATAGTATCATGTCATCTGCAAAGAGAGAGAGTTTGACTTCCTCTTTGCCAAGTGGATACCTTTTATTTCTTTCTGTTATCTGATTGCTGTTGCTAGGACTTCTAACACTATGTTGAATAGTAGTGGTGAGAGTGGGCATCCTTGCCTTGTTCCTGATCTCAGAGGAAAGGCTGTCAGTTTTTCCCCATTGAGGATGATATTCGCTGTGGGTTATTCGTAGATAGATTTTATGAGGTTGAGAAATGTTCCCTCTATCCCTATACTTTGAAAAGTTTTGATCAGGAACGGATGTTGTATTTTGTCAAATGCCTTTTCTGCATCAATTGAGAGTACCATGTGGTTCTTCTCTCTTCTCTTATTGATTTGTTCTATCATGTTGATTGTTTTCGAGTGTTGAATGACCCCTGCATCCCTGGGATAAAACCCACCTGGTCATGCTGATAATCTTTTTAATGTATTGTTGGATCCTGTTAGCAAGGATCTTGTTGAGAATCTTGGCATCTGTATTCATCAGCGATATTGGTCTGAAGTTCTCCTTTTTGATGGGGTCTTTGTCTGGTTTGGGGATTAGAGTGATGCTGGCTTCATAGAAAGAATCTGGAAGTTTTCCTTCCGTTTCTATTTTTTGAAAGAGCTTCAGGAGAATAGGTGTTATTTCTTCTTTGAGTGTTTGGTAGAATTCCCCAGGGAATCTGTCTGGGCCTGGACTCTTGTTTTGGGGGAGGTTTTTAATCACTGCTTCAATATCGTTACTAGATATAGGTCTATTCAGATCGTCAATGTCTTCCTGTTTCAGTCTTGGTAATTTATAGGTTTCTAGGAATGTGTCCATATCTTCTAGGTTGTTAAACATATTGGCATATAATTGTCGATAGTAATTTTTGATGATTGTTTCTATTTCCTTGGTGTTAGTTATGATCTCTCCACTTTCATTCATGATTTTGTTAATTTGGTCTTCTCCCTTTTCTTTTGGGTTAGTTTGGCCAATGGTTTATCGATCTTATTAATTCTTTCAAAGAACCAGCTTCTAGTTTCGTTGATGCGTTCTACTGTATCTCTAGTTTCTGATTCATTCATCTCTGCTCTAATCCTTATTATTTCCCGCCTTGTGTGGGGGGTTGGTTTAATTTTTTGTTGATTTTCCAGTTTTTTTTTTTTAAAGATTTTATTTATTTATTTGCAGAGTGAAACACAGCTAGAGAGGGAACACAAGCAGAGGGAGTGAGAGAGGGAGAAGCAGGCTTCCCGCCGAGCAGGGAGCCCGATGTGGGGCTCGATCCCGGGTCTCCAGGATCATGACCTGAGCCGAAAGCAGTCGCTTAACCAACTGAGCCACCCAGGCGCCCCGATTTTCCAGTTCTTTAAGGTGTAATGAGAGTTGATGTATTCGGGATTTTTCAATTTTTTTGAGTGAGGCTTGGATGGCTATGAATTTCCCCTTAGGACTGCCTTTGCTGTATCCCATAGGTTTTGGATCGATGTATCTTCATTCTCATTGGTTTCCATGAAGTGTTTCAGTTCTTCTTTGATTTCTTGGTTGATCCACATATTCTTGAGTAGGCTCGTCTTTAGCTTCCAAGTGTTTGATTTTCTCCTGAACTTTTTATGGTGATTGAGTTCTAGTTTCATGGCATTGTGGTCAGAGAATATGCAGGGAATAATTTCAGTCTTTTGGTATCGGTTGAGCCCTGATTTGTGACCTAGTATGTGGTCTATTCTGGAGAAATTTCCATGTGCACTCGAGAAGAATGAGTATTCTGCTGTTTTAGGGTGAAATGTTCTGAATATATCTATAAGATCCAACTGGTCCAATGTGTCATTGAAGGCTCTTGATTCTTTGCTGATTTTCTGTTTAGATGATCTGTCCATTGCTGAGAGTGGTGTGTTAAGATCTCCTACGATTAATGTATTTGCATCAGTATGATTCTTTATTTTGTTTAACAGTTGGCTTATGTAGTTGGCTGCTCCCATGTTGGGGGCATAAATATTTACAATTATTAGATCTTCTTGGTGTATAGACCCTTTAAGAATGATGTAGTGTCCTTCTGTGTATTTGACTACAGTCTTTAGACTAAAATCCAATTTGTCTGATATGAGAATCACTACCCTGGCTTTCTTTTGGGGTCCATTGGCATGAAAGATGGTCTTCCATCCCCTCACTTTTAATCTGGAAGCGTCTTTAGATTCAAGATGAGTCTCTTGTAAACAGCATATGGGTGGGTCCTGTCGTTTTATCCAGTCTGCAACACTGTGTCTTTTTATTGGAGCATTTAGGCCGTTCACATTGAGGGTGATTATTGATAGATACGTTTGTATTGACATCATGTTGCCTATGGAGTTCATGTTTCTATAGATTACCTCTGTATATTTCTGTTTTGTGTCACTCTTGGGTTTGTTTCTCCTCTATAGAACCCCTCTTAGTATTTCTTGTAGTGCTGGCTTGGTGGTTGCATAATCTTTTAGACCTTGGCGGTCTTGGAAGCTCTTTAATCTCCTTCCATTTTGAAAGTCAACCTTGCTGGATACATTATCCTTGGTTGCATATTTTTGTCATGTAACTTCCTGAATATGTCTTGCCAGCTCTTTCTGGCTTGCCAGGTTTCTGTGGAAAGGTTTGACGTTCTTCTGATGGTCCTCCCTCTATAGGTAAGGGATCGCTTTCTCCTAGCTGCCCCTAAGACATATACTATTATGTGCCTGGAGGTTTTGCTGGCCTCATTGATCTTGGGGTTCATGTGTCCTACTTCTAGGACATGAACATTTGTTTCATTCCTCAGATTTGGGAAATTTTCACCATGATTTGTTCAACAATATTTTCTAGGCTTCTCTCTCTCTCAATTCCTTCAGGGATTCCAATAATTCTGATATTGGAGCGTTTCATGGCATCATTCATTTCCCTTATTCTGTTTTCTTGGGATGTTAGCTGTTTGCTCCAAGACTTCTCTTGCTCCTCCTTCTTATTCCATCTGTCTTCTAAATCACCTATACGATCTTCAGCTTCACTTACTCTGGCTGTTAGCATATTTAAATTAGATTGCATCTCATCTAAAGCCTTTCTAACCTCAGCTTTCACTTCTGTTACTATGGCTTCCACATTGAGACTAATGTTCTTTTCTAAATTGACTATTGCTTGGACTATTGCTGCCCTGAATTCCATTTCTGTCATATTGTTTATGTCCATTTCCAGTAATTCTGTGCCCGAGGTTGCAGTCTCAGGGTTCTTCTTCTGTTGGGTGTTCCTTCTCTGAGTCATTGTGGCGAGGAGTGGTTGAGGGGAGTATGGCTAAATATATCAGCCACTATCTAGGTGGATTGGTCGTTGGAAGGTTTTGGAGCAACCAGAGTTCACCACCGAAAAGGGAGGAGAAAGAAAAAAGAAAAAGGAAGAGAGGAAGCGAGAAAAGAAACCTCTGCCAGAGTGGGGCCCGGTGGTAGGATTTATATGGTACAAAACTGTTACAGGTTAAAGAAAAGGGTTATCAAGGGAAAATGAAGAGATCAAAAAGCGAAGCCCAACCTGTATGACCCCCAAGACCAGTATTTATATAATATAAAAGCAAAGACAATTACACAAACACACTGACAACCTAGAATGGGAAGGTGAGGGCAGACACTCCTTGTGGGCAAGGAATGCGTTTCAGATGCTCCCGAGTTTTTCTTGTTATTATTGTTGGAGGAGCCCACTTTCAAAAGATATAGGGAGGTTAGAACTGGTTGTATATAGGGGTAGTATTGAATAGGGATGTGGGATTGACTTGAAGCTTATATCTACATGTACACGTAAAAGAGAGAATAAGGGAAAGAGTAGAGAAGGGAAAAACAGAGAAAGTGAACAGGCACAAACAAGAGGCAACAACTACAGCAGAAAATACAGGAATGTGTTTGAAAAAATTTCAGGGTAAAAAAGAAAAAAAATGTTATGGGGTGTTGTATTGAGTATCACGTGATAAGAAGGGGGTTAAAAATTGAAAGAAGAAAAACCGTGAGAATGTATTTTTAAGCTTAAAGTGGAAGCTTTAAAAGTAAAAATAGAAAAAAGTTTAAAAAAGTAAATAAGGTGGAAAACTGTATCAATGAGTTGTAGGCCTTTTGGTACTTGTAGTCAGTGCCAGGAGTTTAATAAATTGCCTTTCCCCCGATTTGGGGTTTTGCATTGGAGTGTTGTCCTCCTGAGCTTCTGGCTTGCTTTCTGGGGGTGGGGTCTGCTGCTCTGTTTCAGTCCTTCTACCTGGGCTGTGTCTCTCTGCCCCCTTGCTAGAGGCCTGTCTCCATGGTAATCAGGTTATCAGGTTACAATTCTCTGGTAGCAGAGCGTTGTTCTTTTACGTCCTTTTTTTCCAGCTGTTGAGGAAGTCAGGTCGGAGCAAGATGTCTGCACCCAGACCTCCCTCCCAGAGAGAGCCTCTATACAGAGAGGGGCTCTTTCCAGCCTCCCGGTTGGCAGTCTGTCACAGCCGGGCTGGTGCAGACGTTGTATAGATTTCTGTCCCCGCCCCCGCTGTCGCTTTACTCCCGCACCTCAAAGCCACAACTCCTTTTGAATCGCGCGACCTTGTCTGTGCCCCGGGACCCACGGCCTCTCCAGTCCCACGCAAGTCTGTAAAATCGCCTTCCCTGGGGGGTCCGTGCCTGACCCACGGGGTGGAGAGAAACGGGAGAGAAAGGCAGCGGTATAAAAATATAATCCACGCCCGCTGCTCTCCCGGCGGCAAAAAAATTTTAAAAAACCTCCTTGCTTTGCCGTGGGCTCTGCTGTGTTCCCGTTTCTGTCTCGCCCTGATTCAGACCGTAATCTGCTGTTATTCCTCACTCACAGAGCACTTTCGTTTTGGGGTATTTGCTTTCAATGGTTCAGCTCTGCAGGCTTCCTCCCCCACACCCCTGTCTCTGGGGGCAAGCCTCCGGTACCTCTTGTTTCTACCTTTTTGCCGATGGTCCTTGTCTCCCGTGGTGATCCAGAAGTGCGAAATATCACATTTCAGGCTGCTTTCATGGGTGTTCACAGTGGTCCTGTAGTGGTTTTTTTGCTGGAATTCAGCTCTCTTCAGGGAAATCCCCCAAATGTGGTCACCTGGCCTTCCGCCATCTTGACTCTGGCCTAGATATACATTCTTTATCAGAGACATCTCTTGAAAATACTTTCCTCCAGTCTACAGATTGTTTTTTCTCTTCCTTCATAGTGTCTTTCAAAGAGCAGATGTTCCTTAGTTTGATGAAGCTCCCAATACTGGGCTTGCACTGAATCTATAGATCAGTTGGGGAATATTGATTGATACCTTAACAGTATTTGCTGTTGAGAGTAATACAATTGTATATCACTTCATTTACTTAAGATTTTTCTTTAATTGCCCTTATAAGTGCTTTGTGAGTTTTAGTATATAAATCTTGTTTGGTTTATCCTTAAGCATTTTTTTTATCACATTATAAATTGTTCTTGGTTTTAAATTTCAGTTTCTGATTGTACTTTGGCGGTATATAATCAGATATTAAATGTATCCTGCTAAATTTACTTATGAGTTTAAATAACTTTTCTTGTAGATTCTTTGAAATTTTTCTACCTAAACAGTCATGCTATCTGCAAATAAAGACAGTTTTAATTCTTTTTCATTTACATGATTTGTCTTCTTCCTGCCGTGTTAAACTAGATAGGACCTTGGTATGAGATTGAATAGAAGTGAGATTGGACATCTTTGCCTTTATTCTTTATCTAATCAGGGAAATACTGCAATCTTTCACCATTAAGTATAAAGTTAGGTATAGATTTCATATAATACCTTTAATTAGGAAGAGTGAGCTCCTTTTCTGATCCTACCTTGCTGAGCATTTCTATCATGAGTAGATATTGAATTTTGCTGAATGCTTTTCTCCATCTATTGAGCTGGCGAAATGATTATTTTTTATATTATGTTGAGGTGAATGACACTAATTTCCCAATGCAGAGCCCTATTCAGTCATGATGTATTGTGCTTTTTATAAATTGTGGTATTTGATTTATTAATCATTTATGAAGTTTATGCATCTTTGTCTTTGAAGGGTATTGGTTTGTGGTTACTTTTCCTTGTGAGATCTAGGGCTATTTTTAGGGTTGGAGTAATGTTAGCCTTACAAATTGAGTGTAAGAGGTGTTTCATACTTAATACTAGAAAAATTAAGATAAAATTTGACCAATGGCTTGAGTTTCCTTTCCTCATTTTGTTTGTTTGGTTGATTATTTTTACTACCTTTCTGTCATCACCTAAATTTTAAGCCAAAAAAAAGGAAACAAGATAAGAATGAGCAGTTCTTTGCAAGATAATCCATAATGTGACAAAATAAATGTCTTCAAACTAATATTGTAGTACCAGAAGAAAAAAGAAATACAAAAAGTTTAATCCTCAACATTAAAGAAGTGAAGAGGCTTTAAATTTTTTTTTAATTTTTTAAATTTTTTAATACTTTTTAAATTTTTTCAGTGTTCCAAGATTCATTGTTTATGTTCCACACCCAGTGCTCCATGCAGTTTGTGCCCTCAGTACCCACCATCAGGTGCACCCATCCCCTCATCCCCTCCCCTCCAAGACCGTCAGTTTGTTTGTGTCCAAACTCTTTCAAGTTTCATCCCTCTCGCTAATTTACCCCAGTTCACATTTCCTTTCTTTCTCCTGTTGTCCTCCATATTACTCCTTATGCTCCACAAGAAGTGAAACCTTATGATACTTGACTTTCTTTGCTTGGCTTATTTCACTCAGCATAATCTTCTCTAATCCAGTCCCTTTTGCTACAAATTTGGGTATTCATCCTTTCTGATGGAGCTGTAGTATTCCATTGTATATATGGACCATATCTTCTTTATCCATTCATCTGTTGAAGGGCACATTGGCTCTTTCCATAGTTTTGTGATTGTGGCCATTGCTGCTATGAACATTGAGGTACATAAGGCCTTTTTTTTTTTTTTTACTACCTCTGTATTTTTAGGGTAAATACCGAGTAGTACAATTGCAGAGTCATAGGATAGCTCTAAAATATTTTTAATATTTTAAGGCTTCTCCACACTGTTTTCCAGATTGGCTGCACCAACTTGCATTCCCACCAATAGTGTAAGAGGGTTCCACTTTATCCAACATTTGTTGTTTGCTGTTCTGTTAATTTTGACCATTCTGACTGGTGTAAGGTGGTATCTCAATGTGGTTTTGATTTGAATTTCCCTGATAGCTAAAGATGATGAACATTTTTTCATGTCTGTTAGCCATTTGTATGTCTTCTCTGGAGAAGTGCCTCTTCCTGTCTCCTGCCCATTTTTTGAATGTGGTGATCTTTATTTTGGTTGTTGAGTTTGAGGAGTTCTTTATAGATCTTGGATATCAGCCCTTTGTCTGTAGTGTCATTTGCGAATATCTACTCCAATTCCGTGGGTTCCCTCTTTGTTTTGTTGACCGTTTCCTTTGCTATGCAGAAGCTTTTTATTTTGATGAAATCCCAAATGTTCATTTTTGCTTTTGTTTCCTTTGCCTTTGGAGACATGTTTTGAAAGAAGTTAATGTGGCTGATGTCAAAGAGATTACTGCCTATGTTCTCCTCTAGGATTTTGATAGATTCCTGTCTCACACTGAGCTCTTTCATCCATTTCGAGTTTATCTTTGTGTGTGGCAAAAGAGAATGGTCAAGTTTCATTCTTCCATAAGTAGCTGTCCAGTTTTTCCAGCACCGTTTATTGAAGGACTGTCTTTTTTCCACTGGATATATTTTCCTGCTTTGTCAAAGGTTATTGACCATAGAGTCATGGGTCCATATCTGGACTCTCTATTCTGTCCCATTGGTCTATGTGACTGTTTTTGTGTCAGTTCCATGCTGTCTTGGTGATCACAGCTTTGTGATAAAGCTGAAATCAGGCAATGTGATGCCCCCATCTTTGTTTTTCTTTTTCAACATTTCCCTAGCAATTCGGGGTCTTTTCTGGTTCTATATAAATTTTAGGATTGTTTGTTCCAGCGCTTTGAAAAATGTTAGTGGAATTTTGATCGGGATGGCATTGAAAGTATAGTTTGCTATGGGCAGTATGGACATTTTAACAATGCTTATTCTTCTGATCCATGAGCATGGAATGCTCTTCCATCTTTTTGAGTCTTCTTCAGTTTCTTTCATGAGTGTTCTATAGTTCCTCGAGTACAGATCCTTGACTTCTTTGGTTAGATTTATTCCTATGTATCTTATGGTCTTTGGTGCTATAGTAAATGTAATCAATTCTCTGATTTCCCTTTCTATATTTTCCTTATTGGTGTATAAGAATGCAGTTGATTTCTGTGCATTGATTTTGTATTCTGCCATATTACTGAATTGTTATCTGAGTTCCAGTAGTTTAGGGGTAGTTTTTGAGTTTTCCATATAAAGTGTCATGTCATCTTCAAAGAGAGAGAATTTGACTTCTTCATTGCCAGTTTGTATACCTTTAATTTCTTTTTGTTGTCTTATTGCTGTTGCTAGGACTTCTAACAATATATTGAACAATAGTGATGAGAGTGGGTATCCTGTATTGTTCCTGATCTCAGTGAGAAGGCTGTCAGTTTTTCCCCATTGAGAATCATATTTGCTGTATATTTTTCATAGATAAATTTTATTAGGTTGAGGAATGTTCCCTCTATCCCTATATTTTGAAGAGTTTTAATCAGGAACAGATGGTGTATTTTGTCAAATGCTTTTTCAACATCAATTGAGAGGATCATGTGTTTCCTCTCTCTTCTCTTATTGATTTGTTCTGTCACATTGATTGATTTCCAAATGTTGAACACCCTTGCATCCCAGGGATAAATCCCACCTGGATAATCTTTTTAATGTACTGTTGGATCCTGTTAGCTAGGATCTTGTTAAGAATCTTGGAATCCATGTTCATCAGGGATACTGGTCTGAAATTCTCCTTTTTGATGGGGTCTTTGCCTGGTTTGGGGATTAAAGTAATGCTGGATTCATAGAAAGAGTCTGGAAGTTTTCCTTCTGCTTCTATTTTTTGAAACAGCTTCAGGAGAATAGGTATTATTTCTTCTTTGAATATTTGGTAGAATTCCCCAGGGAATCCATCAGGTCCTGGGCTCTTGTTTTTGGGGAGGTTTTTGATCACCGCTTCAATCTCATTACTAGATATTGGTGCATTCAGATTGTCAATTTCTTCCTGTTTCAGTCTTGAAAGCTTATAGGATTCCAGGAATGCATCCATATCTTCTAGGTTGTTTAACTTATTGACATATAACTGTTGATAGTAATTTCTGATGATTGTTTCTATGTCCTTGGTGTTAGTTGTGATCTCTCCCCTTTCATTCATAATTTTATTAATTTGGGTCCTCTCCATTTTCTTTTGGATTAGTTTCACCAATGGTTTGTTGATCTTATTAATTCTTTCAAAGAACCAGCTTCTAGTTGATGAGTTCTACTGTATCTCTAGTTTCTAACTCATTGATCTCTGCTCTAATCTTAATTATTTCCTTTCTTGTGTGGGGGGTTGGCTTAATTTGTTGTTGATTTTCCAGTTCTTTAAGGTATAAAGAGAATTGGTGTATTTCGGATTTTTCAGTGTTTTTGAGTGAGGCTTGGATGGCTATGAATTTCCCCCTTAGGACCGCCTTTGCCGTATCCCATAGGTTTTGGATTGATGTATCTTTATTCTCACTGGTTTCCATGAAATGTTTAAGTTCATCTTTGATTTCCTGGCTGATCCAAACATTCTTGAGCAGGATAGTTTTTAGCTTCCAAGTCTTTGCAATCATTCTGAACCTTTTCTTGTGGTTGAGTTTCAGTTTCAAGGCATTGGGGTCAGAAAATATGCAGGGAATAATCTCAATCTTTTGATATGGATTGAGCTCTGACTTGTGACCTAGTATGTGATCTATTCTGGAGAAGGTTCTATGTGCACGTGAGAAGAATGAGAATTCTGTTTTAGGGTGCAGTGTTCTGAATATATCTATGAGAGCCATCTTGCCCAATTTATCATTCAAAGCCCTTGTTTCTTTGTTGATTTTCTGTTTAGATGATCTCTCCATTCCTGAGCGTGCCGGGTTAAGATCTCATAAAATTACTGTAGTTGTATCAGTATGACTATTTTGTTTAATAGTTGGCTTATGTAGTTGGCCCCCTTCTTGTGTTCCCTCTCTAGCTGTGTTTCTTTCTGTCAAATAAATAAAATCTTTATAAAAAACCCTAACTTTTCTGATATGAGAATCGCTACCCCAGCTTTCTTTTGAGGTCCATTGGCATGAAATATGGTTCTCCAACCCCTAACTTTCCGTCTAGATGTATTTTTAGATTCAAAATGTATCTCTTGTAGATAGAATATGGATGGGTCATTTTATCCAGTCTGCAACCCTGTGCCATTTTATTGGAGCTTTTAGACCATTCACATTAAGAGTTACTATTGAAAGATACGTCTTTATTGACATCATGTTGCCTGTCAAGTTCTTGGATCTGATGTTATTCTGATCATCCTCTCTCAGTGTATAAGGGATCTCCTCCCCCTAGCTGCCCTTAAGACATTTGAATTTATGTTTTGTGAATTTCACAGTTATGTGCCTGGAGGTTTGTCTGGCATTGTTGATCTTACAAGGTGTCCTCTCTGTGTCTAAGATAAAAACACTTGTTTCATTCCCCAGATTAGGGAAATTTTCATCCAGGATTTGTTCAAGTATATCTTCTCGCCTTCTCTCTCTCTCAGCTCCTTCAGGGATTCCAATAATTCTGATATTGGAGTGTTTCATGGCGTCATTTATTTCCCTAATTCTATTTTCATGGGATTTTGGCTATCTGCTCCAAGACTTCTCTTGCTCCTCCTTCTCAATCAATCTGTCTTCTGGTTCACTAATGTGATCTTCTGCTTCACTTACCTTAGGTGTTACAGTATTTAGATTAGATTGGATCTCATTGATAGCATTTTTAACCTCTGCCAGGTTGGCTTTCACTTCTGCCCTTAGAGCTTCTATCTTGCCACTAATGGTCTTTTCCAATTTAGCCATTGCTTAGATGATTGCTACCCTGAATTCCATTTCTGTCATATTGTTTATGTCTATATCCAGTAATTCTGTGACAGGGATTGCAGCCTCTGAGTTTTTCTTCTGTTGGGTGTTTCTCCTCTGAGTCATATTGGCGAGGGGTGGTTGAGGGGATGTGTAGCTGAATATATCAACCACTATCCAGGCGTGTTGCCTGTTGGAAGGTTTTGGAGCAATCAAAAGTCACCATTGAAAAGGAAGAAGAAAGAAAAAAGGGAAAAAGAGAAAAAAAGCAATAAGAAACCTGACCAAAATGGGCCTCAATGGTAGGATTTATGTGGCACAAAAGTAAGAAGAATAAACAGAAAGACCATCAAAAGTAAAAGAAGGGGAAAATGCAAAAAGCAAAACCCAGCCCAAAGGACCACCAAGAATAATAATTATATAGTACAAGGGCAAAAACAAATACACAGAATCACTGACAGAAGAATAAGATGGGAAGGTGAGTACAAATCCTCATGGGCGAGGAAGGTATTTCAGTTCCTCCTGGGTGTATCTTGTTATTACTGTTAGAGGACTCCACTTTCTATAAACATAGAGAAATTAAAACTGGTTTATATATAGGGGTAGTATTGAATAGGAATGAAGGATTACCTTGAAGCTGAAATCTATATGTATATTAAAAAAGAAAAAAGAAAGAAACAGAGAAACAAACACAGGTGTATGCTTGTGAAAATGTTGAAGTTGAGAAGTTATTATTGAATCTTATATTAAATGTCAAGTACTAAGAAGTGGGTTAAATAATAAAAGCAATAATCATGAAAATGAATTTAAAATAAAAAAAACTTTAAAAAAAGTGAAAAGATGTATATATAAAATATACAAGTTTTGAGGTAGTACTGGGAGCTTAACATATTGTTTTTTCCCCGATGTTGGTTTTTACAGTTTTATGGTGACCCTTTGGTGATTGTCCTCTTGTTCTTCTGGCTTTCCTTCTGGGGGAGGGGTCTGCTGCCTTGTTTTCCAGTCAATATTGCATGGGCTGAGTCTCCCTGGCCCATTTCAAAGAGCAGGGTTCTATGGGAGCTGGTTTTTCAGGCTTTTGTTCTCTGGAGGTTTTTGTTGTCTTGTGGCTTTTTGCAGCTTTTTAGAGAGTCAGAGCAAAGAGATCGCCATCTCAGGGAGAAGCCTCAGTCAGCTCCCCTTTGGGTGGCCCGGGACACAGATTTCCCCTCTGTACTCTCCCTGCACGCCGCCACCTCTCACAGGTAGCACGCACCCCCAGTTGCTAGCCAGAATGGTGCCAGAGGCTTGTCCCTTCACTCCTGTGCTACAGAAACTGCGAGTGATATAGGTTTGTGTGAGCTTGTCACTGTCTGGTTGCTCTTTGAAGCCCACATCCACACTGGGTGCTCTAGGACCCCATGGTCCCACATGTGTGGAAGGCTGTGAGAAGAGTAACTTCCTGTGCAGGTTGCCTGTGTCTAGCCCAAGTGGTGGAGCAAGTGCAGTTTCAGGGACTTCTCACCATGTTCCCTCAGGCAGGGCCAGGGAGCGCTTTCTACTGCCCACTCGGAGCTGTAGCTTTATGTCCCTGCTGGTGGCCGTCAGATTCCCCCAGTTGCCTCTTAAGACCCTTTGTTTTTGAGTGCCTTTAACCAGACTGCAAATTGATGCAGTCCCCAAACATAGGGCACTTTTGTATTGCGGTATTACTTTCCAATGGGTCTCTTCTAGTGACTCCTTCCCCCTTCTATTTCTCCTCCGAAATCAGTCCGATCACTCCTGTTCTGCTTTACCTCTCTCCTGGTGCTCTTCTGCCTCCATAGACATCCAGAAGTGTGTAGTCTTACATCTCATTCTGATTTCATGGCTGTTCAGAGGGTTCTGGTAGATATTTAGCTCATTTCAGGGGACCGTTTGAAACAGGGTCCCCCACTTCTCTGCCATATTGCCCCCCTCCCTGTGAAGATGCTTTTAAAATTTGTTTGGTTATCAGTTAAAATTGTCACAGTTCAGGAAGGCTCAATATTAGAAGTAGTTTGGGGGCTTGCCTATGACCTAATATCAGAAAATCCTTTGAAATACTTTGACAACACTGTTTTAAAATTTTAGGGAAAAATTTAATCTAGTCCCTGAGAAATGAATTCTCTTTCAGAGATTTCTCAGTTAGCAGCATTTCATCACCCCCAGTGGAGAAGGAAGAATTTCTGTAGTCCTCTGGGGAAGACTTGTCATGTCACAATGGCCATTCATGTGTAAGGATAACTTGGAAATTGGTACCAGGTACTCACAAGTGCTATGAAACTAAAACCAATTCAGTGACCCAGAGTGTTGTAGAGAATGGTCTGATGCAATATAGGGTAGTTGGGGAAGGCCTTTCTGAGAAAGTGATGTTTGCACAGAGATTTAAAAATGGGAAGAGCAAGCATTTTGATATTTGGAAGAAAGGCATTCCAGGCAGAAAGATTAGAAAGTGCAAAGACTCTAATGCAGTGGGAGCATGCTTGGGTTTCTTTGAAGAGCATAAAAGACAGCAGGGCTGGAGCTAAAGAAGTGAGGAGGAGGGCAGAGAGGTAAGGTCAGAGATTCTGGGGCCAGATCACGTAAGGCCTTGTAGGCCAGAGTAAGGATTGGGATTTTACTCTGGGATTAGAAGACTTTGAAGACATTTAAACAAAGGTGTACATAACATGACTTACATTTTTAAAGGGATCAATGTGTCTGCTGTTGAAAGATAGATTAGTAGGCAAAGCTGGAAACAGGGAGATAAGTTAGCAGGCTATTCCAATAGTCCAGACTAGATATAATGGTGTGGTAGGTCCAGAAAGAAGTGACAAAAATATGTTTGGCCTCTGGGCTTATTTACAAAGAAGAACCAACATGATTCACCGGTGATTTGCCATGGAGTGAGAGAGGAGTAGTCAAAGATGACTAAGACTTTTGGACTGATAAACTAGACAAGAATTACCAATTACCGAAACAGGAATGACTGAGGTGGAAACAGGTTTCTGGATACGGGGGGCATCATGAGTTTGGGTTGGATGTGTTAAAATGAGATGCTTCTTATACATGTTAGGCTCTTCACAAGTATGGAAAGTGAGGGTCAAGTTGGACTGAATGTATGATTTTTGAGTCAATAGCCTGTAGAGGGAACAGAGGAGGGAGGAAGAAATTAAGTAAAAATCTTAGTAAGAGTCCAGACTGTCCTTCATTCATTCCTTGGTCTCTGAAATTCAAGTTGCGGCTGAATGTTTAGTCAACATGAATGAGGTGAGGCTGACATAACCCAGATGATAGTCTTCATTTCTCCTCCTTGAGCTTAGTTTCCTGTGTGGATTAGCAAAGTCACTTCATGACTTTGGGCTTCTTTTCAGCCTGCAATACAGATGCCTCTGGGAGTTGTTGTGAATCTCGATTTATTAATATTTGCAAAAGTGCTTTCAGGTCCTTTGTTGAAAGGAATTATAGAGAAGCAGAGGGTTATTATTAAGGATGACATTTGCTCATTGTGATTAAAAATGACAAAATGAAATTTCAAGTGCAGAAGTCAACAGTGCAATTTAATGTATAAAGGTGTCTTTGCACATCAACATGCAGCCAAATGAGGTCCATCTGTATTACAGAGATTTTTGTAGTTTGCTTTCAAATGAGGATTGGTTTTCAAGTGGGGAATTGAATGTAAGCAGACATCAGCAGAGGCCAAAAATATACCGTTTCAGCTAATTGCATCCGTTTGCACAATGTTTTTTTTTTTTTCCTCTTTAATTTATCATGGACTGCAAATGGAGCCCAGAGAACTGTGCATTGAGGCCACATCCACATGGTTTTATTTACCCTTGCACACAGAATTTTATTGGGCTATAAAATAAATGGATTTCAGCTGAAGCAATTAGAACAGTACCTTCTAAGGCCACCGTGCAAATTAGCACATACCCATGGGCCCTTCCCTGGAAGAAGCCTGTAATATGCAAAGAGGAAATGGGGTAGGAGCTTGAAGGGGATGGTGGGAAAATTTTTTACTATTTCTGTTACTTTCTCAGAATATCCTTTTCATGACTCCCAAGCTGATCTAGTTGTAGGCTATATTGTAATCAAGGACAGGCTGACACACTTGGATTGAGCAATCTATTTGGCTGACAGTGTTTGATGGAAGACTGAACTTGCTTTTGGATGGAGAATGGAGAGAGAAGCAGAAGACTTTATAGGAAATTCATTTGCTGAATTTTGGGTCTCTTACTCTTAACCAAGTGAGGCAGATTTTCCAGTGTGTTTTGGTCCATGGTTTAGCATAAGTGAAAAGGCTGGAACTATGGCAGCGTTCCTGAAGTCTCCACTACCTGTCCTAGCATCGCGATTTAATGCCCAGATAACCTTAAAAACTTTTCTCCATTGTATCTGTCTTGGCTCAGTCCAGTGGTGTAAAAAATGGCTTTAGAGTGTGGCTTTCCTTTCTTAGTTTCAGTTGTAGCACCAATTCCATGCATATTGAGAGACTGGCATGAGTTAGAGACCGGAATCTATCCCTCCTCATCTCTGCACATACGTTACAGGTGTTATAGGGCATGCTCAGTGAATCACCACTGACACCATTAAGGGTTAAACAATGAGAGGTTTAGTATAGCTGGCCAGTGACCACTCGCTAGAGTCCAGTCTCTGCGGGGAGCCCCAGCCCTAGGGTGGTCTGGGTTTTTAAAGAGATGAAACCTGCCCTGGTGAGCATATTTCCAAATAAATGAAACAAACCCTGGTGGGTATGTCTCCAAAGGAACAGAACATATCCAGGTGGACATGTCTCCATTCAATAGCAAAGCGACAGCAGTAAGCTTATTCTTTTACCGAAGTGGGAGTAACTGGTTATGCACGATAGTGCAGTGGGGTGATTTATTATTGCTTTGTAATTGGCCAGGGCTGGTTGTGTGTTTTCCAGCTCCAAGTTCTGGGAAATGTTTATATTGTTGGGCTCACCTAGGGTCAGATGTCCTAGTTATCCTCCCAACTGCCATTTTGGATGTCTGGTAACCATTTAACAAGAGGAAATGACTCTGATTCTACTCAATAACTTTTGAACCTCTCAGCCACATCAAGAATTAAAATAAGGTTTTTAGAGATCTAAGAAGAGGAAGCTGGAAAAGAGTTTTCTTTAAGGGAGTGTTGTTGAGTCTCTAATTCACACTGTGCCTTGGGGACAGCACAGCCTTGTTACCTTAGAACATCTGCCTAGTGAAGTGCCCTCAAGGATTGACTGAGAGAGCATGGACAGCTGCATGTCCTAAGTTGTAGGTTTACATCTGAAAAAACAGATCGTGAGATGGGATCTGACTGTAACCTGAATCTATAACAGACATGTGGTCTTTGGTGGAGGATGCAAAAGATTTTGTTGTGTTGTAACTGTCATGCCTTCCCAAAGTGTAATTGGGCTAAAGAGGCTTATAGGTTTCTGGGGAGCATGGGGACTGTGGAGTAGGGGAGAACTAGGAAGAAACTAGACTAAGTTCTGTCAAATAGTGTCACTTTGTAGGGCTGAAGCAACCTCAGCAGAGAGAGATTAGAGGTATATCACTGGATGACCAGTAAGAGAGGAGAAGGGAACCAAAGACCTTATCTGGAAAAATCTTAGTTCTGAGTTCCATTTTTGGGTGTCTCTCTCCTGTATTTTCCTAACTTTAGGCAAAGAACTACTCAAAATAGTGATGCCATGTTTCTACTGGAGTTTTGCCAATAGGAAGATTACTGGCAAAGGCAAGGAAGATTAGAGGCAAGGAAGATTATGCCTACTGAACTTTTCAGAAATTGTGAGTTATAATTTGGTATTTTCTGAATTCCATTTGTCTTGCTTGATTGACTCCAATGTTTTCTACATGAAATGGGGTTGAATTTAGTGCAATTCAATTAAACACATATTGAATGCCATTAATGTACAAAATCCTGGGAGATAAAAAGAGGCATAAGGTATTTCTTTCTCAAAGATGTAATCTAACCTGCTCAAAGTATGGAGGTTCCTGGGAGATTAAATGACCCACAGATGCTGCTTTTTCTGTTCTATGTGGTCTTTACTGCCTCTGTACTTCTACAGAGCAGATTACTTGGAGACTTATTACCTATTACCCTTGTATAGTTATCTTTCTGCTAGATGTCTTCTTTCCCATAGTTGGTCCTGGAGTCTGCTTCCTACAGCTCTACAACGTATCCTTCTCTTGCTCTCTTCTGTATTAGAGGAGGCCGATTCCTGTGTGACATTCCCCAGGATTCCCATTAGGTTTGCCAATGGAAATTGCTCTTAGAATATTACAGGTTGGGGGGATGTGGGGAGAGAGAAAGAGAAACTACTTAGAGCTTTATATATAAAACTTGCCTTCTCATTTGTTGGAAATGAGCTCAATCTCTGAGTTCCTAGTGATGCTTTACTATCCTATTGGACTTCACTTATAAAACACAAATTTAGGAGCACCTGGGTGGCTCAGATGGTTAAGCATCTGCGTTTGGCTCAGGTCATGATCCCAGGATCCTGGGATCGAGACCTATCTGCCTACTGAAGTGCCCTCAAGGATTGACTGAGAGAGCATGGACAGCTGCTCAGCGCGGGGGGGGAGCCTGCTTCTCCCTTTCCCTCTATTGCTATCCCTGCTTGTGCTCTCTGTCAAATAAATAAATAAATCTTTAAAAAAAACCCACATAAATATAAAGATTATTAAAAAATTTCAAGACCGTGACTACAGAGCATTAAATCCCAATTGCAGGGCTCTGTGTGACTGCATTGGTCACATGCCTATAATGTGGACCCTGCTAGTGCATATTCTCCAATGTACCTCACTCATTAGTTTTTAAATACTAAATTATCATTTGATGACTGTTGGGCAAATAGTCTAGTAAATGACCCTAAGAATGAATGAATAAATAATTGAATAAATGAATGAGGTAACTAACCATTTAATCAGGTTTATCCAATAATCTAGTGCTTCAGTTGAACACCAGAAATAAGGTACCAGCGATTAGCTAGCAGTTACTCAGTATCTCCCATGTTCAGGATACTTTTAAGTTGCCAATGGGAGATATATTGGGGAAAAAGTAATTTTTAATATTTCTCTAGTGTTTAGCCCAGTGTACCATAGCACAAAAGGGAGAGAGAAAGTAAAGCAGATGGCATGCATTCTTTTTGGTTTAGGACCAGAAGATATAATTCTCAGCTCAACTATAGTCTTTAGAGTTCTGTCCTATTTTAGCTGCAGAGAAATTGAGGACCTATGCAGGGCGGGGGTGGGGGTGGGGCAAAAAGAACTAATGTTATTGCTATCTTTCTATATGCCAGACACTATCTTGGGTATTTCTCATATATTATCTTAATTGGATCTTTATAATAAGTAAGCCTGTGAAATAGCTGCTAATATATCCATAAGGTCAGTGAGGGAAATGGAGCCTTGGAGAAGTCAAGCAAATTGAAGTCTCTTATAAATGGAATACCAGAGATTCCAAGCCTGTTACATACTATTCCAAAGTTTTAAAGTCTAGACTCTTTTTACAAATAATGAATGAGAAATTAAATGCTTTAAAAATTCTTTATTTGGTTGTGGTTTTTTTGTTTCTCTTTTGACATAGGAACACAAAAAGGTTTTGAGGTGTTGGGTAACTCCTTTTTAAAAAAAATTAGGTCACATAAAAAATAAATGATGCAGCAATTAAAACAGCAAAAATCTATAGTGCTTTTTGAAAACCATCATTAGTAGCACTATTTAACATGAACTGAACACTGAACTCAGTTAAACAAAGAATTTGAAAGAATCAATAACCTCAATATGTGGCCCTCCCTCACTTCCTATTGCAACAGAATTAGAATTTCTTCATTTTTACTAATTATTTTGTTTTATTACCTTCAGAAATATGGATGTGTTTTTTTTTAAAGATTTTATTTATTTGACAGAGAGATCACAGGTAGGCAGAGAGGCAGGTGGAGAGAGAGAGGGAAATAGGTTCCCTGCTGAGCAGAGAGCCCAATGTAGGACCTTGAGATCATGATCTGAGCCAAAGACAGAGGCTTAACCCACTGAGTCATCCAGGTGCCCCTGAAATATGGGTGTTATAAATAAATATACTAATAGTAAGAGATTTTCCCTGTCATATTTTCTGGGTTGTAAATTTTGCTTGAGATTTTATTGGGTGGATTAATTTCACCAAAATAGAATTTCCTTTGCTTTTGTAAAAGAAAAACGATTGCTATTTGCTTATCAGTTGTGATCTTAGTTTTGGATTAGATGTTATGAATGGTTTAATGCTGCCATAGTTGGCCTTTAATGGAAAAATACTGTTTTGCAAATGATATATTGTTTTCTAAACAGATCATACCATCTATCAACCTCTAGAGCTATTAGAATAAAACTATTAGAAAAATGTTAATCATAACATTCTTCCCTTATTTCCCAGAATAATGATTTGGCACCTTGTCTTCATAAGGCTTTCTGATAAGCATGGAAAATGCAGCGTGGGGTTTCCTATTACAATGTGAATCAACTCCTTGAGGAATCTATGGCTTAGAATATGTGGTAAGCAGCTATGAAGAGAGCTGTCATGTTATAATACTTTCTTAGTTCATTGGGGCGGTTGTAACAAAATACCATAAACTATGTGGCTTATAAACAATCGAAATTTATTTCTCACAATTCTGGAGGCTAGAGATCCAAGATCAGGTGCCCATATGGTCGGGTTCTGGTGAGAGCCATCTACCTGGTTGAAGACTGATGACTTCTTGCTGCTTCCTCACATGGTGGAAGTGATGTGGTCATCTCTAGGGTCTCTTTTATAAAGGCACTAATCTCATTCATGAAGCTGCCATCTTTATGACCAATCACCTCCCAAAGTCCCCATCTTCTAATACCATCTTATTCGGGGCAAGGATTTCAAAGTATGAATTCTAGGGGGACACAAACATTCAGTCTATACCAAAATGCCTTTCCAAAGACAGGTACAGAAAGAGCCCAGTGGAGTAGAGTGGAGGTGATGCTGTGAGACTTCCAAGGCTAGGTTTTAAAATGTCAGGTAGTTTCTGAATGCATCTCATGGAATGCTCACTCTCTGATATTTTCCTGTGGGATGATCCTTCTCGGAACCTGAGGCCACATTGTGATAACTCCAAGCTACATTGAAAAGTCTTATGTAGGTGATCCAGTCAGCAGCACATCTGAGCCCAATCTTCAAGTCATTCTGGTTCAGGTACAAGACAGATGAGTAAGTAGCCTCAGGATTACTCCAGCCCCCAGCCACACTGAGTCACTTATATCCCTTATAGGCTCTCCAACTGAAGCTTCAGACATTGTAGAATAGAGATACGCGATCCCTGCTGAGTCCTGTCCAAATGCCTGACCCATAGAATATGTAAGCACAATGATATGGTGGTTTTATATATGCCATTATTTTTTTAATGCAGCATTAAACTCCTGAAGCTACCCTGGTTTCCCATCCATCTCTTTCCCATCCCCTTGTATATGTCCAAGGGCACATATTTTGGAGTTAGACTACCCTGGGTTTGAATCCCAACAATTTCACTTATTTAGCTGTGGGTGCTTTAAACAGTTTCAGGGCCTCTTTCCTCATCTCTTTCCTCATCTCTAAAATGGAGGTGGTCATACCAATATCACAGAGCCATTGGCAAAATTGAGTTGGACTATGTCAGAGGCTAGTTACAAAATTGGTACCCAATATATTATCGGTGTGTCCTTATTAGTATTAAAATCAGAAGTAGTCCTGCCATAGGGATTCATACCATTTCCATGGGCCTGGCAATGAGAAGGATACCAGGGGAGAATGCAGGGAGATAGTCTGGGTGGGGGGAGCAGGGTATGAGGGCCCTTTCCTTTGCAGGATTTTGCTCAGAAACCCTTTATTTATGCATATAATAATACTAATGATAACTAAATTTAAATTCTGCTTTAAAGTTTCTGCAGTGCTTTTGTAAATGTGACTTTGAGTTTGGGCAGCCTTGGGAGGAAGATGATCAGATTTATACCGTTTTGTATATTTTTAAAAAAATTTTATTTATTTATTTGACACAGAGAGAGATCACAAGTAGACAGAGAAGCTAGGCGGAGAGCCTGATGTGGGGCTTGATCCCAGGACCCTGAGATCATGACCTGAGCTGAAGGCAGAGACTTAACTTACTGAGCTACCCAGGCACCCCCCGTTTTATAGATTTTTATAAGAAGCACCTATAGGTTAAGAAGTTCAGCACTTTGGTCATGACACTGGATTTCCTGAATTCAAACTCACCAGTCATGTGACCTTGAATGTTAAGCTCTCTTGGTCCTCAGCTGTATCACTTCTAAAATGACAGTACTATTCCTGTATTTTGCAAGATTGTCTTGAGATGTGGGGCTCAATCCCAGGACCCTGAGATCATGACCTGAGCCAAAGTCAGACACTTACCCAACTGAGCCACCCGGATGCCCCTGTTTTGAGAATTTAATAAGATCATACAGGTAGATCCCTTAGAGCTGTGACTGGCATGGAGCAGGGTGTTTAGTAAAGTGCTGTCATCATAGGTTTGGCTCAGAGAATTAGATATTTTAGGGTTGCAGAGGTATAAATCTTATCAAAGCCAGGCCTCTTACTCTAGATCTTAAACTACAGTATTACATATGTATTACATATGTATCCTGGGGGATAGCTACTGTGCCTCCTGGGGTTTGGCCAGTATTTAAACATACTCCTTATTTTTATACTCCAGTGGTTCTCATGAAAATCACTCGCCCAAAACCAGGCTCTATACCAGCTTTGACTTTTGTCCCAAGTTGATGTCGGTAGATAGCTCCCATAGTTTATGTGTCACTGGCAGGAATAGTTTCTTAGAAAAACTGTCTTGAACACAAACTCGTGATGTGTGACTTTATGATCCATCATAACAATCCCTTTATGGCTGCCTCATCTTGATAAAAACCCAAAACTTCTTGTTTCTTCTCAGGTGTTGGGACCTTCCTCCCCACTCAGGCTATAGTCAGGATGCTTTTTAAGGCATTTAAGGGAAAAAGTTACTCCTTAATGCAAGCTTTTTGTCAATTCTGATGGCTGTTTGTTTAGATGCCATCCGTGTGGGAAATCCTTCTAGTCACTGGTTTGTCTTCTGACAGGCACCCTAATGCATGGAACATACTAGTAAAACTTCATTGAACTAAATCACCATCCTGTCGAAGCATCTCCTTTCAAGCAAGTATCTTACTGCTTTCTTTCTTCAGCTTTCTTCTTTTTCTTTTTTATTGCTTTTTTACCAACCATTTAATTTTCTCTTAAACTTTTACATTAAGAACCTCCAACTGGTATGTCAATATCTTTTAATATTCCCTATCTTGGAGTGTTTTCTAAAATGCATATGACTTCTTGATTCTTATGCCTTGTTATTTGTGGGTGGTCATGATACCTGTCAGTGGAATGGTGTGCAAATACTTAGCTGAAGGTGACTTAGCTCAGACCTCGCTTGAAAAAAAAATCAGTCTTTAATGAACTCAGTGCTAAAGTAGATTAGCTGTTTTCTTCTGCTGAGATGGATGATGCTATCAACATTATTAAGTCACTGGGTCTGAATTTCTCTCCACAAATCCAGTGTAATAAGTGCTTTTAAGACTCCTGTCAATCTATCTCACTGACATATTTTAGTGTTTTGGCCAAAAACTGAAATAATACTAGTCCTGATTAAACAGTTTACTTTATTATCTGTTCAGTTTCCTTGCTTCCAGGTGGCTCGACCTTACCTGCTTTAATTTGGCAGGGAGCTTTATTTCTCAGTGAGTTCACAATATGCTAGATAACATAAAATTTGTCCAATTACTTAAAACAATTGAAAATTCACTAGGTTGAGAAACCTCTCTTATAACCTTATTTTAAGGAGTGTCGTTTGAGTTTTTGCTTTTATACATCTATGAAGCATCCCTTTAGCATTTTGGTGACTCTCCTGACTGAGGGAAAAGAACATTCTTGGCTGTGATGGCTGGAATGGATGGGTTGACCCTGCCTCTCTGAGAGAGACTGGGAGAGTATTTCTCACAACTATGGGACCTGTTACTGCAAATCTCCAGAGCAGAATGAATAATCTAGTAAATTTAATTTTTGCAAGATGTGTGAGAGGAAAGAGAGTTAAGGATATTATTACATTCCTTTTCAAGGCTAATGTAGGCTAATGTTTCCTTTACCCTCTTAAAACAACATTTTCCTGCTAATGACTCAAGGAGTCCATTACATTCACCTTCTTAGAAAACAACAACAAAACAAGTGAAAATTCTGAGGAAAGGGGTTTAGAGTTTTGTTGGCATGGGCCATATAGAGTTTTTTTTAGTAATAGTGTAGTGTTTTCCTTTCAGTATTATGCAGACTCCTCAAATTTAATGTTGGTTAAATTTGTTTGTGGGTAGCTCTGTGTAATTTTGAGCAAATTTTACCTTCAGATTTTTTATTTTTTTAGTTTGAATCCACTTTACTTTAATAGTTGGTGAGAGCCACTTGTGGTGGTGAGTACTTAACCCTTATTTGCTAACATTGGTAAATTGGGATGACCCTTGAGTAATTGAAATTGGAATTTGCCTCTTCTGACTTCTAACAGGAGGTAGAAATTGAATATTTGCAACATAATGTCATTTCATTCACTAAAGAAATGTGCTCATGTTAATATTATGTAGTGCTGAATTCTCTTGTTATTATTAGAAATAGGCTGGGTGAAGAGTTAGGAACAACAACAAAAAAGGGAAAGTAGAGAATTGTGAACAATTCTTTCCTTTCTCTACCTGACTCATTCCTAAATTTACTTGCAAGGAAAAAAATTAATGGAAATCAGTATTCTTTTATTGTGCTTCCATCCCTCAAAGAAATGATGAGCTGTGCAAAGAAAGAAAAAATGTTCACCTGTATTTTATCTGTCATTTATATATAAATAGGGTTCTGATTAAAATACATTTTGGTGACTCTGACTGGGGAGAATTTATCTGTGAAGAAACGTGAAAAGGATAATGTTTTATTGTTTGGTATTATCAACACTACAACTCAAATTCTTTATAGAGTTCAATCCCATACAGACTCTGGAATTGCTAATGCTTCCTTATGTGGCTCACATCTGTACGGAGAAGCTTAATCTAAAGTTCTACATGCTCTTTTCGTCTGGGGTGTGTGTGTGTGTGTGTGTGTGTGTGTGTGTGTGTGTGTGTATGTGTATGTGATAATTCCTTCTAACATTTTCTTTTTTCTTCCTGTAGCAACGTTTTGTTTTTTCTACGGAATTTTAATCTCTTGAGGTCATAAAGCTTTTTGATGTCTTCTGCAATGCTTTAGGGAAATTCAGGGTATGGTTTTTCTTATGGGGGAAATAGTGGGAAAGCTATTCTTTTCCAGGTGTTAGAGAGTTGGGAACTTGATGGACAATTAGTTTGGAATGCATATGTCCATCTGTGGCAAGGGGCAGGTGGTGCCATGGATTTGAAGCAGTCACCCTCTGTGCCACACTCTTGATGGGTATCAACACAGTGTAGGAGATGAGAGATGTTCAGTGCTTTAGCTGCAGAAGTATTTAGACCAAGTACATAGGCATGATAGGTATGTAACTGAATCAGGATGTGCATTTTAATAAAATCTCCAGGTAATTCTTCATGTATGCATTAGTTTGAAGAGTAGTGATCAAAATATACTTCTTTATTCCCTCACCAGGTTCTCCAGTCATAATAGTTGTAAAACAGTGCAATGAAAGTAGTCTCTACTAGAATACAAGTTTGGTGAGGGAAAATCTATCATTTAGCCATTCTAATAATGTCTTCATCAGAATTTCATCCCATCTTCAGAATAGTTTTAGTGGTACAGTGTACAGTTTAGTAATAATTCTCATCAGGGAAACTCTAAAGAATTTTAAACATTATATAAAATGTATATAACTACTCCAAGTTATTTTTATTTGCTGCATTGCTTTGTATGTACCACAAAATTTTGCGGGGCTTATAGCAAATATAATTATTTATTTTGCAGTAATACTGCTTATCTTTCTTAATAAAGAGAAATGAGGGGTGCTTAGGTGGCTCAGTAGTTAAGCATCTGCCTTCACCTTAGGCCATGATTCCGGAGTCTCAGAATTGAGCCCCACATGGGGCTCCCTGCTCAGCGGGAAGCCTGCTCTCTCCCACTCTCACTCTCCTTGCTTGTGTTCCCTCTCTAGCTGTGTTTCTCTCAGATAAATAAATAAAATCTTTTTTTTTTTAAAAAAAGGACATGATTACACTCAAATTCAGTTGCAGAAGAAGTGGATAGACCTGCATTAATGGAATTCCTGATCTCAATAAAATTTGAGATGTATTAAGGTAGTAATTTATTTCACAAATACATATTCATACCTACTATGTGCTTGGCACTGTTTTTAGGCACATGGGGTATTAGATAAACAGAATACACAAAAGAATCCCTGAGCTCATAGAAAAGTCTATACCAAATAAAAAAAATGAAATACGACTAAAGATCTAATAGGTTAAAATCAAGTAGTACAGAAAAAATTAAAAGGGGAGCAGAGCAATAAGAAATAGGAATTCTGGTAGGTACAAGAGACAGAATTATGTGGGCTGGTTTGAGAAGACTTCATGGAGAAGGGAAGTGTTGATTAAAAAATTGAAGAGGGAGATAGACAATTATGAGGGAGAGACCATTCAAAGTAAAGGCAGTGATTTCAACAAAGGCCTAAATGGGAGCAACAAACATCAAAGATGTCAGTGTGGTTCACACACAAAAAGAAGAAGAGAGGGTGAAAGTAGTAGACAGAACAAGTGGACTCTTGTAGGCCCTTAGAAGTAGTTTGGCTTTCATTCTGAGTGAAATAAAGTATTGTTAGTGGTTTTGAGAAAAAAAACAAAACAGACTTTGACTAGTATTAGGGAGATCATTCTGGATAATGTATTGGAAATAAACTATAGAGAGGCAGGAGAAAAATCAGTTAAGCAATTATTGAAATAATTCTTGAATGAGGTAATGGTGACTTGGATCAGAAAATTAGTGGAGGTAGGGAAAATATTCAGATGATGGGTATATTTGAAGATAGAGCCAAGAATTTTTGATGGATTGGATTGAGGTCTGAGAGAGAGCTGTCAGGGTTGACACCCAAGTTTTGGCCTGAAGGCTTTCAATGATGGAGTTAACACTGAGATGAGGAAATCTGAGTATGAGGTATTGTTACAAGAAAGGTAGAAAGATGAAGAGTGCAGTTTGGAACGTGTCGAATTTGAAATATCTAATATATATTCAAGTGTGGGTGTTAGTACGCAGTAGGGTATAAAAGCCTGGGATTTGAGATTTAAAAGAGGGCTAAAATTATAAACTTGTGTTTGCTGGCATATAGATGGAATCTTACGGCTTCGAGACTATATGAGATCACTAGATCACTAGGGAGAGAATGTAAAGAGAAAATCAAGAACAAAGGGCAGAAGCCCACAAATACTCCAACATTAAAAAATTGAAAAGAAGGGAAGGAACCAGCAGCAGAACCTGAGAAGGAGCAATCACAAGTGAAAAAGAAAATTGAGATCATGTGGTATCCCAGAAGTCAAGGATGGAGAGTATATCAACGAGGAGAGAGGACTTCTACCTCTGGCTGTCATGAAGAAAGTTGCAAAAGATTGTTCCATCTTAACCAAAATGAATAAGATAAGCTACCAAAGTCATAGATTTTTAAAAAAAATCCATCAGAAAGTTTGGCATATAAACAAAACTAATTCAATTTTAGGAAGTGATTATAGGAGAGAAAAGGCCTAGTTTTTCTTAAAACTGGAAGAGCAATGAGAAGGGAAGAAAATGCCATAGAAGCCAGTAAGAATAAATGAGCTGAACTTTTAATAGACACTTTTTTGGCCACATGGCATGTAAGACTAGAACTCTGAGGACTCTTACCAAAAGCAGGTATATATCTACGGGCCAACAGTTTCCAGTGGATCTTTTTGAAGTGAGTGGGTAGTATGCTGGACTGAAGACATGGAAGGATAGCTGAGAGAGAACCCTGCTGAACACTCTTCCAAGTTCAAGGCAGGCTGGGATCATGGTAATATAGCAGAGAGAAATACACCTGAGTCACTCTGGGCTTTCATCCACCAAAGTTTGGAACTAGAAACTGGGTAGAGTGAAAGGTAACCGAAGTACTTTGAGATACCATAGAAGATAAACCACCATCTGAGGCTGGTTCAAGGGCATGAAGGCTGAGACAGATCTGAGATGCAGAAAATTGGGGATCGGAGTGGAGAGCAAAGAGAATTCCATGGGGGCCCTAAAAGCTGGCAGCCTTACTGTAAGGCAGAAGGAGGTTTCCCATTGTCTGGAATTCTGTGAAGGAATAAGAGCCATCTGAAATCTCACCAACGACTTGCTGAAAGGAAGCATCCTGAGCTGACTATTAAAATATTAAAGTAAGGCTGCACCAAAACCCAGGTCCGGCCTAATTACAGGTAAGATGGGCTCAGCCACTCACTCTAGCAGTCTTATAGAAGAAAGTGTATGTATGCCACTTTCTGGAGATGAATATTACTCACTTTAGTCTCTAAAATTCTTTTATACCAAAAGCATAAAATAAACTAAGAACATATAAAAAAGCAAAAAAAAAAAAAAAAGTGACTCATGGTGATGAGAGGAAACAGTAAATAGAATTAGATACAGAGATAGTCCAGATGTTAACAATTATCAGAAAGGAAATTCAGTACAACTCTAATAAAAACGCTTTAAAAATCTACTAGAGAAGATGGACTACATGCATGAAGGGATGAACTGGTTTTCTGGAGAGATGAGAAATGTGCAGAAGAGTGACAAAATTGCTGCAACTGAAAAAAAAAGAATTCATTAGATGAGCATAAGAGCAAGTGAACTAGAAGAGAGAGTTTGTGAACTTGAAAGTTCAATAGAACACACCCAAACAGAAACACACATAGGAAAAAAGAATGGAAAAAAAAAACAAAAAAGAAAAGAACTATTCTGTGAAACAATATCAAATAGTCTAACATGTAATTGAAGTCCCAGTAAAACTGAGAAGAGAATAGGGTAGAAAAATATATTTAAGGAAATAATCGCTAAGATATTCCAACATTGATGAAAGAGACCAACCTACATAGCCACGAACTTCAACAAATCTCAAGCAGTACAAAAAGAAAAAAATATGTTTCTGTAGTACAATGAAACTTATGACAACCGAAAAATAAAATTTTTAATGTAGTTTAAAAAAAGTCCCAAAAAGAACATTTGTAAGAATGTTCATGGCACCCTTAATCATAGTAACTGAAGAGCAGAAACAATGCAAACACTCCAAAAGCAAAAGAATGAATGAACAAATTCTGACATAGAATCTCAAAAACCTATGTTTAACAAAAGAAACTATACACACACAAATTCATATTGAATCATACTGTTTTTATGAAATACAAGAAGCAGTCTCTGGCATGGTAACCTATGGTAACTGAGGTCAGAAAGTGGCTGCCCCGAAGGGGTGTGGGGAATGACTAGAATAGGACAGAGGAGATTTATGGGTGATGGAAATGGCCTGTGTTTTGTTTTGGTTGCCTACAGCTGTCAAAATTTATCAAGCTGTACACTTAAGATTTTTACATTTGAGAGTTTATAAATGATATTTCAGTTAAGAAAAAAGGTGTCCTCTGTAACCAAGTGTTGCTGATCTGTCTAGTCGGAAAAAACTGAAAACTTACCTTTGAATGGAGAAACAGATGTCTTGGTGATCCTGAGGAAACCAGTTTTGGCATGAGGTGTTGGGAGCAGAAACCCAACGTTTCTGACATTTCCCTTCTCCAGCAGTATGATTGGCTAATGTGTTGAGAAAATGTGCTTCACGGAAAATCATCAGCGGACATAAGTGTTCTCATCTCTAAGTATGATAGTTTTGATAGAGGTTAGTAGTTGCTATTTTTAACCTTTCAGTCTCTTCCATATATTCTCAGCCTGTGTTTAGGGATATTCTTCAGACTCCTAGGAGCTTTTAAGGATAAAAAGAGAAATACGAAAATCAAATGATGTATATACCACCTATATAAACTGGTATGTATGGCTTCAATGATAACACTTTCAGTTAATGAAGCCAAATACATGAGGAGCATAATACCTGGGGATTTACTCATCCTAAGTATTGCTGTTGTTCAGACATATCTTCATTACATACATATTTCTGGTTTAAGAGCACCCAGCCTCACCAAAATTGGGGGATTATGATACAATTCAGTCAAGTGTAATGAATAAGAAAAAGAATTTGACAAATGAGTCTTAAAAGCAAAGATAAGAAATACATTTTTAAAACTAAAAGTTATTTATCCTGGAAAAATAAAAGGTAGACTGATGAAAATTTTAACTGTGGGAGGCATTAAAAGATAATATTACAAAGCTGGCTTAGTTTTGTAGCTGAAGAAAGATAATATTTAGGTAGGCTGTTGTATTTCAGTTGAGAAAGAGAGAAAGAAAAGTGGCTTTTCTAGGTTATGTAATTTGCATCACATTTGAAAACTAAGGAATGTTTCTTAAAGGGGATCCCTTTAAGACCTTTATTTTCTTAGTTAAAACACTAAATCATGACCCATGCTAGCTTAAAATTCAGTATTCCTAAGGGTAAACCTTAATAAGAATATGTACGTTCTAATAAAGCCCCTGAATAGAACGGATGCTCCAAGTTTTGTCCTGTGATTAATGGATATATGAACAAAAGTCCTACACCAGCAAGCTTGTTCTTTCACAACTAAAATGTATTGTTTCAGCTTTCCTTTCCTATGGCCATTTTCTGCCTTGTCTTCCCTAAGAGATTTTGAAAAATTCTAGCTGGTATCTGGTAGGAAGACAGCATCACTGATTCAAAACTCATAGCAGTGGTAGTGTGTCCAAGGAGTTCCCTGAAACTGAGCCAGCCTCCAGAGGGTTAGAGAAGAGCTCATTTCCCTTCCATTTTCTGTATCTGATATGATCTTGTCCCTGAGAAACCTAGTGTCAGAGTTTTCACAGCTAATAAATTCCATGAATGAAGCACACTGGAGTTGTAGTTATAAACCTTTGGAATACTGTGTTTGGACTATCCCATTAGTTCACTCTTTTCCCAACAGGTTAATAAAAACGATTAAGATGAAGGATAGGGCCATCTGGTGACTGTACCTCATAATAATGGGAATGTTAATATAGGTCAAGAGAGCAGATTCATTTCTAACAAGTGAAAGAGAGAATATTATTTTTTTCTTATTGTTAGCATATACCTACTGAACAGTGTGTGAGATGCTCACCTTTTCGGTTGTGTTCCTAAAAAAGGGAACCCAGATCTTTAAATGACCATAATGCTTTTAATGGCTATGTTAGCTGAAAAGGTTGCACATGCACTTTTTCAAATTTCAGTACATTTAAAAAGCTTTTCATGGGATGCCTGGGTGGTTCAGTCAGCTAAGCTTCTGACTTCAGCTCCGGTCATGATCTCAGGGTCCTGGGATCGAGTCCCATGACAGGCTCCCTGCTCAACAGGGAGTCAGCTTCTCCCTCTCTCTCTGCTCTTCTCTCTGCTCATGCACACATGTGCACTCTCCCTCTTTCTCTTCTCAAATAAACAAAATCTTTTAAAAAATTTAAGAAAATAAAAACCTTTTTGTGAAGACTGGTTTTTAATTGACTCCCAATGTATGGTTATACTTTATATCAAAACTCCAGTGGATATATTATTTAATAATTTCAGTAACATCTAAACTCATTGATCAAGTGGTCAGGAATTCAGCGGTTATGAGGAATTTCCTTAAAGTTGATAACATACATTTTATCCTATACCTTTTAGGTTTTATTTTTATTTAAGGTTGAAATAATATTAATTTTAATTATTTTCTAATTTAATTATCTCATGCCTTACACCTGTTTTGGTGATAACCAAGGAATATACCATTAAAGAAAATAAACATGCAATTAATTGTAAAATAATGAAATAGCCTTTAGCAAATATTAACTCTTAGCCAGGAATATGCCAAATATTTGCAAAAATGCAATTTTTTAATCTCCATAAAATCCTATGATATTATAAATTTAACCCATTTAGAAACTGAAGCTTGCAGAATCAAAGGAACTTGGTAAGAAGACATAGCTTTGGGGCACCTGGGTGGCTCAGAGGGTTAAGCCTCTGCCTTTAGCTCAGGTCATGATCTCAGGGTCCTGGGATCGAGCCCCACATCGGGCTCTCTGCTCAGCAGGGAATCTGCTTCTCTCCTCTCTCTCTGCCTGCCTCTCTGCCTACCTGTGATCTCTCTCTCTCTCTCTGTCAAATAAATACATAAAATCTTTAAAAAAAAAAAAAAGGATGTAGCCTTAAAAAGCCAGAAAATGACTCAAAGCATGGTGTATCTAATCCAAAAGGAAAGGCCCCTTAGCTAACCAGTAAATTACAGTGCCTAGCACCCCGGCAGCAGCTCTGTGTGCCATCCCCACATGGTCAGGTCAGGGTTGTTAACACAGCTGGAGGGACAGAGTACTCATGGATTCTGTTTTATTCAGTGCAATGTAATCCATTTCTGTCACAGCTTAATTTGATATTCAGAAGGTGATTTTAATGAGCAGCCAGTTTGAGAAACTCCATACTAAGTCACCCTCACCAACTACTTCCTTTTTCTAGACTTTTTCCAATGTTTGTCATCACCTCCAGTTTAACTACCATTTCCTCTCATTCTCTTTTACTAAAATCTTAGAGGAATTTCCGAAGATAGTGGTGATAATGTTGTGCTTAATGTGCCATGGTTAACCAGAAGTTTTTAGTTATTTCAAAAAAACAAAATTTGACCATCTTGTCTAATGAAGTACATAGGAGTTCACCATAATTTTAATAAATATATATTAGATTTACTTTCACTAATTGTGGGTAGACTATGCACAATATTTTACATTACATATACGTACACACATATATTTATTTTCTGAAATTTCTAGACTTTCTCAGTTTGTACTAAGGCAGAGAAGACATTGCCTTGGTTTGCACTTTGTAAAGTTTGTTCGTGGGAGACTCACCTGGGCTTATCTTGCTAATGAAAAAATTAGTCCAAATTCCATTTGAGACTCTGGGGCTGGTTAGCAATTCAGATCTGCTTTTCAAAAACTGGTAGTGACTCTTTGATGTGTCTGAAATTGAATAAGCTCAGCTCCTGGATGATGTCACCTGTTTATTGCCACAATTCGGTATCTGAATAATGCAGTGAAAAAAAATCCCAAAAATTGCACAAAAGGGAAATAAACCAGCCAGAGAATTTCAGTAATAAGCAAAACCGGAATTACTCAGACTCCTTTTCTCTGTACATTTGTCTGATTCCATTTAGTACCTTGAAATAGTGGGCAAACTTATCTGCACGTTATCACCATCAAATTTATAACTATAGAGTACTTGGTATTCGTTCAAAAGTATAATTGCATATTTTGAAAGAGGATGAGCTGTAGTCAGGGGTCAGCCTATGGTATTTTGGTGGTAATGTAGAATTTCTTAAGTTGAAAGTTAATTGACAAAATGCTGAACCACAGAAAAATTCACATTGACTTTATGATGAATGGTTAGGTCTCCCAGAGGTTCAATAAGCCAAAATATTCCCTATTGAGAGCTTGTTCCAACATTCTTACGCAGGCAAAATTCTTTCTGAAATCAGTGCCCTTCACCAATGGAAACCAACTCTTTTTCTTGTCAAATTATCACAGGTGATGTTTCTTCCCTGTAACGTGTGGTTCAGATAGCTTTTTGAATGCAGTATCGTTGGGATTGATGCTTCCAAAATAATTTTTCTTCTGATTTCTGTATGAATGTTTGAAAAGTCCTATCTCTGCCCCACTCCCCACTCCAGGCCCCTTTGGTTTCTAACTCCAACATTGTGGGAAACTTCCTCATGGTATCTAAGAAAATCATTTTTGTTCATTGAGAAAACAAACCATAGGGGCTTTGGTCTTAAATTCAAGTCTGTGTGCTTTGAAAGAGAGAGCAAGCACTAAAGTGAGTGTAAATATAAAAAATTAAAAATAACACAGGTGATGATTCTAGCAAGGGGCTTATGTCTGAGAGTAAGTGCTCTTAGTTTCATTTTCCCTGACTTCCCACAGTGAAAACAGTCAAAGCTGAATCAGATGATACGTGCAGGCAAACTTTTGGAAAAGTTGTATGAATGATTTAAAGGCATTCTCTGCCATTAAAGATAAACAAGCAAGCAACCCCACAGTTCTTAGGTACCAGGAAAGTGGACAGGCCTTTGAAGAAGAAATTTACAAAATAAGCGCCATAAAGAAATGTAAGCCAATAAAGACTGGAAGAGAATTAATATTATCTCCATATACAGGAGATCATGTGTAGTGCTCTGTACTACAGAAAACTAAAACTGAAGGAATTAAACAGGAAGATCCAACAAGCTGTAAAGTAATATTTGAATTCTGGAATGAAATTTCAAAACAAATGTTTCCACGTGATGAAATGGATTTTCAAAAGTAATTTTGACAATACGCAATTTTTACTTGTGATGCCAGGTTTAGAATCAAGCATCTTATTAAAAGATGACTTTCATAAAAGCGTAAAATCATGAGTTTTATACAGATATTAAAAGAAAAATGTGTTAAGGGTTTTAACTTATAAACAGGGTACCAGGTTCATCATTCAAAGGGAAACCAAAAAATAGACACATTTGTAACCAGGATCATTTAAATAAATGAACAAATGGAGGTAATGCTAGTTTCACTCTTGGGAGGAGGGAGATGGTGAGGGGAAGGTTATCCCTCTAACCACAGAATTCAGTTGCATATCTACAGATAAGAATTATTTTGCATTGCCATCAGTTATTTATAACATCATCAAAATCAGAATACAGTGAAAGGTGCTATAATAAATGCATACTTTTCTATGAAGCACATTTTTTTCTTAATACTGTAATGTGAAAACACTTCCTCTGGGCTTTATAGCTTTAAATTTCCATTAAGATAAAAGTCCTAGGCTTGGTAGATGCAACTAATCATGCACCCTTTATGTGCAGACTAGATTTCATTAAATGAGGGGACCTGTGAATGTGGATAGGTAGAGATGACCAATGACTATGGAGAGAGCATAGGGTGGAATCATAGGTATTAAGGATAAGTTTTGCCTGTTTTACAGTTCTGCTGAAATTTGTCTAGATTTATCCCTTTGTTTCTTCTTTTTGGGTATCCTGCAGTCTATTTTACTTCACTCATATTTGAAGATTGACAGTTGCCTTGATGTTTTTAAAGCAACTCAAATGAGATACTATACCCCAAAAATGTAAATTGAAAAATGCTAAAGATGTAAAGGATTATTATTATAAATATTTAGTGAAGTTCACTTCTTTTTTACTTTTGTTCCATCTGTGTCTTTCCATTGCAGTTAAGATCTCTGGGGCGTCTGGGTGCTCAGGTTGGTTGGGCGACTGCCTTCGGCTCAGGCCATGATCCTGGAGACCCAGGATCCGGCCCCACATTGGGCTCCCTGCTTGGCGGGAAGCCTGCTTCTCCTTCTCTCACTCCCTCTGCTTGTGTTCCCTCTCTGGCTGTGTTTCTCTCTCTCAAATAAATAAATCAAATCTTAAAAAAAAAAAAAAAAAGATCTCAACAGAAGTGCTTAGCATACATACAGTAGATTGCCTGCAGAGATGGTCACAGTAATCCCTCCAAGCTGTCCCCACAGCCCTTTGTGTTATGAATTTGTTGCTCCATCCAGAAAGAGGGAAGTCTGCTTCTCCCTCCTCAAATCCAGGCTGGCTTTGTGACTTACATCAGCTAATACAATATAGCTAAATTGACATCATGCAATTTTCAGCCTGGACCTCAAGATGCCCTGAAGCCTTTGCTCTTGGTGTCTCTGGATGCTTCTGTAAGCACAAAGGCAGCCCAGCCCTCCCTGCTGGAGCCCAGTGAATTCCCTGAATGCTGTCACCAAGCACTAGATAAGTGAGTAGGGCCATCTTAGACCATTCAGTTCTACCTGGGTTTCCAACTGAGGCTGCAGAAGAGTGAGAGACACCAGGGGAGAAATATCAAGAGAAATATCACTCAACTGAGCCCAGCCCCAAATGCTGTGCAAATCAACTGGTTGTTGCTTTAAGACATTAATTTGGGAGTGGTTTGTTTTATAGTAATAGATAATTAAAGCATGGCCTTCAACATTTTGCTTGCTATAATCTAGCCCTTGCCTACCTCTCAAATTCTTCCTCTGCTATTCTTCTCCTTGTGTGTTAGGCTTCCCCACATCAAGTCACTTCTCTTTGACCTTAAAGTTACCAGATTTCATATTTTGTTGTTCTTATGATGACTTTCTTAATTTTCTCTTTTCTATGCTGCCTCATCCCTTCCTTGCCCACCCCATACACATTCATAATTCAGATTACAGTTTAAATATGACTTTTTCAAAATGTTCTCTTTTCTAAGTTTAGCACTAGGCCCAAGTTGGGCCTTAAACTTAAAACCCCGAGATCAAGAGTCACGTTCTCTGAGACTGAGCCAACCAGGTGCTCCCAAAAGGTCTTTTCTAATCCAAAGATCTGGTTCCCTATGGTTCTCTTAGAACTCTAACTTTTTTCTTATAGTTCCTATCACAATTACCATCAAGGTTTTTTTTCACCATTTTGCTTCTGCAGCTGATAGTTCCACAGGGAAAGGATCACATCTGTCTCATTCACTGACCACTACTCCCCCAGCTAGTACAATACCTGCAACATAGTAGGCTCTTTGTACGTATAACTATTTGTTGGAGGAGTAAATGCTTGATCAGTATTTCGTGCATAAATGTGTATTTTTATCATTACTATTATGTTTTATTTTCAAATTGATCTTCAGTCCTGGGCATATTCATTGTGCCATGTGTGGTTCTATGAAGTCAGTGGTTCAATAGCTGTCATTAGAGAACTTTTTTTTTTTTTTTAGCCAGAAGGAATTGTCAGCTCTATTAATTGTTACAGGGAGAAAAGTGGAAAGGGGTGTTTTTGGGGGAACCAGATAGTGGTCATCAATGTGACTACAAAATATTCTCTTAAAGGTAAAAATGAACAGTGTAAGAATATTAATCTGTGAGAGAAAGTGGGCAGAGGTTTTGTTTTCTATTCTTTTTCTTTTGCCAAAGAAGTGACTGTCACCACGAAGAGTTGTTAAGACTGAGATCTTGGGTGCCTGGGTGGCTCAGTGGGTTAAAGTCTCTGCCTTCGGCTCAGGTCATGATCTCTGGGTCCTGGGATCGAGGCCCCCGTCGGGCTCTCTGCTCAGCAGGGAGCCTGCTTCCTCCTCTCTTTCTGCCTGCCTCTCTGCCTACTTGTGCTCTCTCTCTGTCAAATAAATAAATAAAATCTTTAAAAAAAAAGGCTGAGGTCTTAGAGGTTATTGTTTAGTATCTGAACTGGAATATTCAAGTATTCCATAAAAATTTTAATCCTAAAGTATGGCATGTTACTATTGTAGAATTGGGTGACTGAGCTTAAAGTTCTGCTCTACGTAAGAAAAATGGGTACAGAAGTGAAAATTTATAGCCCTTAAGTCTCCGGCAATTTGCCAAAGCAGCAAAATTTAATACTGTTCAACAGGATTGGCGGGTTTATGGTCTCTTGACTCTGCCATTTATGATTCTACAGAAAATATGGCAAGAAAGCCTTTGCCTGGGGGCCTGGGTGGCTCAGTTATTAAGCATCTACCCTCAGCTCAGGTCATGATCCCGGAGTCCTGGGATGGAGCCCTGCCTTGGTCTCCCTGCTAGGTGGGAAGCCTGCTTCTCCCTCTCTCATTCCACCTGCTTGTGTTCCCTCTCTGGCTGTGTTTCTCTCTGTCAAATAAATAAAATATGAAAGAAAAGAAAAGAAAAGAAAAGAAAATAGAAAAGAAAAGAAAAGAGAAAATAAAAGAAAGACCAAGGGGAAGGGGGAAGTGAAAGGGAAAGAAAGGAAGGAAGGAAGCCTTTGCCATACTCCAAATGGTAAATAGGTGTAGTTTTTTTTTTTTTTTTCTTTCTTTTGAGAGAGAAAAAAGCACAGGTGCGGGGGGAAGGGTTAGAAGGATAAGGGGAGAGAAAATCTTGTTAAGCAGGCTACATGCCCAGTGCAAAGCCTGACCATGGGCTCCATTTCACAACCCTGAGGTCATGACCTGAGCCGAAATCAAGAGTCAGACGCTTAACTGACTGAGCCACTGAGGGGCCCTGGTATAGATTTCTTTTAAAATCTCCAAAAGTATGGAGGAAATCTAGTTCTGACTGCTGTCTTTTGTGTTAACTGTGAGGTTGGGCAGTTCACTCAAGTTTTCCTATCTAGTTTATTTATCCCCAAACTGTGGGTGTTTGTGTTAATTAAGTGGTGACTGAGGTCACTTCGGCCTGTGATAGCCATGGATTGTTGGCACATCCACATGCAATAGGGACTGGTGTTGACATGCAGATTCCTAGGCCCTTGCACAGATCATAAAGCAAGTGGAAAGTGGGGGAGAGATTGGAATTAGGGCATTTGTATTATAAAAACAAAAACAAAAATCCCTTCATGTGATTTGTAAGAACACCTTTGCCCAAGAACTACTTCTCATGTTATCAGGATTTCCAAATGTTAGATGAGAGGACATTTAATTTTTATATGGACTTGAGAGCTATTATATAGAGGAAACACCAACACTTTTAAAATACTAGGAGAGGAGACTTGACTCATTTGTTCTTATTTTTCTCCAGATACTGACCTTTAATCATTAGAGGCAAAACCTTGCTCACATAATTTTTATCAAGTTCAGATGTTGTAGCATTTAAGGTCTTGAAACCATTGAATCAACACCAAAACCTTCACAGTAAATAGCCAGTTAATGTAAGTCCTCCAACATCCACATTACTTTGGTAATTACTCTCTCTATTGTTCTACCAGATATTATGAGAAGCAGAGCCGTGACTGAACCGGTGTGTGTGTGTGTGTGTGTGTGTGTGTGTGTGTATTTAATGTACACACACATCTATACAAATGCATACATACATACAGATATATGTATACACATTGGATTCCTATGCCCTCAAAGATCCACCTGGACTGAGAATCAAATTGATATGAGACATTAACAGGAGAAAATCAAATTTAATAGGCTTACATATGGTAGATTCCACATACATGAAAATTCCAAAGACAGGCAAAATGAGGTCTATATGTCATTGTGAACTTAGGAGAGGGGATTAGGGGTCTGGGACTTCAGAGGAAAGGAATGTGCTTCACAGGGCAATAAAAAAAGCAGATGTTTGGTAATTAGATGCTTGCCTTACCATACAGATGGGTCACTCAGATAAAATTTATCTTGGCTAGTAAACCTTATGCAGAGAAAGACCTTCAATTTAGATTCTTTTGTGTAGGTAAGGGAGACACAAAAGTTCAGCTCAAAATCACATGCTAAAGTGGCACATTCTGGGTCTCCTGGGTGGCTCAGTCAGTTAAGTGTCTGCCTTTGGCTCAGGTCATGTTCTCAGGGTCCTGGGATCAAGCCCCACGTCGGGCTCTCTGCTCAGTGGGGAGTCTCCTTTCTCTGTCTCTCTCTCAAAAAGTGAATAAATAAAATCTTAAAAAACAAAGTGGCACATTCTGGGGAGGGGGCTGTCCTGAACCCCTTCAACATAACACACACACATATGTATTACTGCACATAATTAAAACCACATAAAGCTGTTTGGATTTCCCCTCATATTTCCAGTCATATTCCTGAGCTGCTCCAGTGTTAATTTTTATCTGACATTCTAGAATTAAAATGTGTGCTAAGAAGGTTGAGAGACCCTGAGTCTCTTCCCTAGGGGAAGTTCCCACAGAACATTTTGATACATAAAGTATTTTGAGTTGACATCTTCTAAACCTTTCTGCAATGTGGGCGGCACAGCTGTTAATGCACCCATCTGACCAGTGAAGACTTTCAGTGACAATACAGTCGTACACTTTGATATTCTGCTACAATAGAACCAAACCAGGAATCATTTTCAAGTTTTGGCTTTAGAGCCTTGTGCTTTCTTCCACAACCCACGCATGCCATGGGTCAGAAGCTTGCATTTTTCTTACTTAAGTCTTCCTGTAATCTAAAACATCCGTGGACTTGGAATGAGCAAAGAGTTATCAGGTTTTACTAATAAAAATTTATTCAAACCTTCCCTTATGATTACTACTGTATAGACGGCATGGTGTGAAATTACTAGTAGAAAACAGGCAGCACCCAAAAGCAGGCTGCAGCAAATTCGTTAGATTCCAGGAAGAAGAGAATGACCTAATCTGTGTTTACTTCGAAAGATACCAGTTCAATTTGCAAAATAACAAATAGCTTTTCTGTCGTCTATTCTGTTCCTTCTGCCCCTGCTTCGGTTTAGACTTTGTTCAGTTTTTATCTCACACACTAGGTACCAGAAGGCAAAAGCGCATTGAAAGAAGGAATGATTGAATGATAACAAATGTCTCGTAAGTGGTTTTAGCTCCCTTTACAAAAAATGCTTGAAAGTAGCAGCACTAGGATTTGAACCGCTCTTAGAGTGGCTCAGAATACAAGCATTCAACCAGCACAGGGTGTTGTTCCCAGATTATCAGCCACGTTTAGAATCTATGTAATAGACTTGAGGGGCATGGCTCTATAGCACCAGCAAGGAACTCTTCAACACTTTCGATGTATTTTTTGTAAAATTCAACTTTCTGGGGCGTCTGGGTGGCTCAGTCATTGAGCATCTGCCTTCGGCTCAGGTCATGATCCCAGGGTCCTGGGATCAAGTCCCGCATCGGGCTCCTTGCTCAGCAGGGAGCCTGCTTCTCCCTCTTTCTGCTGCTCCCCCTGCTTGTGCACTAACTCTCTTTCCCTCTGACAAATAAATAAATAAAATCTTAAAAAAATAATAAAATTCTACGTTCTACAAACTCTGCACTTTGGCTGTTATACTGAAGTTACCTAGGCAAGAAAATTACCATACTTGATGAGGCTTTCACTCGGCATCTGGGTACTTCCTGAATGTTTAGCTGCTGCTTTTGTTTAGATCATGAGTTCACAAAGGAGAATCTGTAAGAATTGAAGATTCAGTTCTGTGAGACTTTGGCACAGCCCTAGATATGGCATCACTTGCTAGCTTGCTCTGTTCCCAGGGCTCTTTCAGAAACTCTTCAATCACTCCTTTGGGGAAAAGAAGACTGCTTAATATTCCTTTATAATCTGCAACCCTCTCTGCAGGAGAGCAACCCTACGGAGATCAGTAAAAAGCAGAGCCAGTCAGGCTGCCTTTTACTTCCTTCATTCAGATAGGTCACTTGCTAGCTGTGACTGAAAAAGGATGTTGTGTAATTATAGCAGGTCTCTGCAGAACCTCAGTATTAATATTAATTAAGGACACTAATATTCCACCGGAAACTTCGTTGACCACCACTTATCCCCTTTTTCAAAAAGGGCTCAACGTCATTTGGATTTGAAAAACAGCGTTTTTAGTTATGTGGAAAATATATATATAAATCACCCTAGTAAGATGATGTCATGTGAGGATTTCCAGACAAATCCACTTCAGTCAAGAAAAGAGATGTATATCTGAAAGTACTTTGTCCCTTGTGTCCATTCACTTGATATATATTTTTTTAATCCAGACTTTAATGCATTTTAGCAATACCCATAGTGATCCAGCTAGAGCCTCTTTGCAGCTTGTTTTGGTCATTAAATTAGATTTTGAACAGTGACTTTTGAGTGTAAGTAATCTATACTACTTGCTCATCACTTCTCTGAAAGGGAACAGGTAGCCCTACATTTTACAACTCCTGTGGACTGAGCTCCATGGTACTGATGAGCCCCAGGTATAACTGAGAGGAGGAGGGCGACACTCCAAGTTGTAGTGGTGATTAAAGGAACCTGAGTGTCTGGAGACCGGCAACAGCAGGGCAGCTTGCCTTTTGTTTCCCCATCTACTTATTATTTTGAAAGAGAATCAACTTATACTTTGCTAGAGATTCTGTAATAATTTGTGGTCTAAATGAAGTTAGTTTTACCCAAAGCGTCTTTTTCTACAGCCTTAAATCCACAGTACCTTTTATTAATTCAAGTTGGCTTTGGTCTGCTCATCTTAGAATATGGTCACAGTCGAATCAAAAACTGGTGTACCTTGGGAACGTCAAAGAAAAAATTTTAAAAGGTAGTGTGGTCAATGGCAAAATATGTTATGGTGTGAGACGGACATATTCCTTATATACTACCTTTCTGATCTTAAGCTTCACTGACCTCAGTTCCCTCATCCATAAAATAATGAAAATAATACATGCCTTACAGTATTGCTGTGAGGAGTCAGAGCATGATATGTGAAGTTTCTGGCAAAAAAAATAATAAAAATAACATTTCTCAATAATACATCTTATTTTTCTTCTAATTTTCTACTGATTTCAGCTTTGTTTACTGTGGTGATACCTAGAGTACATTCTTATTATAGTCAGGCCATAGAATGTGTATAGAGAAGAAAGGTTATTTTTCTTTCCCATATAGTAATAATTGGAAAAGTTCTGTCCTTCGGAGGCTGATGAACGAAGGGTATGAGCTGAAGTAGGCAATGACTACTCATCAATTTCTCCTCCTCTCTCATTTCATGAACACCAGACGTTGGAGGTGTGTGTAAAACGGGAAGTAACTGGGAATAGAGTCCCCTTCTTGAGGGTTGGCATCACAGTTATCAAGAGTCCTTTCAAAAGAAGTTCTTTCCAAAAGGCTCAATAACAGAAGAAAAATGATGACAGGCTCTAGGCTCTGTCCACAGCACAATCTGTTCCTTTTCCCTTTAGTGACAAGGTCTTCTTTGCTTATGGATTTGCTGTGTTGACAAGGGAGTCAGTATCGATCAAAGTAGTCTAGTCCAGTGGTAGTCTAGTTGACATCTCAACTCCCTGCACTCTGTTTTATTTGAAGAAAGCCTTTATAATCTAGTTACTTCCTATCTTCTCTTTGATCCAAGAATCCTGGGGGAGACTTTGCATCAGGCTGAGGGGATGTGGTTCATCTAGGATTGGTCAGTGTCAGCATCTGGATTCGGAAGAGAAAATAGCCAAATTCTATAGGAGTGCACAACTTTGGATGACACACAGCAATATGGTCCTTCTGTGTGAGGAAGAGCTTGGAATATAGTTGGGTAACCGTGCTCTGGGACAAAACCAAACTTTGTTTAAATCCTGCCTCTACTTTACTAAAACTAGGTCAAAAAAAAATCTCTGCACCTTAGTTTCCTCATCTCTATAGTAGGTGATGATATCCTCTCTACATTGGAAATAACATTATAACAGTACTTACCTTGACGGATTTTGTCCCATGCGTTAAATGACTCTGTGTATGCAAAGCGTGTAGAATATGGTAAACACTCAAAGGGTAGATATTATCTTTTCAGGTCATTTGTAATTCTCTCTCTCTCTCTCTCATTAGAAATGTTTAGTAGAAAGTGAACCCTGTATTTGTTTAAGCAAGTGGGATTCCTCCTATGCAAATATAAATTCAAGACACTTTCCAAAACCAAATAGAAATGGTGGATTTTTATTGCCTATAATTTTGAAGCATCCCTTCAAAGTATCTGGCTCTCTTTGGTAATGTGAAAGTATGTATAAGCCATGAAATCTTATTGTATTCAAGATTCCCTACCTGTTACATCCATCTAACACATGGTGCTTTAAATTCTGATTTGCTCACAGAGAAACTTGTCATATAAACTGTAGAGTGGCCTACTTGACATCTATTTCCAATCTCTTCTCTCTTCCTTTGCTTACTAGGGAAGTTAAACTGGATGGACTGCGTCCCTTGAAGTTAAGGGTACTGTGTGCAGTCTGATGAATAATATACCAGGGGAAACCTGCCCAAAGAGTGTCAAGACAGCTTAGATGTGGAATAGCCATGCTGCAGCTCAACATCCTACAAATAGCAATGTAGAAAAGATATGTAATATCTTAAAAATTATGAAAACTATAGAAAAGACCTGAGCCTTGATGTCACTGACAAGCACCCGAATCAATGATTCTACCAGTTATTCCAGTTTTCCACAGATGTTTATGGGACTTTTACAGGTTACATGGTTTTCAATTTTAGAGCTGTAGCGGTGAAAACAGACAACATCCCTGTTCTCATGGATCTTATATTCAAGTGTGAGAAGAAACAGAAAACAAATTTCTGTGTGTGTGTGTGTGTGTGTGTGTATGTGTGTGTGAGAGAGAGAGAGAGAGAGACAGAGATGTGAAAGTGGCAAAAAAATTTATCAGGAGAGTGCTAGGATGTGGGTATGTTTCACTACTGAGAGACCCATAGTGAACTAGAGTCTCCAAAGTAAGTGAGGATGCATTCTGGACTTTATGCCATGCAATGTAAGTTAAGAGTGTGACATTAAATTAGCCTTGATGGTTATAAGGCAGTTAGTGTGGGTCCATATTCAGCTGAGGAGGCTTGCTAGGACAAGCATAATTTTAGAGACCCCCCCCTTTTTTTTAAGATTTCATTTATTTATTAGAGACAGAGCATGAGAGGGGAGAAGGTCAGAGGAAGAAGCAGACTCCCGGCAGAGCTGGGAGCCTGATGCAGAACTCGATCCCAGGACTCTGGAATCATGACCTGAGCCAAAGGCAGATGCCTAACCAACTTAGCCCCCAGGCACCCAGGACCCTCTCCTTAAATGATGCATAGGCCTGGGCAGCAGTGGTTTTATTCAGGGCCAGAAATATGAAGAGCTGAGAGGTTTTCTCCTGACTCAACGCAATGGACGTTTGGAGAAACGTTTGCTTACTGCTAAACTGCTTGCTATTTGAGAAAAATAGGCTAGCATTAGTTTAAGGCACTGTACATTGTTTGTTCTGTTACTGGCAGCTGGGACTATTAGTAGTTGAAATATACAGCAGGGTGAGGGAATGAACCAGAGATAATCAAACACACACCCTGTGTCAAACAGAAGGCTATTCCATAAACATGTCGCTACTGTTGATTTCTACAATGCCCTAAAGAGTAGACACTTGCCTTACCATGTTATAGCTGAGGAAAGGGAAGGGCTGCCTCTAGTCCACAAGTTAGTAAGTAGGAGCATGGATTTAAATCTAGATGTTTGTATATAAAAAGCATCCCTTCTCATTTTCTCATTTATTCATTCTGCTAGATGCTTGAGTTAGGAATAGTACAATAAATGGAGTCCTAGTTGTCAAGGAAGTGTCTTAAGTAGTGAGGAGAACAGACATAAGCACAATTTAAAAAATTAAATGTGGTTGATTTCAACATTTATGGAGTGCCTCGAATGTTCCAGAAGCAATCCCAGGCACTGAACTGGCTCCTAACAGTCTAACACCATCCCCATTGGCGGGGATTCTGTTATCTAGCTGAGCCCTGAACAAGAACTGCCAGTAAGACTTGAGCTTTTAGGGGCGCCTGGGTGGCTCAGTTGGTTAAGCGACTGTTTTCGGCTCAGGTCATGATCCCGGAGACCTGGGATCCAGTCCCACATCGGGCTCCCTGCTCGGCAGGAAGCCCGCTTCTCCCTCTCTCACTCCCCCTGCTTATTTCCCCCCTCTGGCTGTGTTTCTCTCTGTCAAATAAATAAAATATTAAAAAAAAAAAAAGACTTGAGCTTTTAAAGAGGTAGCGCAATGCATGAAGGGATCATAAAGGACGGACTGCATGCTAGAAAATGAGTAAGCAGAGAAGGTCCTGGTATTCTTGGCAGATAGAAGTTATGTGAATTGGTATTGAAGAATGAAAGGATGGGACACCTGGGTGGCTCAGTTGCTTAAACATCTGCCTTTGGCTCAGGTCATGATCCCAGGATCCTGGGATCAAGCCCTGCATTAGACTCCCTGCTCTCTGGGGAGTCAGCATCTCCCTCTGCCTCTACTCCTCCCTCCTACTCAAGCTTGCTCCTCAATCTCTCTCTCTTTCACAAATTAAAAACAAAACAAAACAAAACAAAAAGATATACAACCCCGGAAAAGATAAAGGCTGAAGTTGGAGAGATAGCTGGGCCCAACAGCAAAGGTCATACAGGTTAGTTCAAATGGCTTGGGTTTTCTCCTATAGGCAAAAGTTTTGAACCAGGTGGAAGAAATAATCAGGTCTGGTTGTAGAAAGGTAGCTCTGGGAGACAGAAAATGGAGGCACACAGAATTCTGTTTGCCTCCCTGCACTTTGAAAACCACTCTCTTTTATGTAATTCAAGATGTAGTCTTTAGATCAATCAATTTTATTATCCTTAAAAAACTGAAGTTTCTCCTTTCAGGGATGAAATAAATTTTGCCCACTATTAAACATTGGTAAAATGGCATTACATGCTTAAATTTCAAACTTCTGTCCCCCCCGAAACAATCTGTTCATCCTTTTTTTCTGGGAAAAGATGATCATTAGTTGTTTTAGATCAATGATGGACTAATCAGAAAGCTTAGAGAAAACAAAAGCAAAAACAAACAAGAATCCTCCAGTCCTTGTGTACAGGTGCTTCATGCTCAGTGAGCAGCTTTTGATATTATAGTCTGCTTACTTTTCTCTCAAATGTGTGTCACGAGGGCATGATATGTTTGGCAACCACTGATAAAATGCAGTATGTTCAGAAATATCATTGCCTTCTGTTACAAAAAATAAAAACAAAAGCAAACTGATACATTTGAAAATACCGGGCTTCTGATGTCAGTTTCAGCCTCACCAGGTAATTTTCCCAGGCCCTGGTTCAGCTGAGATTTGCCACCATCCGTTATCTCGTTTTATGAGCATCGAGATTGCTTTATTGTTGTGGCGCTTGGCAAAATACTCCTCTTTTCCGAGTAATCTAGATCCGTCAAGCTGTCTAGTTCTACTACATCAGTCACTACTTTGTAGTTTATTTGGTGACAGTGACTGCCGATAAAATAATGCTGTAAAATATTCCAGTGTGAGGAGGCTAATTCAGTGTAGGTTAATAAAGCTGCCGTGATTCATCTTGTCATTTAGCGTGCTTTTAATGCTAAACCTTTTAGGTGGTTGTGCAAAATCCCATTGAGGTTAGCTGCAATTTATGCTGTATGGAGGGGTTTACCTAATTTATATATTTACTTTCTTTCAGACCCACGTTGGAAATGAAGTATGTAGCTTTCTTCCTGGGATGATGGAATATATCCAGGGGTGAATTCTGTACAGGCTCATGAGCTTGAGTAATAAAGTAAAGGCAAAGAGGCAAAAATGACAGCCCTTGGGCCTGCTTTGTTACGCCTTCTCTCTGAATCTGTGCAAAGCAGAAGTGGTTCCCAAACCCTCCTAGAGAGAGTTTCAGCAGGCTGTTCAAGAACCCTGCTCATGAGTATTTTAATGACCTCAGTTCAAGCCAAGAGCAATAAGCATCTCAGAAAGAGGCTGTTAATTGAAAAGACCAGTGATTTCAGAGGGATTAATATTACTGTCAGACATGGCTTGCTTTCTCTCTCTTTTAATTTAGCCTTCTGTTTTAATTTACAAACAGCTATGTAGAGTGGAGCTTTTGAAGGCAGGAGCAGGGGTGGTAAATAGAATACCTCTGGGGCCTGCGGACCCGAGCTAAAGTGCCAGGGTAGAGACCTAGGCTCAGCTCTGTCACTATTTTCCTCACCTAGAAACTGGGTATGTTATAATGTCTTTGGAATACCTTATATGTTACTGTAAAGACGCTTTATCAGATCAATGCCGGAGTGTTCTGTAAAGCATATATGAAATGAGAATAAAGTGAATAGGTAAAAGAAATAGAAAAAATGTTAAAGATTTAGTTAAGATTGTGTATTCAGTTTCACCAGCTTGAGGCACAAATATGTGTGGCTCACTTTTGTTCTTTTGATTAAATACTTGAGCTCCTACAGATTCTATTAAGCAGTAATCCAGTGCTTGAGACCGTCCTACCTCTCCCAATACAAACACTAGTTGCTAATCCAGCCTGATGAGGCAGGTGCCAGGCCTAGAGAATTGGCGTCTACTCCATCTACTCCTTCTGCAGCTTCTGCTGCTGCAGCAACATGGGGGCACTACTGAAAATACATCTTGCACAGCCCAGTGAATGCCCACCATTGCGAGAGTGCCTTATCTGTGCAGACCCTTGCATGAGCTACAAGTGGTACCAATGTTGGGCTACCAAAGTTACAAATATTTCAGCTGATACCCAGGTAAAGCCACAGGTGGCATGGGCACCATGAAAAAGAGAACTCTGTCCAAATGGACTTCTCTCTGCAGCCTGCACACTGTTTCCAAGTACTCAGTGTTATACCTGAGGCCAGTATCTCCTTAATGCTGACAGCCCCTGTGGGTGTGTGAGTCCCTTTTGTGGTGAGGGCCATCGAAGGGGCTCTACATTTGTTGATTATCTGGATGGATTTATGATCCTTGTCCCTCCCAGGAGGCTCCTCAACCCATGTGCAAATGTGCCATCTACTCTCCAGCAGTTTCTGTAGCACCCAGAGAGATTAGAAGGATCAGCCTTTGCCGGGTGCAAGGGTGTACTGTTCCCCTTTCCCCCCACAGAGGTGGGCGTCTATTGTCCTTATGTTTGCCTAACCAGATACCACTACTCAGATGTTCCTGGATGAGTCAAAGGTGATGCACACCAAGACTTCTCTGTAGATGAAGAAAACAGTTTGAACCTATTTCAGTAAAAGAAAATTCTAGTAAACCTTCACGAAACTTTCACCTGTACAAATAAGTTATTTTCTGTTTTTGTTCTATTACCATTTTCAAGTGATTCCCTGAGTATTCCATTTCTGCTTCAAATCTAGTTCCAAAAGTACCTTTTTCAATATATATATATATGTATACATATATTTGATTTATATATACATATAGATATGATTTCTCTCTTACCGTGACTTGGTTTATTCATTGGGAGAAACAAGTTATGTATTAATGGATGTATGCATATGGAGTTAATCTAGTATATCAGGTATATTTCCTGAGGTAGAAGTGTACAGTGTATACAAAAGAAATCCTTTATCTTTTATTCTTCTTCTTCTCCATTATGGGGTTAGATTCCAGGCTCTGCCACCTCCTGGTCATGTTGCCTTGAGGAAAATATTTAACTTAACAGATTTTATTTCTGCATTTATTTTTAATCATTAGCTACTGACACTTTTTAAAAATTCCCAATATTTCTTAAATCTTTCATTTCCATCTTTAGTTCCACTGTGAAAATTCAGCTGTGTACCATCTCTTACCTGGATCATTACAGCAATCTGACTGAACTAACTAGATTTCTTCTGTCTGGTCTGGCTTCTCTCAGAGTCATCTTCCATCCTGTAGTAAGGGGTCCATTTACGGTTCTAATCTCACTATGTTCTATTTCTTCTTTCAACAAGTCCACATCATCCTCAAAGCTGTGTTTCTTATCATGGGTTCCCCCACTTATCGCAGCCCTTTCTCCTATTTTATACCCTTTTTAAAATTTTCTCTTTATAAAATTTCTCCCAGATATGGTATCATTTTTTTTGTCTCCATTTCTTCTTCCTAGAATTCTCCTTTTACTTTTATTTAATTCTTACTTACCAAGATTCAACTCTGCTGTCCCTTCTCAATTTCTAAATGTTGTCCTGTTTTCTGTCACTGCATTGCCTTATTATTTCGTCACTGTCTCTGTTTTTGTCATGGTGGGGATGAGGGAGGGTACAAATTTTCTTTTAGTGTTTTCTCTTTAGGGGTTAGCATATAATAGAAGCTCAATAACTCAGTTAAGGGAATGAATCTACAATGTGGAAGTTATGACATCCATCTACCTCACAGAAACTTAATGAGGTATGTTGGAATGACCGAATTCGCCTTGATCACATAGCAAGCATTCAGCACATGTTTTATTTCCTTCCACTTACAGTGAGTTGCATATAGCACATTGCTTAAAGTTCATAAAGGAAGGTTTATAAATGAAACCATCCTTACTATCCATATTTCTTCTAAACCCTGCTGGATATTTTGACTATTGGCCTTTAAAATTACCTATTAAAAATTTTAAACAAAATAAGCCATTGTCCATAATGACATTGCAGGATGGCCTTCTGGTCAAAAGACAGTAAACCGACCCTCAATTGATGGCTGTTGGACCTCATGTCTCTCTTGCAACTGATCTTACTGTCTCTGGGTTCCACACCACAGTCTGTGTTCTGACATGGAAGATTGATCACTGCTCAGGTTTGCTATGTGCCTTCTGAGAGTTACGCTGTGGAGTCCTAGCTGGAATGAGTTGCAGGTAGCTCAAATTGGCCAGCAGGGAAAAACTGGAAACTTGGGAAAATAGAAGCCCTAGTTTATCTGAGTTCTGTTCACAGCATTTCCCCTCTCTCCTTTCAATTTTCCTTTTCTTCAAGAAGCAGAAATGAATGGCACCCTTCTGTGTCAGGGTGTGAACTCTGCCGTTTACTAGCTGTGTAACTTTGGCAAGACCTTTAACCTCCACGATTTTCTGTTTCTCGTCTGTATAAATGGCATAATTACACTCATCTTACCTTCTCTACAGAGTTATTGTGAGAGTGTGTATATGAAAGCCTCTTTTAAAACCGCAAAGCACGATGAACAGGTAAGGGGCTACTATTAGGTTTTTCCTTACAAGAAAATTCCTTTCTCCTACAGTATTTCAAAGACTTTTAGAATATGGATTAAGCCATGACTCTCTTTCATGAATTCTGCAAGCTGGCATAGAGAAGAACGTGATAATAAATGTAAATAATCACAAAAAAATTTGTCTCAGTAGATAGATTTGGCCCCCCAAAAGTGTCTTTTGTGTGTACCCAATTGTTGCCTTTTATTCAACTGTCTCACAGCATTTTGCAAACAGATTGTGTATGACACCTACCCCAAATCATTCCATCCTCGTCACTCTAATATTGCCACCTTTCTAAAGAACCTGTTGTTTAAAACCCCAGGCTACCGTCAATCAGAAGAGCAAATAAAGAATATTTTTTCCCTCCTTGAAAATGATTGCAGTAGGCATCTAGTAACTGCTTAACACTAGCGCCAAATCTTTCAGCAAGAATTATGTTCCCCGTGACATAAAGGTTTACAGAAGCATTTGAGTTAGCTTTCTGAAGGAGTTTAGATTACCTTTTGCTTTGGGATTGTAAGAAGATTGGGGATGGTGTGGGAGGAACAGCCAAGAGGAGGGCCTGAAGACCAGCTAGGACCTGGAGCGAGATGACGTCAGTGTACCTGGACTTCGGAGCCACTGAACGCAATGCCAGTGTGTGCCTACGGTCACAGCTTTTAGTAAATGGAGTCACAGTTGCACTGATAGCATTAGCACAAACGATCAGAACCACAAGCCCCCACATATCTCAGACTTATTTCTAAAATCCTCTGCATTTGGATTCTATCCTGACTTTGTCATTTCTTCAAGATTCAAGTATCCCCAAGGAAAAACCTTATTTTTCTTTTTCTGCATGAGGAAAAACGGGACGTGAGGGAAGGGAAAAGGTGGATATCTCTGATGAATAATTTGTCCAGACATTTCTCCATCTTTCGAGTCCTAACGTCTTGCATCTCTCACATCTCCTCAGTCACGCTTCCATTGGTCCCAAAGTAAGTAAGATACAGTTGAGAGCAGTTAACATGGGTGTATATCAGAGTCACTTAGAGGACTTGCTAAACTAGGATAGCTGGGTTGTTTCGGCCCAACCCCAGAGTTGCTGATGGGGCCTCAAAATACGCAATTCAAGTGAGTTCCAAGGTGATACTGATGCTTTTGATCCTGTTACCATTCTGAGGACCACACTGGGCAAACCATAGGCTTTTTCTTTGGGGGAAAGATCAATATTAATTAAGTGGTCTGATCATGGCTTTTCTCAGTAAGAATTTCAGTTATATATAAAAACTTTGGAGGAGTGAACAGTAACCCTTTAGCTAATTGGAGCCTGATATAGACAAGTTTTATGAAAATGGGAAGCAGTTGGGGGTTGTAGCAGTGAATAGAGCTCTTCAGTTCATGCTTCAAGAGGCCGCTTGCTGCTTGCTTTGTGTTTGTCCGTGTTTATCTCCGTGCTGGGGTGTTCTTGGTTGAAGACTGCAGGCGACGACCTCTGAAGAGATTTTCAGTCATGACTTTGCTAATACTCAGACCATGTCATAGTGGATTTTATTCTTTCCTCTGGGCAAAACAACACAGAAACTGTTCCTGTGCTCTTTCTCGTGGTTATAGGCATTGGGAATTAGAAAGAAACTGAGATATTGGGTCAAAAGGTTTCAGAAACTTTGAGAACTTTATTCAGATAAAAATGTTCTCAAAACTTCAATACTAAAAACAGATAAATATGTGTCTGCTTTGGTAAAGCACCTAGGGGAAACCCCAAATCATCTCAAGCCTATTTCTAAACTCATGGTGTTATATAACCTCTGCAGTTTGCAGACACAAACCTCATCCTCACCATGACTGAGGACTTGCTGTTGTTTGAGAGACTGTGGGAGGCTAAGGGAGACTTTGAAGCCCAGATCAAGGGCTCTTTGAACAGTGCCCAGGTGTTTCTGTGTTTGATTAGATCAGGAGGTGAACATCTCTTATAGTTCCTTCCTAAGCAGGTGTAGCATCACTTTCCTGCAGAGGTGCCTAAAAAGGAAGCCAGTCCTAGGGGAAAGTGCAGAAACAAGGACCAGGAAAGTTCAGTTGTCAATGATCACAAGAACATTCTTTTAGCAGCAAGACATATACGGATAATTCATTCCCACATAATTTAAAGCTATTAGTAGCTTTCTCTAAGTTTACAACTAGGGGAAAATACAAAAGCAAAGAAACTGTTTAAATCTAAGAAGCAAAGTTCCAATTATTAGTCAGAAAAAAATTAAAACATACCACCCAGAGTAAAATTAAAAAAAAAAAAATGGAGGGGAATGGGTATTATTGCCTCTTGGTTGAAATTGAAAACACTGATGTTCTGACTTGGCTAAAAGAGTTTTGATAAGTCCATTAAAAAGACAAAAAGGGAATTAATAAATAAAAGGGAAAGAATTATGCTTCACTTAGGACACAACTTGGAAAATATTAGAAACAGTACATAAATGTTAGCATAAACATGCATGTAGGGGAAGAAGCTTATTTGCTGCATATGTTAGAATGTCAAGGATCTATCTGGATTTACTCAGATCAGTATTGCCACTAGAGACTCTGGAAATCACCACCATGACTCATAACTTACTAAATTAAGTGGGAAGTTGAGAGGTTACAAATACCACTGTGAAAGTTTACCAAATCCTTAGGGGTTTGTTATCTTGAGTCTGACTTTTGAATACATGCATGCTGTTTGAAAGATATTAACCTATTTTCAGGATGAGAGATTTTTTTCATGTTTGCTTTTAGTATCACCATTGACTATTAGTTTAATAGAATTTCTGCTTATGATCTTCAAAAGATTCTTGCATCTTTATAAGTGATTTTACTCTGCTAACCCATTCCAGATAATACTTCCCTAGCAGCTAGTCATTTTCAAACATCTCTTGGAGAGCCTGGGTAATTTGAGAATGTTTCTTAACAGTGACTTCCTTTAAATTCATTTTGCCAGAGTGATCCTTTCACTCTGCAGAAAAACTCCTAACCTCTGTGTATTAAGAAGGCTTTTGAGAGTGATGTTTCTGAAAAACCAATTCTAGAACAATTCGTGGCTTCCTGCATTTGTACATGCTGCATTGTTTATCTAAAATGTTCAGACCCTCGTTTTTTGCTGGCAAGACTCTGTGCAATTTTCAAAACTCAACCAAAATGTTGCCTTTTCTGTGAAGCTTTTAGAGAGTCAGATCTCACTTTGAGTTATTGTTCTGATGCGGCCCCTTATTTGAGCACCAAACCCAAGATGCTAGAGTGCAGGTTTCATGAAAACTTGAAACTGGGACGTAATTACTGGTGGGATTCCACTTCAAGATGGCCTAACACCAGGGCAGTGATGGCCATGCTTGTTCAAGTGCAAATGCACCAGGAAGAAAGAGAGAATGAAACTGAGTTACAGAAGCAGAAGGTTGAAATTCTGGGTGGTAGATGAGGGAGAAGAAAGAAGAGTTTCTTTTTTTAATTCTTGGTGACCTTTCAGAGCATAATCCAATGTTTTTGGAGTTGCCTCACTTTTGCCCTGGATTTCATAAAATGTGCTTCTATCCATTCAATAAAAACCTCTTTTGTTCAAGTTAGCTTGAGTGATTTTTGTCATGAAAGCAAATCATCACTTATTATATATACAACCTAGCAGAGGAGGTGCTTTTCCTATGGTAATAATCTGTGCTTTTTCTATTACTATAATTATTTACTAGTTTTTTTCTCCCATTAATCTATGGTACCCCCCAAAAATCAGAGACCATAACTCATTCTTCTTGTATTGTCAACATCACATAGTACCTGAGCTTTAGTAGATGTTCAATCAATACGTGTTGAGTGAATGAATAAATGTACTATTCATTCTATAAAAAATGTATTTTTGAAGAATAACAATAATAGGTCTATAATACATCATAATAAAGTCTAGTGACTCAGAGAAGTGGCAAAAAGCTTTTGGAAGTGCTTGTTTTTCCTCTGCTGAATTTTCTTAAGTTTGCAGTGCCTATAGAGTTGCTCAGTGTAGTTTCTGTTGCCTGCCCCCCCCAATAAAAATATCCAAGAGGTTTTTATTGAATGGATAGAAGCACATTTTATGAAATCCAGGGCAAAAGTGAGGCAACTCCAAAAACATTGGATTATGCTCTGAAAGGTCACCAAGAATTAAAAAAAGAAACTCTTCTTTCTTCTCCCTCATCTACCACCCAGAATTTCAACCTTCTGCCCCCACCACTTTGTTGGTTTTGTAGTTGATGTGAATGAATCCTAGATGTTACTATTACCTCCTGAACTTCCTGTTAGGAAGGCACTTATCTGTGCAATTTGCTTCTACATGGCATAATGCAGAAAGTATTTGTGGTAAAGAACCTAGAATAACAAAGGAGATGATAGATTACCAGGGATGACTTCTGCTTCCCTTAAAAAATATATAGTTCACAAGAAGAGACTGGAAATGTTTCTGAAGGATGCAATATTTGTGTAATCTTTCTTCTCTTAGTCGGGTATGGACTGGGACATTTCCTGAGTCTTTGGCAGTGGGCAGGCAGGCTTATAGCACAATAAAAATCTCTGGTTTCTATTAGATAAAAGCTCTGTCGCCATCCCATCTGCCACCCTCCTCTTCCTCTCTTCCTTTTCTTGCTGCTGCTGCTGCTTTTTTTAAAGTAATCATTGTAGTATGAGATGTATACAAAAAGTTGTACATATTTTAAATGTAGAGCACACAACATACTTGTACAACCAATATCCAAGAAACCCTCCTCATGTTCACTGCTCATCCTCAAAGGTAACCATCATCCTTACTCCTAACATCACAGCTTGCTTTGCCTGGTTTAGTACTTTGTATAAGTAGATTACACGGTACATATTTTGGTGTCTGACTTTTTTTTGCTCAGTCTTATGAGGCTCGTCCTTGGTTTTGTATGATTGTGCTCATTGCTATATTACTCCTTGTTTGAATATAGCATACTTCATTTATCCATTTGACTGTTGATGAACATCATGGGGCAGTTATGAGTAATACTGAAATGAACAGCATTAATACATACATTTGATCCCTGATTTTCTTTTCATTTATCTGAAACCTCCCAAAAGGCCCAAACACTTTGAGTCACCATAATAACCCCTGTAGATAAGACATGCTGTTGATGGTTTTCTAGACTCTTATGAATGAGATTCATTGCTTAAGGAAACCTTACATCCAGTATCTGTCTTCAGGGCAAAAAATGTGCTGTGATCTCTGATTCTAATAGGCCACTGGAGGATTTTTCTACTTGAGTACATAACCCTTACAGATGATGTACAAACTGATAAGAGACAAAAGAAGTGCTTCTTGAAAAGCCAAATTATCTGTGGTTGAAAAAGCAGACACATTATGACAGTTGAGGAGGAATGGGGCTTTAGATAAAGGGGTGATCTGTGGCTCTGTTCTTCTCTCTACAAGAAATGAGGTTGAACTCTGCCTCCCCTCCCTCTCATCATCTCTATCCAGCTCCAGCCCATACATCAAGCGGGCTTCCACACAAACACAAAGAAGAATAACTTTTTGGTGATATCACACTTTGTTTATCATGAATCCCTTACTCAGCCCCTAACTGGGTAGGGTTTAAAAAAAACAGAAAACAAACCAAAAAAACCCCTCATCTTAGAATTAGCTTATGGGGAGAGACTGAATTGTGAAAAACACAAATAGAACATTGGAAGGTAAACTCCTGTGATAATATTCAAAATGACATATTATAGTAGGTGGTGATAGGGTTAAATCCTACTAAGATCTTCTCGGCAACATATTTTAGTTACAGAGTCTGGGCTCCATCCCATGTGACGAGAGCTATGTCCTTTGGGCCCCTCTGTTCTCAAACTGTCATCTTTCTGAACCTGGGTCCCCTCCTCGTTGAACTTGGGAAACTCAGTTTGGAAACTTTGTCAAGTAAGATGCTGTAGGCATCTACAGTTATACTACCGAAATATAATGTGAGCTACAAATGTGAATTGTGTATTTAATTTTGAATTTTCTACTAGCCACATTACATACAATTTAAAAAAAATACCAAAAATTTTAACATAATTTATATAACCCAGTATATCCAAAGTACTGTCATTTTGTTATGTAATATGACAATTATTATGAGATCATTTACATTCTTTTATTTCTGAGCATTTGAAATATGAAGTATGTTTTACACTTACAGAATTGCTCAATGCAGAGTGGTTATATTTTAAGTGCTCAATAGCCACGTCTGGCCAGAGGCTACCATATTGAACAGCATAGATAACATCTAATAAATAGTCTATGTAATCAGGTGGAAGTTATCAAGTAAGTTGATTTCTGAATAAGTGACTGAAAGTAACTTCTCTCAGATATTGTATTTGTTATTTATCGTCTATATGTCCTCATTTCTGATGGTTAGGGTGAAGGTGTGAGTTATATGCATCTGAAGGAAGAGACGGTGACCAAGGGAGAAAATGAAACCAGATTTCATTTTTTAACACTTCTGTTTGTTGCCATTTTTTGTTGCTGTTTGTTTCTTGAATTTTTCCTTAGTGAAGAAGGAGTGAGAGGGAAGAGAAGGAAGACAAAATGAAAGAAGTTGCACTGGAACTGAAGGAGGACTTGAACATTATTGACTCTAACTTAATTAGAGCCGTGACTTACCAACCATAGCATGACCCATAATCACCTGGGGAACATACCTAACCTGCAGTATTCTAAATCCTAACTCAGAAAACAAATGTAGTAAGATTGGGATGGGTGTTTTTTATTTTTTTTTAATTAAGGATTTTATTTATTTATTTGACAGAGAGAAACATAGCTAGAGAGGGAACACAAGCAGGGCGAGTGAGAGAAGGAGGAGCAGGCTTCCTGCCAAGCAGGGAGCCATGACCTGAGCCGAAGGCAGTCGCTTAACCAGCTGAGTCACCCAGGTGCCCTGGGATGGGCGTTTTAACAAATACCCTTGGCAGTGCTGATGTAGATTGTATAGGCCACAGTTTTCAGAACATTAGCTTCAAGATAGGGCCCGTCAGCACTGGTCCACAAGAAATCATAGATCTTCCTTTTTTAATAGGTTATTCTATGGTACGGACTGAATGGAAATTATTTTAGAGTAACCAAGGAGCCACAATTAGAAGGAAGACCAATGGGACGTGGTATTACTTGGGCAAAACAAATGTTGAAGAACTGGATTATGCTTATTACTGCCTTGTAAATGCCCTCGGGAAGTAAAGCTTTTCAGTGACATATATCTGGTGAGGGACTGGACCTCTTACAGCAAAAGCATAATCCCAAGATCTGACAGAAGAACCAGGAGCCATCAAAAAGCATTATCTGTCATCATTGAAATTTACCGAAAACATTTACACACTCATTGGTTCCAGCACACTCAATTAGAGATATCAAAGTAGGGGTGGGGGGGTGGAGCTCCCCACTGTGAAAGACCAGTGAGATTCTCGGACTCCGGGAGGTCTGCCAACCAACACTGACTCATCACAGCCAGGCGATTTATAAATGTGCGCACCACTAAACCAACGCTAACATGAGACTATATACAAGAGGTCCTGTCCTGGAGGCAGCCAGTGTTGACGCACGGGGGTGCAGGGGACAAGAGGCTGCTCAGTCAGATTGCTGGCGGTGGGCAAGAAGGATGTGGTCATGCAGAGACAGGAAGGACATTCCAAGCAGAGGTTTGGCAGTGGAAAAATATATGATTCTGGGGAAAGTGGTCAGGGTGACAGAGGAGTATTATGAGAGGGGAGAGGTCATTCACCAGGGGGAGAGTCATTGTTTTCTGTCCTGAGTACTTGGGTACAGGTGTTATGTATACTGGGAGACAGTTTGACCCAGTTTGTACCAGACATGCTTTTTGCTCCTTGTCCTGGTAAAATTATTAGTAGTGCTTCCTTCACCCTCAGAAGGAGTCCCCATTTAGATGTAAATCAAATGGCAATTCTGGGATGTATGGATTTTCCCTCAGGTGGTGACTGAGGAAGTTGGTGGGAGAAATTGTTGGCCTTGGCAATGAGGCCTAAAATACATTTAATGTTCATTTAATTTTGTGTCCTGGCCCACTATCAACGAAACAAAGAAGCTGATCTTTTTATAAGCACTTTCTGAAGAACAAACAGTTTAACCTCTGAGAGTCAATTTCCTTATCTTTAAAGGGTAGGTAATAATAATATTGCAGGCGCACATGCTCTTATCCAAAACCTCAGGGAAAGACAGATTTCAAAATTTAGCATTTTTCAGATTTTAGATAATTTTTTCTAGAAAGTTAATTATATACCTCCCTCCCCAGGAGATACAGCACCTTGTAATCAAGTCTATTTCTGCAGCAAATGGATGAATATTCACACCAAGTAGAGTAATAAACAGGTCTTTTATGGCCTCAGATCAGTTCTGGTCATGTTTTGCCACAAATAGATTTGCTAGAAGCTTGTGGGAAAAGTTACTCCTCTTTGTTTCCAAGCTCACTGGGTACCAGAATTGCTGATAAGGGGTTGACTGTGGAATTGCATTTCACGCATACAGTGATAAATATATGAAATTAGATTTTTCATGTAGAGTGCTTAGCAGAATGTGCAAGGAATGTAAGCTACTAACAATGATTAGTAGTAGTTTCTAGAGAATCTAGAGAAAAGTTGCAAAAGTTGATCTGCAGCTGTTCTGTGGTGTGGAATATCTGTCTCTGCCTAGAATCCCAGGCTTTCCTCAGATGATCCCAGTCTCATGGCTCCATCATCCATCAACCAGAACAAACACTGACCCTCCGTTGGCTTCATGAGTCAGTACTCCCTAATGTGATAAAGTGAAAATAAATAAGGCCCTATGCAAATACGATTAAAATCCAATCAAGGAAAATAAACTGCAGACATCTGCTCTTCTCCGTCAGTTCAGTGTCATTGGAATATATTCTCTTGGTCTTAAAACAAAAACAAGAACCAAACAAAATAACAATTAAAATAAAAAAAAAAGACTGCTTATTTTTCTTGGGTGCTTGCCAGATTGGCATTGGAGCCTTTGATCCACTAAATAACTATTTGAATAAGAGCAGAGAAAAAGTAAACAGTAAGGTGAAGGGCACACAGGCTGTATATCATCTGGCTCATTCTCATTCGGGAATAGTATTGTTTGTTGAGCTCACTTTTCTTTCAGATAAGAGTAAAACAGAATTTTGAGTCTCTTTGGAAATGGTGGTCCATTTTTGTATCTGATTCTATCAGCCATGATTGAAAAGAAAGTTACTTCAAATGTCAAGACAAAAAGTTCAGAACACATCCTGACTCCATCTCCCTGGGTGAAGTAAATATTGAATAAGTTCATTTGTAGTGGCATCTTCATCTAGGAGAGGCTTTTGTTCTGTTTCCCGAAAGTTTAGCTCGATACACATTTTTGTGTGATTTCTCCAGCCAGTGGACAAGCAGGTATCCAGGGATGTGGGAAAATCACAGTCAGCCACAGTGTTGAGAAATCAGACCGGGAACTGTGCCCTGTAGAACTTTGGAGAAACATCCTGCCTCAGTTCAGGGTACTATGACAGAACACCATAGAAGGGAGGGGGGCAGCTTAAACAACAGGCATTTAACTTTCACAGTTGTGGAGGCTGGAAATCCAAGGTCAGGGAATCAGCATGGTTATATTCTTGAAGAAGGCCCTCTTCCTTACGGACAGATGACTGCCTCCTTGTTGTATCCCCACTTATGAGAGAGCAGAGAAAAAGGCCTAGCTCTCTTCTCCTAAGGGCACTAATCCCATCATGGCAGCTCCACCTTTATGACCTACTTACATCCCAAAGCCCCACCTGCAAATTTCACCACATATGAACTTTGCGGGGAATACAATCATGCAATCCATAACACATCCCACTTAGTTGGGACACAAAAAACTTACACATGATGATGATTGTGTCAGACTAGAATGTCTAAGCACAGAGTCCAATTCAGATAGGTCACTTCAGAGAGTTTTAAAGATACAGCCACACGATGGCCCAGATATGCTGCTGGCCTAGTTATAGTCTTCATTCTGGACTGAAGATCCACTCAGAACAAACTGACTGCTCAAATCACACTGAATGGACCAGAAACATAGACTGCTCAGAATTAGTCACAACTTGCCTATCCTGATATTTCCAATGAGTGGGTAACAGGCCAGACAACCACCTCTGCAAACCCCAGTGAACAGTACTGACACTGTGTTTCAGCCACATGAATAACTGAGATATGCGCTATCCCAGACGTTACACGATGCAGGTCTCCTCACATTCTTACCACCCAGGATGAACTTGTGGTAGGTATTCATCACTCAGACCCTCTCGCTCACTGTTTTATCTCAGGACTCCAGAAAGACCTCTGCTTGTCCAGCTGAAGGTATTCTCCAAAAGGGAAGGGCTTGAGTTAAGAAAACTAGGAGTTCCCTGTGGCTGTCTTCTCCCTTTCATTTACAAACCTCAAGACTCAGGTGAGGTGGCTGAACAAAATCCATCCATTTATTTATAAGACTTATATGAGCTTCTTGGTCTGTCTCAGGGGCAGATGTGGGCCATTTGTGCTTCATTTTAAGGATTTATTCATTGAACACATTAAATGTGTCTGGGAAGAATGAGATTAATTATGTTTTTAATAAAGCATAAATTAATAAAATGATAATATGTTAATAAAAAGAAATTCTCAGATGTCTTATGTTGTGCTGAGTAGAGCTAGTTGAATTTAGTAATATAAATATTATTTATATTACATAAATAAACAAATTAGAAAGGCAAACATAAAACACAATACTTTGTTTAGTAGTTGGCTTCTGTTCTACGCAAATTATTAAATTACTTGCCCCAGTTCACCAACTAGCTTCTTCTATGTAAACATATTCTTTGTCAAAGCAAATGGTCTGCCAAAACACGAATAGTTATAAATTTGTTTAGCAAAAAGCCCCTGTGAGGGTTTAATAACTACCTTCTCTGATTGTTTGTGGAAGTGGGTAGAATAATCCTCTTTCAGTCCTCAAAGTTCTGATTTGATACTGAGGGTAGAAAGGAGTATATTTTGCATTTGGAGGACATCTGGTAGTTCCTGCAGACCTGTTTTGTCTGTCATAATCAGTGGATAGGAGGAAGGTGCTACTGGCATCCTACAATGCAGAGGACATCCTCATAACCATACCTGGCCAAGGGTCAGTAGTGCTAAGGTTGAGAATCTCTGGTATAAATGAAACAAAACCTGCAAAATTTCTGTGGCTGGTCTGTAAACAAGCCTTCTGACAATGTAGTGGCCTCCATCACACAGCTGTGGAATTACTCTCACTTTTTACAGAGATGAAAAAGAGACACAAAAGAAAATACAATACCAAGAATTGTGCTAAGGAGTTAGCAAACCATGTCTTAGGAATCCACATTACAGCTCTCTGAGTCAGAGATGTTAATGCTCCCATTATCCAAATGAAGAAGGGGAGGCTCAGTAAGATTAAGAAAGTTGTATGTAATTGGTAAATCCTGCTGTTGAAGGTCATGCCTTTATCTACTATACTACACTGCTCTACGGTATTAGGGAGGACAGAAGCTCAGGCTCTGGCAAGATTCATGATTGGGATGCTCCAGTTCCCAAAGCAGAGAAGTATTTTTGATAGTCTGTGGGATCGTGAGTGCTTACTTTTGTTAATGAGGAGAAAGCAGCAATGACATACCTAACTCTTTGGAAAACTCCACCTCATAGCCAACATTGTGGAAGGTCATCCTTTTGTCATTCTTGCATTAAGGTAGAGAATGTGTACAGAACAGTACAGTAGAGGATGTCATCAAAACAATTTTAATTCTACAGCTCCTAATTATTTGACCCTGGAATAATGACATTGAACCTAATTTAGTTTAATTTTCTTTTATCCATAATATGGTGATTGCAGTTTCTGATTCTATGGGTGTGTGGTGGGAGTTAATTTGCATTTCTAACATATACCCAGGAGTTAATGGTGCCGCTGTTTAGGGGACTCGACTTTGAAAGCCATGGGACATGAGGACTTAAATTCTACCTTGGTTAGCTCCATAACGTTTCACTATGTTTTTCTTTAGTAGTTTTCCATCAGTCTTACTTTATATGTATTGTGTTTCTGCCTCCTTGATGAAATTTAATAAAACACATTATCCCATAAAGATATTTTGGTTTGTATGTGTGAGATAGCTTTGAATCTTGGGGCTGACACTGATTTGTTTGCATGAGGCTGCATATTTGAGCTTCAGAGTATTTCTCTCTTGTGGTGTTCATTATCGATATGGAGTATCTGTGGTCTCTTTGCCAGGCCACCTGCATCTTTTTTACACTGATTGAGGCTGACTGCTTGTATCAGTTGTCCAGTTTTCCTTCAACACACTATGCCCAGGAGCCAAAAAGCAGGAAGTACAGAAGGCCTAGTCACACTCCAGTGCCGTATATGTCTTTAGCATTACTCACCACCTGTTTTTTAGAGAGGAAACAAATTCCTCTTCTGTTTGCACTGATAATCCCTGAGTAGGGCAAGAAAGACCCATGCCAGAGTGACTTACCCTTAGTAGCTTCTTTGAAAGGGTCTAACATGGTGTTACTTTTGATCATAAGAACTCACTACTTAACATGACTCTCATGAGTGTAAGAGAGGGAGAGCAAGGCTGAGAGCTGCTGCTAAGAATACTCAGTTTTTATTCTTTTTTTTTCTTCTTGTCATTCACCCACTCCTCCCAGGTCCAGTGGAAATTCCATCAATTAAGATATAACCAGAAAAATAAAACCACGATGCCAAGTTACTCAGAAGAAGGAATACAGTATGGGGAATTAGTAACAAGGTGTTAGAAAAGCTGAAAAAGGCACACAGGATAATTAAAAGAAACCCAGAAAATAACAATTCCTAGAAGCTGTCTTCAACTTCAGGGCCAAGGGGGCAGGTGGTTTAATTATAGGTTAGAGCCACTTGGCAGAAGCTGCAACTATGGTGGACAAGTCTGCTGGGAGCTGGAACAATAGTGAAGTCACAGGAGGAACTGCTCAAGGAACAAAAACCCTGGATAGAAGGAGGAGAAATATCCTGGCTTCCCTTTTTGTTTTATTTTCCCTCCAGTCATTGACTGATGAGTACTTCCCATTGGCCCAAAGTAAGTAAAAGAGAGGCCTGGGAAATGTAGTTTCCAGGGTTAGCCCTCTTCCATGCAAAGCAAGGGGAGGACTGTGATGGATCCAAATGCAGGGAGGCATATGTCAAAACAGCCCACCCCATCAGCCTTGTATGTACTCCAAGTTAAACTAGCATTTGTTCAGTTTTTCATTCTGCCTTGTCTAATTGTATTTGTTTTAAGCTGATAATTATTTATCCAGAAGACACTGGAATGGGGAAAGTAGCAAGAGCATTGGAATGTTTCCACACTTCAGAAATGTTTTAGACTCAACCACCCAAAACCAAATCTAGTGCTAAATTTGGAGTTTTTCTTGGTGAGCTGGTCCTTGATGTGGAGCCTTATAGGAGTTCCTGTGGAAGGTGCCACTTGGATACCAATTATGTTGTCATTGATGTTATTACTTTAGAAGAAGGAGTCAATTTGCCTTTTGTTTGCCCTAAGAAGTGCCAGCTAGGTCAAGTGGGTCACCACTGTGTGTTATTTTGTTTGAAAAATGCACAGTGAGACTGTTCGTGATGCAAAACAATGAACACTTCTAATTTCAGCATTTCATTGTCCTAAGGTGTCTATGCCTATCTAAAGTAATGTCATTTAGGCATTTAAGGCTGGCTTTCAGCTTTAGAAAGGGCTGGGCAACTTGCTTTATTTATATGAAGACACATTAAAAGAAAGAAGGATCAAGGGGACAACTATCCTTTGTTTGGGTTCTGGCACATCCTAGAGTCATCCATTTTGGAGTGAGTTAGGGAAAAGCTAACCCAGTTTTGTTGTTTTATAGGCAATCATTGGCAGCATGATGGTAAATGAATGGAAAAATGTCACTGCAAAAACAGAAGAGTAGAAATTGAATTTTAGGTTGTTGAATTATAGTTGTTTTAGGATGAATGCTGTAGCTAAAACATTTATTCTTGTTTGTATTACCATGTTCATCTAGGTCAAAGGCCCACGTTTTATTCTCAACATAAGAGACTATATTTGGTAGATTTAGAGGAAGGTTATTTTAAGTTGAGATAACCTGCAATTTGGAGAATGTACTGTTAGAATAAGTAAAAAACACACAAACACAAAAGTCCTAAAGTCAAGTACAAACTCTTGACGCCTCAAATTCTGAATCTAACATTGCATTTTATGTGCCATTTAGAGAAAACAAATTCCTGTGTTTGAACCTCAATTCCACAAAGATGTGCAAGGCATTTATCTGCTTTTTATCTTTTTTTTGTGGTTTCTTACCTTGAAGAAAGGTAAGGCTCTGCATGGTTTGGGCCCAAGGCCCCATGCTGCTCAAAGTATGCTGAGCATGGCTTGGTCACTTAGGATAATAGACTTGATACCAGGGGTCCTGTTGTCTTTGCTGGATCATGAGAAGTCATCTTGGATTTGGGCCACTGGGTCTTTTGGAGAATGCTGTACTTTTTTTTTTTTTTTTTTTTTTTTTTTTTTTTGCCACATGCAGTTGAATCAGTGGAATCATCTTCACCAATGTCAGATACTCTTATTTTTACTAGTTCTAATCCTCTAAGGTTTAAAATGTTCTGCTTTGGAATTTGGAAAATAATTGACGTGTTCACAGAAGAATGCAAATTAAAGGGCTTCATTCTGCAGAAAAACTCAGTTCACCCAATAGTTCTTGATTTTTTTTCCCCCTTTGGTCAGAGAGACCATCCTGGTTTAGACATCTCTAGTTGCTTAAGACCTTGCTGGCTCTGACTTATCTATATCAGACCTAATGCAGAGCTTATGTTATATTGAGCATTAAGGCTCAAATGTATTCAACGTCTATTTAGCCCTTTACTTTCATTTGTTCATTAATCCAAACAGTCTGCTTATTCATGCACTAATTCATTTAACAAATATTCATTGAACCTCGTTAATTGCCAACTTCTCTAAGACACTGGGCCTAGACTCTCAGTATACTTTGCTTTTTAAACAAAGCTAAACACTCAACTCAAAGAGACAGTGGCTAGAACATCAAGGATGAGAAAGAAGGCAGGTGATTCCAGAAAGAAGGGCAAGGATGAGATCAAGAGGACAGTGTAGGTTATGTTGGGGATTCAGGCTGTTTATCCTAAGATGAACTAGAGATCATTGTATAATTTAGGTCAGGGGTCATGGACGGGGAACAATAAGTTTAGTGTGGGAATAAGCAAGAAGGTGTCACATTTAGATTTATGTTCCAAAGGATTATTCTGACTGTAGTATTGACAGGATGCACCAATTTGTTTGCTAGAGCATGACAGCTTGGGCGACTTGGAGTGGGTTAAAATGATCGTGGTGTAAATATGGTGAAGTGGGAAGAGAACAGAGTTAAGGATACCTGATCATGCCATTAACTAGGACAGAGAATACTGGAAAGGGGTTAGTACTGTCTTGCTTGTCTGCCTCCCTTTTGTTCATACAGTATATCCAGCATAGCAGCGTATACATCCATTTGTTTTCATTATAGAACATTACAAACATAAATGTAATGGCCATTGATATACCATGCAATTGAGACTGACTTGTTCCACTGATATTGGTGCTGCTGCTGCTAGAAAAGAATTCAGTTGTTAAAACTTATCTGAGTATGTAGCAGAAAGAGCTTTGTACTTAGATACATCTGGTTTTAAGTCTTGGTTTACTACCTCTTAGTTTTGAAGGAATGAACAACTTTTTTCAGTCTCTCAGTCTAGGTGCTATTGACATTTTGGGCAAGATAATTTTTGGATGTGGGGGGTGTCCACCTGTGCATTTTAGGATGTTATGCAGCATTCCTGCCTGGTAACCACAAGATATTGGTAGCCCTGCCCCTTTGTCATAACAATCAAAATTGTCTCCAGATGTTGTCCAGTGGCCACCAGGAAGAAAAATTTCCTCTGGTTGAGAACTCTTTCACCTTCTTTGAGTCACAACTTAGATTATTTGTAAAATAGCCATGATCATTTACCCTCTTGGCTGATATTTAATTGGTACATATAAAATCAGAAATATGTAATTGGATATGAATATTTAGAATAATCAACTAATAACAAACCATAAATTTCAAAAGCTGGAAATATTATTAACAACACAATATATCAGAGGTACCTGGATGCCTCAGTTGGTTGAATGTCCGACTCTTGATTTCAGTTCAGGTCATGATCTCAGGGTCCTGGGATCAAGCTTCAGGTTCGCCCCTCAGCAGGGAGTCTGCTTGGGGATTCTTTCTCTCTCTGTCTCTGCCCCTCCCCCCACTTGCACTCATTTTCTCTCCCTCAAACAGATAAATCTTTAAAAATATATATATCAACATATTTTATTTTTGTTAAGTTTATTTCCAGAGATGCACAAGTGAAGAGCCCTGAAACTCCATGACCATAAAGGCAGGCCTCTAAACAACAAATTAGGGACACCTGGCTGGCTCAGTCAGTAGAGCATGCAACTCTTGATCTTGGGGTTGTGAGCTCAAGACCCTCGTTGGATATAGAATTTATTTCAAAATACATACATTCATACATACAGAATGTATCACTTGGAAGATAGAAATGGAATTAGAATAAAAGTTATGAACTCCAAGCCCTGCATGAGTTCTCCCTTGCCGGATCCACTCTTGAATTTACTTTGAGGTCAAATGCTCTTCTGTTCGTCTTCCATACTGTGTGCAGTAAACATCCATGGCAAGTCTTCATTATTACAAGTAGTTATTATATACTAGAAGAGAATAAAGCTTCTGTCTGTCATCCAGTCTGTCTTTGAAAATGAACCTTTTATTACTTTAACACCCTACTTAATTATCAAGTGACAGCGTAGGCCCGCCTTAAAAGCCTGTTGATTGGGAGATTGATGGTTCAGTGACTGAGGAAGCAAGGACCAGCCTGCAAAACCTATGGGCTTCCCTCTAAAGTGTAACACTGATCTTATCACCTTAGAAACGGCTCCCTCTATGACCTCTTTATGAGATTCATTGAAGAAATAATTGCCTGTTCTGAAATCTGTTGAATTAGCACTGGTATCTAAAGATCTCTCAAGAGTTTATGGTTTCAAGTTTAGGTAGCTCCTGGCTACAAAGGAAAGGGGAGCAGGTTTCACGCTAAAATATGTCTTTTGGGCATAAGGACTCCTTTGAGCTAAAGCCAGTCAAAATCCAGCACTTGGAGGAAAAGCTCTTTACTTGCCCCTCAACTGACTAAATTTACATTGGAAAGGGGGCCTGTACCAGGAAGACAGCTGTTACTGGAAGATAGCTTTTTACCTAACTTAACAGTTACAGTTAAGGGAACTGTTACGGGAACCTCTGTTTTCCTGATGTCTCCCCTCTCACCTTCCTGTGAATGTTCTTCCTTCTCTTTTTATCCCCAGACGTCTATCTCTTTCCTTAGGTCAGCATGTTATATAAGCCTCAACTATCTGGCTACCCTTTGGGTCTCAAAAGTGTGTGAGGGCTTCCATTTGTATGAAGTTTATTTTTCTCCTGTTAATCTGCCTTATGTCAATTTAACTATTAGACCAGACAAAGAATCTAGAAGGGAAGAAAGAAAATTTTTTTCTTTCCTACAGTTGGTTACACAAAGGGCCAAACCTCACTTGCTCCTGGGTTGTTGGAGCTGAGAAATCCTGGGTCCATTGGAAATTAGAGTGGTGAAAGTCACTTTTTGTCTTATTTTCTATTTTTTTCTAAAGATTTTATTTTGTCTGAAAGTGAGAGAGAGTGCACAAGCAGAAGGAATAGCAGGTAGAGGGAGAAGCAGGCTCCCCGCTGACCAAGGAGCCTGATATAGAACTCGATCCCAGGACCCTGAGATCATTACCTGAGCCAAAGGTAGATGCTTAACCAACTGAGCCACTCAGGTGTCCCTTCTTTTCTATTTAAATTTTTTTTAATTTAAATTAAATTTAGTTAACATATAATGTATCAGTTTCAGGGATAGAATTTAGTGATTCCTCAGTTGCAAATAACACCCAGCACTCATTACAAGTGTTCTCCTTAAAGCCCATCAACCAGTTACCCCATCCCCCCAACCTGTCTCCCCTCGAAACCCTCAGTTTGCTTCCTGTAGTTAAGAGTGTCTTACGATTTGCCTCCCTCTTTGTTTTTATCTTTTTACCTCCCATCCTCTATGTTCCTCTGTTTTTTTCTTTCTTAAATTCCATGTATGAGTGAAATCCTATGGTATTTGTCTTTCTCTGACTGACTGACTTTGCTTATCATAATACCCTCTAATTACATCCGTGTTGTTGCAAATGGCAAGATTTCGTTTGTTTTGATGGCTGAGTAATATTCTAGTGTGTGTGTATGTGTGTGTGTGTGTAAACCACATCTTTTTTTTTAAAGATTTTATTTATTTATTTGACAGAGAGAGAGAGATCACAAGTAGGCAGAGAGGCAGGCAGAGAGAGAGGAGGAAGCAGGCCCCCTGCTGAGCAGAGAGCCTGATTCGGGCCTGGATCCTAGGACCCTGAGATCATGACCTGAGCTGAAGGCAGAGGCTTTAGCTCACTGAGCCACCCAGGTGTCCAACACATCTTCTCTTTACTAAATTTAGGTTTTAGATTAGCAAGAGGAAATATTTGTGGGACAAGTTCCTTGAGTATAGCAACTCCAGTGAAGATTTGTTATGATGCTCTTTATTTTTATTGATCTTTTCCTTTCAGAGGTGGTCATTGTTTTGTCTCTGTTGTGTCATTTGTCATAAGGGAAAAAAACAGAGTGGAACGCAGTCAGAGGCGCTATGAACTTGCTGTTTGAGCTAGCCTCCCAGACAGATGCGTTTTCGGTTCTTATGAGACTGGTGGCTGTTTAGACTAACTTTGTTCCATATTAATATGCATATATGGAAAGGCTGTTGCCAAGGGACATCTTGGGAGCCAGAGCTGCAAAATTGGTGGGCATGATTTAAACATTAATGGTTGTTAGAGTGCTTGCCACCGAATTCAAAGACGACTCCCATGTTAGATGTTGTTAATGGGTTAGATTGACACTAGGTCACTTGCCAACCTCAAGAAAACTGTGCAGTAAGATACTCTGTACAACCATATAATCCCCAACCCAGAAGCACATCTGTCTTTGGTATTAGTTTGGCTCTGAGAGACCCAAAGCTTAGCTAAAGGTGTTAACGTGCATTTGAGAAAAATGGGGATAAGATTTCACTTTATCTTCTGTGTTGAGAGCTTGGCTTTGTGACCCGTGAGAACATTCTCTCTGGTCTCCACCTGCAGGAAGGTACACATACTGGTGTGTATCTTGGTGGCCACTGAAACAGATATAAGGTCACAAACAGCATTCTCATTATCTAAATGTAATAGCTCTCAGGGGAGTTTGTCTTGAGGGGTCCCAGCTAAGAAGTTTTTGTCATTTCAACCTTTTTTGTCTCATGGAAAAGTCCCATTCCAGTAGTTCCTGCTTGGGCTCACAGGTTAGTCGGCTATGACTGGAGCTGTCTTACGTTCTGGAGGTAAGCTAGAGACTGCACCGTTCTCACGCCTGCAGTAACAAAGGAGTTTGCTTTCTTAGGCTAATTCCAGGAGTGAAGTTTTTAGATCTTATGAGAACTACATCTTTTTGTACTCTTTTGGGATGTGTATTACACCCATGGTTAAGCCATAAAAAAGCTTACCGTTTTGAGTTACCATTGAGATTAATATACAAGCCAGCTCATCAATGGTGAGATGATGGATCATTTGAATTGGACAGACTTCTATATTTGAAAAAAAAAATTTAAAGACCTCTCATCCTAAACAATTGTCTTATTGTTACCTATGGAAAGACAACATTGAAAAGAGGGTGTGAAATTAGTGTGGCAGCTGGTCTTATGGACTCCCTTAAAAAGATGAAATTACAAAGCTCTCTTACCTCTACTTTGAGAAGATTTTACCACATTTAAAGAAGAGTTAGAAAGATTAGTGGTCCTTCACAAAATCACAGGAACCTTGATTGACTACTAAGGGGAGTTCTTCCCACCCATAACTACACTGTAAGTATCAGAAAAGCCAGACAGTGTGAGGAAAATGTCCCGTCACAGAATAAATGGATGACTATAATTTTTTAGGCTCTTCTACAAGTAATCAACTGAAGGCCAATGAACAGGGATTGATAGAAGCAATAGTAGATGTTCTTCTCCTTAAGGTGAATTTGTCCAAGGTTTAATTGTACACTCAGAAGGCCTTTGTTGAACACTTCATACAGAGTATGTTTGTTTTTGTTTTGTTTAAGGACATACTGCGTTAGACCCTGAAGCTCTAGACACCTTTTGATTCCCATCTAATTTGGAAATTTCCCAATAAAGAGAAGCAAGTTGGAAAGGTGGGTCAGTCCCTTGATATTCAGGCTGTATGTAATAGAATTCTTTGTTCTTTGACAACATCTTTGTCTTTCATATCTCTACAAAACCATAAATATGGCTCTAGAAGCAGCAATTCAAATACTACCTATCTTTAACAATCTCTAAACCTCTCCTACTCACCTCAAAATGCTTGCAGACATTGTAAAAGATCATCAGAACACTGGAAGCAGAACTGTCTTATACTTAAGGAAAGGAAAACTTTAAATAGTAATTATTCTAGACTTCTGATAATAGGCAAATACTCCAAAACTCCCTGAGGAAATTGGGGTATGGTCTCTATGCCTTTGTGATGTATGTTTCCTAATCCTATCTTCTCTAGGAACTAAGAGCCATTCTTTGAAATGCAAACTTTAGGGGGTATATTTCTCCTGGGGGTGGGGTGGGGTGGGGAATGTTATTGGAAACTGGGCTAGTGAAAAATTTCAGAGGACTATTCCACAAATGCTAGTAGAAAAAGCTCTAGCTGTCTAAGCAGGTGAGCTTGATTTAGTCCATCTTCCAGCAGCACAGTTTGGAATCAATTGCTCTTTTGTAAACTAGGGAGTTTTGCATAATCATACCTGTCTCTGGCTAACATTTTAAGACTAAAGCTACAATATCTGTGTCTGTATGTTTATGTGTGTTCATACATGCATTTTCTAGATTTGTGGTTTTTCTGTCTCTAGATGGTATTGCTAAAATTAACTTGTAAAGCACCCCTTTTAATTGGCTTAAAATTGAGCACTTATAAATTAAGTATTCCTGAAGTTCTCAGAAATATAACAGAAATTAACCCAAGTTGATTTCAGGTTCACAGGGTCTGGAAAAATATTTGGTATTATAGCTTTTCTAAGTTCATTGGTTTAATTTAAAAAGTCAACTTTTTAGAGTTATCAACGTTGAATATAATGTGGACATACTTTTATTCTGCATGGTTTGCTAGTCAAATAAGTTCATGTTAAATCTCTTATAAAAATTTCTCAGCAAGAAAAATAATTTGGAATGCTGGCTGACTTTGTCTAATGTCTCATGAAGTTGTCACGAGCAATCTAAACATAGGTGTTAAGAAGCAAATGATCTTGATGGATGTAAGTGGGATAAGAAGTTTTAGGTAAACTTTTTAGCAATATTTATATTTTATAGTATGTGTATTTAAAAATAGCTTCCAAAATCTTTTTGGTAACTTGAGACTTTAGACTTTTGCTGAGTTAGATGATGGAATTAACACAATCATCTTTACAGAATTTTATATGGGGAGAGACTTGGTTACCATGGAAATTACCTCTCGTTTGTTATATATAAAAGAAACTGTGCTTGTAAAGTTTTCTCCTTTAGGAGAACTTTCTCCTTTTGGAACAATTAGATTTATGTTAGGCTACTGTATTAAAATTTTGTTTTGGCTTCATAGGATTTATAGTAACTTCAACCTCTATTACTATTTTAACTTAGAATAACAATAGTGTGTTTGTTTGCTAGGGTTGCTACACAAAATACTGCAGACTGTGTGAACTGGCAGAAATTCATTTTCTCTCTGTTCTGGTGGCTGGGAGTCCAAGATCAAATTGCCAGCAAGATCGGTTTCCTCTTTGGCCTCTGTCCTTGTCTTGCAGATAATAGCCCTCTTGCCGCCTATTCGCAGGGTGGTGGTCTGTGCTTGCACACCTCCGGTGCCTCCCTGTGTCTTGATCACTTACTCTTACAAAGACCCCAGTGGAAATGGATTAGGACCCAGCCTGATGGTCTCATTGTGACTTAATTGCTCATGTAAGAGCTCTATCTCAAAATATAGTCACATTTTGATGAAAACTTAGAGTTTTAAGGCTTCAGCATATAAACTTGGGAGTACACAATTCAGCCCATAACAGTAACCCTTTATATTTAGATGGAAACTTACTGTTTATAAAGGATTTTAACATATCACTAGACTACACATCTTTAAACTTTCAGTAATCATGGCAAGAAGTAATTCCATTTTCTACCTATGGAAAAACAAATTCAAATTCATGATTTAATAGAATATAAGTCCAACGCATGTGTCATGGAGCTTATCTGTTAAGTTTAGTATAGTCACTCATTAATGCATTTCATGTAGTTGCCTGTTATTTTGGACACAAGCTTTTCGTGATGAAGGAAGATTATTTTTTTGGTTTGTGCTGCTTTGTGAGAAAGATGGATTTTGTTAGTGACATATGAGCAACTGCTGTAACTTTTAAATAAGTAATATAATAATAATAATTAAAAAGTCAGATTCTGAGGTCTGGAGAGTAAGCTAACAGTTCATTGTGTGCCTGACTTAAAGGACAGATGTCCCTTGCAATCTGGACTGTCACTCTGGATATTTGATATAACTTGCAAAACATTTTTACCAGGAATTCACTCACTACACAAAATAATCTCTTGTAACAAATATGCATGTGTATACTACTAAAATCATTTAAGTTACACAGGAGTTCCAGATGAGAGGATGTAGAGTGTATTGAAGTCTTAATTTAGCTGTTTTTTCAAAAAGACTTGATAGCTTTCTCTTGTTCAATGTACTATATGTTGTAAATACTTTTCTCCAATATTCATGTGACTATATCTTCTGAGCAGGTAGGAATTCTCTTGAAGAAGGTAGGTGAGCTTAAAGACTTAGAATAGCCCACAGATTAAAAGGGAAATTAAAAGTAAGTGCTATTGGGAGATGTTTGAATCTAAAAGTCATTGAACCCAAATAAAAAATCTTTGGTTCTGCTAAGGAGTTGGGACTGAGTGAAGTGAACAGCAAAAATGCTGAAGAACTGATATCAAATAGTGAAGGAACTACTCATTAGAAAATCCATCAATTTGATGGGTTCATCATTACTCTAAGAAAGATGAAGGGCAATCCTGATTCAACTGTAAAGTCTCAAAATAAATTTTAGGAAGTTTGTATAGAATAGTTTTTGTTACAAGTGAGTGTGATTGTGACCTGATTAAAAACAACATATCCAAAAGTGGCTATTATTATATATTCTGAGAAGCATATGGAGCCCAGACATGTCTGCTTTGAAGGTTTATTGGTGTCTTTAGCCTATTGCTTTGTGAAGTAGATTTAATCAAAGATTCATGGCCATTCATTTCCAGAGTCCCAAGAACTGAGGGGGAGAAAATTGCCTCTTGTTCTGTAGATGCAGAAAGTTGGTCATTTACTGTTTTTACTAAGTCCTGTAGCAACTCACTTTTACTCACCTCCTTCCCCAACAAATAACAAGTGTGACCACAGCTTCCAAGCCCCTCTTTTTGCCCCCAAACTTAACTAGAGAAACTCTTCCATTTACAGGTAACCATTCAAAAGCGTTTTCCTAAGAGTGATTTTCAACCATTAGTTACCTGTAACATTGTCTCATCATTTGTATTATATTACATTTTCACTGAAGTATAGATAGAAAATATATGTCTACCTGACCCTGTGTGGTATCCAGTTGTCTTAGTGCTAAATAATTAGAAATTGATATTTACTTCTGCCCTCCAATTTTTTTTTTTTTAAGATTTTATTTATTTGACAGAGAGAAACACAGCCAGGGAGGGAACACAAGCAGGGGAAGTGAGAGAGGGAGAAGCAGGCTTCCCGCCAAGCAGGGAGCCCGTTGTGGGACTCGATCCTGGGTCTCCAGGATCAGTCACTTAACCAACTGAGCCACCCAGGTGCCCCTCCAATGTTTAAGTATTCTAGGAGCTCATGTTTTGGATGGATGGATGGATAAACGGATGATTGAATGCTTTATTTCACCCCAAAGACTTAGTAACTTATGCTATGGCTCCATGTTATGGCTCTTTCCCCAATGTGGACACACAGTTCCATATCACTATACTCACAACAGCTTATGATGAGGCTTCTCCTTTGCCCCTGGTGTCAACATTATGGTGGGGCATCACTTCATTTCCCTGTGCTCTGTCCTCTGGCAAATTTTTCTGGTGCAGCCTCACTAGGAGGGTGTCTTCTCATTAATGTCATTGCTACATCTGATAAATTCTTTCCTTCCTGTTAGGGTTGAAGATAGAAATTGTCACTCAAATTTGCAGTACAGGACAAAACATTTTCAAAGCATTCTTGGAAAGGTTAATGGACTGAATTTCTCAGGAAAGTATGCAGGAATGCTGACTTATTTCTACTCACCTATTTTTATTTGGTTTCTAAGAATGGAAAACTGTCGGGTGAGTGTGCCAACAAGGCCACAACAAAACTAAATATTTTGAGTATGTGCTGCAGTTTTATTATTTGCCTTTCTCTTTCCTTTTCATGGCCTCGAAAATTATTTTTCATCTTCAATTACTCAAGCAAAATTGTGTGTTTCTATCCATTTCATTTCTGTTGATCATTTCTATTGACTAAGAATCCTGAGAAGCAAATAGAAATTTATAGATTTTATTTAATAGAAGAGGAAGGAAGTATGAACAAATTGAACACAAATAGCTTCTTACAACTTCACCATATATTTGGAAACTGTCCATCCAGAACAAACTTTGAAATCTCTATAGAAATTATGAACTTGGCAATGATTACCAACAGTTGCTTACATCACAAAAAGAAAAGCAGCCAGACATAGTGTGTGCCTCTAGGTGGAAGAGCAGAGTACAACCTAAAATATTTTTTTCCCAAAAAATTATATTTGATTTTGATCAAACGTACATTTAGCTAGCATTTTCCAGGAAATGCAGGGACAAAGGGACATGCTAACACTAGAGTGCAAAGTCTGGAACTTGTTTATTCAACAAATAAATTGCAAGGAGGAACAAAAAATGTTGGAAGGAAATCTACAGATTTAAAAAGACTTAAGAAACTCATCATCAATCTACCCTTGACTAGATCCTGAGGGAGAAAAATTTGGAATTAGTGCCCAAATTCTTTATTCAACTGATGAAGGAATGCAGTTTTAGAAAGGCTAACTAACTCGGTCAAGGTCATACAGCTCCAAGAACCTTTACTGTCATAGCTCTTGTTTTCTGGTGGCATAGATCTTAATAGCAGCATGTAGTATCTTAAAATATACATGTAAGGCATGATATCACATTTAAATAGAGCTCCGGAGAAAGTAAGGAATAAAATTCTACTTGATCGTATCAGTAGGTGGTAGTTATTTATTTGTCTTAATTGGAATTTTATTATTGGTCATATGTAACAACTGTTATATCCTATCATATTCAACATTTGAAAAAAGGAACTAAAGTCAAATGGAAACAAAAACCTCTCAGAATTTTTCCCTCCAAGATTAAATTTACTCTTTCCAGGTGCATGATATTAACTAGAGAGGATATACATGTAATGCTGAATTTGCCTTTAAATGAAATATATAGCAAATCATAAAGTAAATAACTGAAACCAAAATAACTTTGTTTGCCTAGCATTCTAGTTCATGGACTAGAATTAATGTAGACCAGAACATTCCTAATCACTTTTCATATACATATTTAAAAGTAGATGTCATAGTTTACTGTTTAAGGAGACACATTTTCTCTGCACTTAACTGAATTAGGATTGGAATCTCTTATGAAAGATCTCATTCCTTTACCTTGCATGAAAATGAACAACACAAGAAACTCAAACCTGGCAAAGAAAACACACCCGGGGAAAGATATTGTGTGGGAATCTTTTCTTCTTTTCTTCTTAAAATATATTGCTGCATTTACACTTATCCCGCATGTTTGAACTGTTGAAAGAATCAAGACATGAGAAGATGCAAAGTGTGAATGGAGGAAAGATTTTGAATGCTTTATCATATAGGCAGAAGAAAATATATATTTCACAAATATGTGAAAATTAGGACAGGGGTGCCTGGCTGGCTCAGTTGGAAGAGCATGCAACTCTTGATCTGGGGTCTGTTACGTTTGAATCCTATACTGGGTATTGAGATTACTAAAAAAAAAAAAAAACAAAAAAACACATAAATAAACTAAAAAAAATTAAAAAAATAAAAGGACACTGTGTTTTTTAACCACTTCTCTCCCATTATTGAAATTCTTTCCTTAACTTTTGAACTTGATGAAGTGTCCCTGATTATATTCCAGTCATATGTTGAAAATAGAATGATGATGCCAGTGGAGTAGTTCAAGCATAAGGCCTATCTGTCCATCAGCTATGTTGTAAAAGAAGTAATTACTGATACAGAACCTCTGGAATATAAAGATACAATTCAATTGTTGAACAATTTGAGTGCTTTATCTTAATTTGTTTGTTTGGTTGGTTTTGGTATTGCAATCAGGAAATCTATATTAAATTGCTAAAACAGAAAATCTGGAGTGCTTTTGAAGTAAGCAAATAAATTTTGATTGAGTGCTTACTGTGTGTAAGACACAGGGCTATATATACTCTTTCGAGACAGAACAAAATGAATAAGACAGACTTTCTAGTAAATATAGCTTTAAACCATTTAGAAGGAGTTAACTGGATTATAAGAAAATATATTCTCTCAATTTTTCTTTGAATGCTGTGCATTTTACCTGAAACAGAATGTAGTGGAATTAGGAATCATAGGACTTCATATATTCTTATATATTCTTATATTAATATATATTCTCATTCCACATTTGATATGTTGTTTCCATATTTTCGGATTCATAATAAAACACATCTGATAACAAAGCATAATATTGGAAATCAGGACTTACAGAATTAATTTCTTTGAAAATAAACCCCTCATTTAATTCATTCCATTTGTTATAAATTTTCTGCCTTTGTCACTTTGGGGGACTTCAGACAAAGAAGCATGTCAAGGATGAGTCAGGGAGACAGATCTGAAGAGCTCAGTATTGTGCAACGGAATCTGTATAAAGTCAATTAGAATGCATGTCTTATTTTTCCACAAAAGGATAATCAGAATTTTCGTTGGACCAAAGTGAACATAACTGTTAGTTTTACATCACAGTTGGATGGGTTTCCAAGTCTTCTTCCCTTCTTCATTATATAGCCAGGTTCTCAAACACTAACCTGCCGTGACATTATACAGTAGAGCGCATTTCATAGCTAAGTCGTCCATGGTGAATACTTTCATTCCAGCTTGCTTTTTTGCTGACATCTGGCCTCTGTTTATACCTCAGGTCGCACCTCAGCAAAGTGACCAGAATCCTGAATCTCTGATTTTGTAGGTCAAATCTTAAGGAAATTACAGTTTCTCTGAATCATTCTCTGAACCAGCCATGCTACAAAGTAAGTGGAAAAGCAGCAGGTAGCCCGGAAGGAAGTCCAGTAGGATATTTTGTTCCCACTGAGAATATTGAAGGGAACATAATTTGGTGGCCCTAAACATAAAAGAGTGGATTCTAGACATAATACTAGAGGACAACTAGTTTTATTGTCTTTTCTTGTGTCTTTATTGAATTAAAACATGTAGGGAAACACCCACACACATGTTTCAATTACATGAATCTTCACTAAGTGAGGACACCTGTATGATATACAGTGCGATCAAGAAACAGAACGTGACTGACGACCTCAGAAGTGTCCCCCTTCTTGTCCCCAAGTCACAATCCTTTTTCTGACTTCTCATAGTTTACCTGTTTTTGAACTTTATGTAAATGAGATCACTCACTGTGCCTTCCCGTATCTGGTTTCTTTTGCTCCACATTGTGTGTAAGATTAATTTACATTGTTGCGTGTAGTTGTACTTTATGCGTTCTCATTGCCGCTTAATATACCATTGCATGAATATATTACAAGTTATTTCTCTTCCTACTGTGAGGAGCAATTTGTATTGGACTATGAATAATGACATTAGGAACACTGGAGTACTAGCTTTTGTTTTACCTAATTTAAAAATTTTATAGAAAGAGCTTTATGAGGTAAGCTAAAAAAATGTAAGTGAACTTAGTTACATTTTTATACTAGTACTTCAGAAGTAGAATTAGAAAGGGAGGTGATAAAAGAAGTGGAAAAAGAGAGAAAAAATGGGAGTACTAATGACGCTATTCTCCCTGATTTATAATTATTATGGCAATTGTAATAATGATCCTATGGACATGATAGTTATAAACTATTGAGCATTTGGAGGGTACCAAGCACTCCACTAAATGATTCATGTCTGTGACCTCCTTTAGTCCTCAGAGCAGTTCTGTGACAATTTCACAGTAATCATATTTTATGGAGGAAACTGAGGCTTACATATACATGCCACTTGCTTAAATCACACAGTTAGAAAGGTATGGAATCAGAATTTGAGCTCTACAGTTTGTCTCTAAATTTAGTGAGCTTAACCACTGTGTTTTCCATTTTTCTTAAGATGTAGGAAACTTTATTCCTATTTCACAGCTGAAGAAACTGGATCAGGAGGGTAACTGACTAGAGGTCACAGAAATAGGAAGTTAGGATACAAAAAGATTGACCTAGAAGTCCAGATTTTTAAAATACTGACCCAGAAGAAGGGACGAGAGGAAAAGAGCTAGAATAAGGAACAGAATCATTAAGCACATGTTTGACCTCGAAAAGAAACATCATTCTAAGTATTTTTAAATGACATATTTTAATACAGGAAATAAGTTACGCATGTGATGGTAGGGTCAAGCCACAAAATGAATAGTACCCTAGCTTTGAGAGATTAGCATTAGTAGGAAAAAAAATCACCCTTTACAGACTACAGGGACAATAGGAGTAAATGGTACTGTATTTCAGAGGTCTTGGTCACTGGTAATAGCTGGAACCATAGGGATCTGTTTGGTGCAACAGGATAGAGGTGATCAGACATAAAACTGGACATCATGAATGGAAAAGACCCAAGACTTACAAGAGGTGCCTCCAAGGCTGAGGGAAGAATCTGGGTTTATTGGAGGAAGAATACTTAAGTACCTTAACGTGGTAGAAGAGAGAACAGTAGGAAAAAACAGTAAATGCCAGCACAGAATCCTGGGCTCCACCCCAGAAATTCTGATTTATGAAGTTTTGGATGAGACTGCAGGCTCTGCATTCTAATGAGGTCCGAGTGTTGCTGATAATACCTGGCCCATAGAAGGTACTGGAGTAGTATTGTTACAGCATTTAAGTGTAGGTGTTTACTTATCCCATGAGTCATTTCAACTGTTCCATTAGAGGATCTTCTGATCACTAGAATATGGTGGATAGTAATGTATCCCAAATATGTAAGATCACCCAACCTCACCAGAGCAGCATCCCATCCTTCCCCCCAACCAACACACACATTTAAGTGTTGACATAGGGTTGAAGTTCATTTATTTGTTCAGTTATGGATAAATATCTGTCAGCCAAAATGTCATTTGAGTATCATTTTTCACCTAAAAATGGAAATAAATCAACCATTATTTCGAAGTCTCTGCAGGAGCATCTTAAGTGGCTGGAAATAGCATCTTTATTTTTCAGATTATTATACTGTGACACGGTGACATGACTATTTTTACACTGACCTAAATACTTAATTTAGGATTCGGCACATCGGTAGGCAAGGGTTGATTTTCAGTGATAGTGTAATGTTTTCCTGAAATACACCCATAGCAAATTCGCCAACCTTTACTTAGTAGTAAAAATCCACATGGTGATTTTATTTTGTACTTTTTTTATTTTTAAAGATTTTATTCATCTATTTGACAGAGAGCGGGTACAAGTAGGCAGAGGAGCAGGTAAAGGGAGAGGGAGAAGCAGACTCTCCTCTGAGCGGGGAGCCTCTGCTGTGTGGCTTGATCGCAGGACCCTAGGATCATGACCTGAGCCGAAGGCGGCTGCTTAACCAACTGAGTCACCCAGGTGCCTCTACACATGGTGATTTTAAATGCTATAGTTGTCACGTTATTCCCTCTCCTATATAGTCAAGACTTCACTTATAGAAATAAACACATGTTGCCCAATTCCAACAGCCACTGAGGCATATTTTATAACTTCAGTAAATCTTTATGTACACACACAACTTCTCCTTTCCTCTTAGTTTTCATTTTTTTTTATCTCTCTTACAGTGAAGGACTCTATTCTTTCTGGAATGGCTTAGTGTTTGTAAGCATTGATTGATCTTCCCTTGTCATTTGGTCAAAAACCTTTAAAAGATATGACTCTACTTTGCATCTGAAACTCAAGATGCAATTTCCTTTACAAATTAGGACGTTATTTCAGCTCTTTAATCATGTGTTCCTTTCCTAGGGCTTACATGCATTTGTTTCCTGTTCTGTCTTCTCTGAGCCAAATTTCTAGTTTATTTTATGATTGTGCTTGAGAGCACAGTCATTGAAATATTTTTGCAACACATGTGTCATGCTGGAAATATTGTGACTTAATGTGGAATTATTTATTTTTGAGTTTAAGTTATAATGGATGATGAACATTTAAAAAAAATAATGTATCTCCCAATATAAACATTTTTTACTGAAATGTTAAATACCAGTTCATTTTTGAGCCATGAAAAGTTCAGAAAAGTGAAAGAAAGCAGGGACTATGACAAAATTCAGGTATCCCTTTCTAAAGTAAGGTGCAAAATAGATAATTCAGCAGGACTACAGAATATAAGGAAGGCACTCATATAGAATGATTTTGATCTCTTCCAGGTGACTAAGAGTTACAAAGAGATATAATTCCCATGAAAACCCATACTTGAATTCTAGGGAGAACAGAACTTTCAGGAATGACTCTTTCTGTCTTTAGGCAAGAAATTACCTAGGCCAGTTCACAGACAGAATTGAAATTACCTGGAAGAAAAGGCCCTACAGCATTCTTTGCAACCCTTAGTCTAGTATTTAGGAGCCCTCACTCTTCTCCCTTTTTCATTGTACCTGCATGAATTTTCTGTGTATAGGGTTTGTGCTGACCATGCCTTATGTAGTTTGTATGGTTGATGCTGAGAATTACATTACTTCTTTCCCTCTATAACATGGCCAAATTTTTAAGGAAAAAATATTAAGAATGGGATTTCAAAATTGTATGTGGAATAGATAAATGGAGGTTATATGCAATAACCAGAGTATACAACTTTTTTAAGGTAGGGGTCTTTGAAGGCCAGATCAAGGAGCCAGAGACAATGGCCAAGAATCTGGGTGTGAATAATTGCTTCTATGTGTCTGGGTTTTTCAGCTGGGCTAAGAGATTTAAGTGTTTCTCATGGGAATTTGCTATATATGCTGGAATATCTCTAGAGTCAGGAAGCTCTGTCTTGTAAGCAGTCTGCATGCTGATTACCTCACCAGGGTTGGTCCTCACTGTTGGCCAGACAAAGCCGTGGGCACAGTCCCTCAGATTTGAAAACTATTTGAAAACCAGGTGAGAAGTTTGAGAAGAAGAAATAGGATAAGCTTGAACCCTGGCTCAGCTGCTCAAGTCTTGCTGTGAATCGCATCCCCCCCCCTTTTTTTTTCTTTTTCCCCTACTCTGGCATAGAACTGGGGGGTATCTTTAGAGTTGGATTGTAAATTCCCTAAGTACAAGAACTATATCTGGTTCTACACTTCTGTATGCCCATCATATAAGCTACCATGCAGAATAAATTAGAAATGTGTCTAAGAAATGAATTAAGCAAAAGGTAGAATTCAGGAACTGAAGAGAGAAAAGTTTTCTTTACTTGTTGTGTCACCATCTTCTATAGATTAGAGTTTTCCTTTTTAGAGCAATCATCACCCCATTTTTTTAAATGAGATATTTCTGTAACATAAAAATCACTTTTAAAAAGTAGAATTTGGTGGGTTTTAGTATATTCATGAGATCATACAAACATCCCCACTACCTAATTCAAAAATATCTTCATAAGCCCAGAAATAAATCCTGTATCTAATAGCAGTCACTCCTTATATCCCTCTCCTCCCTTACTCCCTGGCAGTTACTAATCTTCTATTTATATGGATTTGGATTTCATATGAATGGAATAATACAATATGTGGCCATTTAAGTATGGTTTACTTAATTTCTAAAGCTTATCAACATGTACAACTTATTGAAAAGACGGTTCTTTCCTCATTGAATTCTCGGTCACCCTTGTTGAAAATAAAGACTGTGAATCTGTGAGTCAACTTCTGGAATCTCAATTTTATTTCATTGATCTATTTATTTACACTTAGGCCATTAATGCAGTCTTTATCTCCATAGCTTGCAGTTTTGAAATCGGGAAGTATGAGTCCTCCAACTTTGCTCTTCCCTTTCAAGATTATTTTATCTATTATAGGATTCTTACATTCCCATATGTATCTTGGGGTCAGCTGCTCAATTTCTGCAAAGAAGCCATATAGACTATTCCCATAAGTCTTCCAACCTATGAACTTGGGATATCTTTAAATTTACTTAGGTTATTTTTAATTTTTTCATGATAGTTTTAGTCTTTAATATTCTAGTCATGCACAATCTTTTCTTAAGTTTATTCCTAAATATTTTGATGTTATTATTAAATGAAATAATTTTCATAATGTCATTTTCAGATTACTTATTGCTTATGTGTTGATATGCAATCGATTTTTGTATATTGATCTTGTATCCTGCAACTTTGCTGAATTCATTTATTAGCTTTGATTGTGTGTGGAGTGCATGTATATCCATTTTCTCACCAGTACAATGTTTAATAGATGTGGCAGGAGTGTACATTCTTGTCTTGTTTCCATTTGAGCACCACTTCTTAGAAATCAACACAATATACATTTACTCCAAATTTTTTTTTAGTTCATCATTAAGTGTTCTTCCCAACCAAACTTTTAATGAAACTTCTAACACATAGCAGCATTCAGTAAATAGCATTGAGGGGGGAACCTGTGATAAAACGCAAAATATAACTTGTCTTCAAAACTCATCTCTTGGGGCCCCTGGGTGACTCAGTGGGTTAGGCATCTGCCTTCAGCTCAAGTTGTGACCCCAGCATCCTGGAATTGAGCCCCATGTCAGGCTCCCTACTCAGGGGGGAGTCTGCTTCTCCTTCTCCTCCCTGCTTGTACACTCCCTCTCTCTCTCAAATAAATAAATAAAATCTTAAAAAAAATAAAACTCCTTTTTAACTAGATAAAGAGAATGCCTTCTCACAGAAGACAAAAATGAGAAATGGTGTAAGAGAATTGGAGGTAAAATACTATGGGCTTTCCCAGGACAGAGAAGTCATTCTGTGAAATATCATAGAAGACACTGAGAGGAAAGAAATGTTTGATTTGGGTCTAGTAGAGAAAGCAGTGATAGAAAATACAGTGATGGAGAACTTAGGTTTTTTAAGTGAGGCAAAAAATGTAAATAAAACATAGCAGTGGTAAATAATCAGGCAGCATCCTTGGGGACCCCTGAGTAATTCAGTTTTAAGAAGCTTAAATTATCCCTGGGAATTAGTTTGAAATAAGGGTCAGGAGTTTCTGAGATCAAGAAGGGAGCTAATGAAAAGGACATAATTTTTAAATAGTGTGATTTATATAAATTTTTGAACTGGAGTGATAATATCTAAATTTTTTAATAGAATATAATATGCACAAGCACTATTCCCTATATTTGATGTGTGTAGCAGAGGCTTTCAGTAAGCCTTCACCACTTTCTACCAAAGGCTGCTTTCAGAGAACACCTTTGGCTGTCTGTACTTGGACTATTTCTTTCTGGGTACAAGAACCCACAAAACACACATATAGGACAAGACACAAGTTCTGGTACTTAATGACCCTGGAAGCAGACCTCAACCAATGGCAAAAAAAGAAAAAAACAAAAAATAAACCAGGCAGATAATACTCTATCAGCCTTGGTCCTGATGAGAATAACTCTCAGCTGTGTTCTGTGCTGTCTCCCAGTAGAATGAAGTTCTGGTTAATGGACCTCAGTAGCTTGCTTGATTTCATGCCCTTGATTTGTGTCCTTCTCGTCCCAGGTTTTTTTCTCCCACTCTCTCACTATATTTCCTGAAAGCACTTCCCAGACCAGCTATTTACACTTGCATATTTTTCTCAGGGTTAATTTATGGTGGAACATATCCTAGAAAACATGTGTCATCTCTTTTATTACTTTCAATAACCCTCAACGTATCTCAAAGTATCTTCATTTTACAGATGACACCAAGGTATAGACAAGTCGGGTCATTGTTCAGGGCAGAAAATGAGAAAATGACACAGACAAAATTCAAACCTAGGTAGTCAGTCTCTTAACTTCTATTAAAGACTAGGCCTTCTTTCCCCATAGTGATAGATCAATTCATCCGCTGCATCTTTAATACTTCGTGGTAGTTCCCATGTCGATCTAGGGTGTGTTTGTGGATAACAGTGCAATAAACAGAACCCACCACAGATGCTCATACAGGTGCCATGTTTTAGCAGCCCCTCCCAGACTTTCCTGCTGCTCAGGGATGGTAGGGGTGGCGGTGGGGGTGGATGGGTAGGTGGGGCACGGTGTATCATAAATCATTTTTGCTACTCATGAAAACACGAGTAGTGAACCCAAAGATGTTCCTGTTTTTCTGGATGGTAACTGGTTTGCTTTGAGAAGATCATTCCCACCAGACCACTTGACTCTGTTAATTTCAAATTTCATACCTACTGTTAATGAATCTTTGCTACAGGTCTGCCTTCTGACTTAAGGAAATTGCAGGTATTTGAGTGCCTGCCGGCCAAAGAGGTGTGAAAATAGAAGGAGTGGTGGTAGCCATAAATTCCAGAAAGAACCAAGGTTTGGGAGTGAAATCACCAGCGTGTCTCTAGAATTAGTATGCTTGGTTACACTTGGGTCCTGCCATGGGCTTGTGTATTAAGGGCAGACAATCCAAACCTCACATATAGGCTTTGAAACTTACTGTTCCTTATAAGCCAAAGAATACTTTTATTATATTGGTCAAGCTACTTGATGTATCTGTGTTACAGAGTCCTCATAAACAAAAAGGAGAACAAGGTATTCGCTGTTGTCATTAAAAGGTATAAGCATTTGATGCATTTTTGTTCAAGCATTACAGGATGTGAAAAGTAGCCCCCCCCCTTTTTTTCTTTTAAAAAGCGGTATTTCACAGGATAATTCTCAGTATCAATTACAAGAAATAGAAAGAGTGAAAAGGATTATGGGGTCAAATAAATTAGGAAAGTTCATCTTTCTAGTTCATCTGAACTATAAGAAAGTTCATGTAACGTCTTCTGGGATATTCATAATACACAGGAACACAAAAGAAGTTCTAGAAAGTTCTTCAAGCTTTGCTCAGTGGCAGTATCGTAGCCAGTGAGGTTTATGCAAGGTGTGATGATTGCTAATAGAAAGTCCTGCAGTGAAGAAACTGCTTCAACTAGTACTTCCCAAATTTATTTGATGACAGAACATTTTATTCATCTAAAAACCATTCATATTCCACAGGACTCATTTTCTGTGCATATATTTTAGGAAACCATATTCCAGAGCAAAGAATGGATTGGGAGTTTTCTTTAGAAACAACAACAAAAAAAAACCATTGTGTTTGAAGTTTGAGCTCTGAAGCATGTAAACACAATTTGGTGGCTGCAAAAATGAGGAAAATGGTTTAATGAAAAACAGAGCAGAAGATGTGAGAAACAATCAGGGAAGAATTTTCTTGCGGTGGCATCTTGCTCTCCCACAGCTCCATGTTGGTCCTGCTTATTTGACCAGATGTCATTCCTCCCTTTACTTATGTCCTGCTTGGGCTGGTCCTGTTCTTGCTCCCTAAGGCTGCCATTTGCATAGCAGAATAGTGTTAGAAAGGAATATAATGTTTACTGAAGAATTTGTAGAATAGACAGAGGGGCAGGTTTTTATCATGCACCCCAGCAAATATTTTTCTTATTCCAGAGCTTTTAGTTTGTATCCTTAAAAGGGGGATTCTTTACCCTTCTCTTCCAGTTTTCCATTTCTTCCTCTCTCAGATCCTCCTAGAAAGTTCTAGGTTTCTTCCCTGCACCATGTTTGCAAACTCTACTCTCTTGCTACTACTCCAGATTTGTATCCTCTGGTCCACCCATGTACATAGACAAATATAGAAGTACCTCTAGTTACTATGATGTTCCATGATGCAGGTAGCAACATAATGGTTTTCTTTGTTTATTTGAGCAAGCTCTTTAGGGTCTCAACCCCATTCAGCTTGCTCAAGTGTTTTTGTTTTTGTTTTTGCCCCCAAGTAGACATAAGAGTGTTCCCATTTAGCATTCTAGTGAATGAAATATCCCTATCAATTTTATGTTAAAAATTAGGAACTAACATGTTCTCCACGTTTCCTACTATTGCCCTCTTCAATTCCTTGAGAAACGATCTTACATTACATTTTAATAAAATAAAATTGAAAGTGTGCTTCAACTAAAACTTTGGTGCCTTCAAGTTACTCTCTTGTTAACATTTGATATATAAAAGTATCCCTAATACAGAAGGGACCCTCTTTGGGATTTTACTGAGATAGGATTCCTAATAGAGTATCTCCAAAGTATTCCTGGGCCAGGTCTCTATAACAGACATTTGTATTTTTACAGCTCTATTTTTGTCTCTCCTGGTAGAAAGTGGTCACTGGGCATCTCAAAATGCAGAGAACAAGCAAGCTCAAACATAATCCTTTGAAAAATCAGGAACTTCATCAAAATGTTCATTAACCTAAAGACTGCCAATAACTGATTCCTTCTACCATTAACATTGCCATTGTTAAAACCACAATAAGATGCTTATGGGAGCAGAAATAATATCATATCCTCTTAGATACCCTTAGTGAATGAGAGTTCTGCAGTTATATATTTTTCACTATAGCTCCTATTTATTTTAAACATCTTCTAGTCTGTTGGTATTTTCTTACTAAATAATCTTCCTCAGCCACACCCAGCCAGCATTTATGGCATGAAAATTGGGCCACATGTAGACTTACATATTTATGAGAAGTTACAGCAGAGTTTCTTTAATTAATAAACATTAGAATAGTAACATTCAGATATTTTCTTTATTTTTATTGTTCCCATGAGTAAATGTAGTTTATCATCTTATTCTTAAACAATGGGATCTGCGGCACCATATGCCAGTTGGGTAAACGCCACTTGTGAATCCATAGGAGCCAAACTGCAGTGACAGCAGATTTAGTAGAGTTCCTTTTAAAAATAGAAAGTGACTTTAAACATGGCATAACGAAGGCATGACACAATGCAGATTGAGACACATCTTCACTAGAGACTTGTGTTAAGTATTTAGATTTCTGATTTCCAGATGTGTAACTGGTAATATATTCCCTTCAAAATTGTATTATAATTACCAAATGTGTCAATCACTCTTGGCAGCTACACTGCATTTGGGTCTAATTTCGGATAATATATGGTGTGAATAATTATTCATTACATAGGAACCGAATTTTTCTAAAGCTTGGCCAATTACCTGTTCCAGAAAATTATCAGGGTGGATTAAAGAGTGGGAATTTGGGGCGCCTGGGTGGCTCAGTTGGTTGGGCGACTGCCTTCGGCTCAGGCCATGATCCTGGAGACCCGGGATCGAGCCCCACATCGGGCTCCCTGCTCGGCGGGAAGCCTGCTTCTCCCTCTCTCACTCCCCCTGCTTGTGTTCCCTCTCTGGCTGTGTTTCTCTCTGTCAAATAAATAAAATCTTTAGAAAAAAAAAAAAATAAAGAGTGGGAATTTGTTGGATCATATTGATAACTAGATAATGTTTTAATTGTGCAGTGCTATATAGAAGTCATTTGTAGTAGTTTATATTTTATGCAGCACTTTAGGGTCATATATCCAAATGCAAGATGACTATGAGATATATTCTCTGTTTAAAAAAAATGAAAATCTCTTTTGATATTCTCAGTCACTTTATGAGAATGTTAATCCCATGATTTTTCCTCCTGAGAATTGTTACCTGTCCATTCACACTTTCCCTTGTACAAAAAAGAAAATGCATCTTAGAAGATTTGGGTAAAAAATATGATGTACTTGTCAATGTGAAAACGGAAAAATGGGGATGAGTTTTCACTGTTCATCGTATTTTATTGAGACTGTGAAAATCCTAGTTACCTTTCCTTGTATTAGGACTAGAAAATGTTCTTCATGGGGTTTTTGAGGTCTTTTGTCACTGCCTCAAACAAGGCAGTTATGGGGCTGAGTAGCATCAAGTCAGTGGGTTTTTTTCTGTATCACCACTTTCCAACTTATGAAATAGATATGTAGTTTGTTAGGTTTTTCTTCCATAGAAATAATCTTTACTGTTTATTTCCTTGATCATACGTTACTTTGTTGCTCCTCTCTATGTCCTTAAACAGGATAACCTAATAGCCATGTGGTTATTAAAGCATGAGAATTCTTCTCTGGTATCAAGCATGATCTGCCTCTTGAATGTTATCCCACTTACACTTTACTTTCTGCTTTGTTTCTGGATTCCTTGGGTCCTGATTCCAGAGATTATCTCCTGACCACAGCTTTCCACTTGCCTTCTTAGAGCTGATAACTGATGTTACTGTATTAGACCTCATCATCTCCCTTCAGTTATACATAAAGGCCAATTTCCCATGCTGGGGTCATTTGCTGGGAAGAGCAACTAACAAAAAAATGCAAATATATTTCCTTACAATGCTTCTCAGAAAGTCTGAGCCAAAGTGGGTTGTACTGAATCATGGGTCAACTGTGTGTTGCAATTTTGTAATCAAACTCCCTGATTCTTTGATTCGTTACTTCCAAATACCAGAGCTCACACCACCTATTTTCTGCTCCCATTTATTCAAACTGGGTTTTAATAGTTCTACTGGTATGCAAATAGAGTTGTGTATCTCAGTGATGATTAGTTAGGTATAAATTGTATAATACTGTGGGAAGAGGTCCGATTCATAATTCGTTAGAAATTATGAAACTTGTGCCTACATCGTTGCTTATAGTCTCTGTTTAATCTTTGACAAGTCATTTGAACGCTCTCAATCTCATTTGTAAAAAGAAAATATCAACAACAGTGACAGTAATACCTAATTACCTAACTTGCAAGATAGTTGTGAGGAATCACAGAAAATTGCTTTTTAATCTTGAAAAAATAATTGATTTTTCTAAACTGACAGCTTTTATTTTCTATTTAGTACTTTACCTTCTTCTAATTGGCAACAGGGACCCATCCTGTAGATCCTTTGAGCTACATACACCCTTTATTTTTATTTTTATTATTTTTATTTTTATTACATTATTTTATTTTTTCAGTGTTCCAAGATTCATTGTTTATGTTCCACACCCAGTGTTCCATGCAATTCGTGCCCTCAATACCCACCAACAGACTCACCCATTCCCCCCTTCGTGAGACTCTCCATTTATTTCTGAGTCCAAAGTCTCTCATGTTTCATCCCCCTCCCTGATATACCTTAGTTCACATTTCCTTTCCTTCTCCTACTGTCCTCCGTATTACTCCTTATGCTCCACAAGTAAGTGAAACCATATGATATTTGACTTTCTCTGTTTGTCTTATTTCACTCAGCATAATCTCCTTCAATCCAGTCCATGTTGCTACAAAAGTTGGGTATTCATTCTTTCTGATGGAAGCATAATATTCCATTGTATATATGTACCACATCTTCTTTATACATTCATCTGTTGAAGGGCACCTTGGCTTTTTCCACAGTTTGGCGACTGTGGCCGTTGCTGCTATGAATGTTGGGGTACATATGGCCCTTCTTTTCACTACATCTGTATCTCTAAGGTAAACACCCAGTAGTGCAATTCAGGTCATAAGGTAGCTCTATTTTTAATTTTTTAAGCAATCTACACACTGTTTTCCAAAGTGGCTGCATCAACTTGCAGTATAAGAGGGTTCCCCTTTCTCCACATCCCCTCCAATACTTGTTTCCTGACTTGTTAATTTTGGCCATTGTGACTGGTGTAAGGTGGCATCTCAATGTAGTTTTGGTTTGAATTTCCCTGATAGCTAATGATGAAAAACGTTTTTTCATGGGTCTGTTAGCCATTTCTATGCCCTCTATGGAAAGTGCCTCTTCAGGACTCCTCATTTTTTGATGTGATCATCTTTTTTTTTTTTTTTTTTTTTGGTTGTTGAGTTTGAGGAGTTCTTTATAGATCTTGGACATCAGGCCTTTGTCTGTAGTGTCATTTGCAAATATCTTCTCCCATTATGTGGGTTGCCTCTTTGTTTTGTTGACTGTTTCCTTTGCTGTAGAGAAGCTCTTTATTTTGACGACGTCCCAAAAGTTCATTTTCGCTTTTGTCTCCTTTGCCTTTGGAGATGTGTCTTGAAAGAAGTTGCTGTGGCCGATGTCAAAGAGGTTACTGCGTATGTTCTTTTCCAGGATTTTGATGGATTCCTGCCTCACGTTGAGATCTTTCATCCATTTCAAGTTTATCTTTGTGTGTGGTGTAAGAGAATGGTCTAGTTTCGTTCTTCTAGTTTCTTTCGTGCTACGTAGCTGTCCAATTTTCCCAGCACCATTTATTGAAGAGACTGTCTTTTTTCCAAAGGATATATTTTCCTGTTTTGTCACAGATTATCTGACCATAGAGTTGTGGGTCCATATACGGACTCTTTACTCTCTTCCATTGGTCTGTGTGTCGCTTTTTGTGCCAGTACCATGCTGTCTTGGTGATCACAACTTTGTAATAAAGTTTGTAACCAGGCAATGTGATGCCCCAGCTTTGGTTTTTTTTTTCAACATTTCCTTAGCAATTTAGGGTCTTTTCTGGTCCTATATAAATTTTAGGATTGCTTGTTCCAGCACTTTGAAAATGCTAGTGGAATTTTGATCAGGATGGCATTAAAAGTATAAATTTCTCTGGGCAGTATAGACATTTTAACAATGTTTATTCTTCTGATCTATGAGCATGGAATGCTCTTCCATCTTTTAGTGTCTTCTTCACTTTCCTTCATGAACGTTCTGTAGTTCCTTGAGTACAGATCCTTAACTTCTTTGGTTAGGTTTATTCTGAGGTATCTTATGGTTTTTTGTGCTATAGTAAATGGAAACCATTCTCTGATTTCTCTTTCTATATTTTCATTGTTGGTGTATAGAATGCAACTGATTTCTGTGCATTGATTTTGAATCCTGCCACATTACTGAATTGTATGAGTTCTAGTAGTTTGGGCGTAGAGTCTCTTGGGTTTTCCATATAAAATATCATGTCATCTACAAAGAGAAAGAGTTTGACTTTTTCTTTGCCAATGTGAATACCTTTTTTTCTTTTTGTTGTCTGATTGATGTTGTTAGGACTTCTAATGCTATGTTGAACAATAGTGGTGAGCGTGGGCATCCTTGTGTTGTTCCTGATCTCAGTGGGAAGGCTGTCAGTTTTTCCCCATTGAGAATCATATTTGCTGTAGGTTTCTCTTAGGTATATTTTATGAGGTTGAGGACTGTTCCCTCTTTCGCTATACTTTGAAGAATTTTAATCAGGAACGAATGCTGTGTTTTGTCAAATGCATCAATTGAAAGGACTATGTGTTTCTTCTCTCTTCTCTTATTGAATTGTTCTATCACATTGATTGATTTGCAAATGTTGAACCACCCTTTCATCTCAGGGATAAATCCCACTTGGTCCTCGTGGGTAATCTTTTTAATATACTGTTGGATCCTATTAGCTAGGATCTTGTTGAGAATCTTGGCATCCATATTCATCAGGGATTTTGGTCTGAAATTTTCATTTCTGATGGGGTTTTTGCTTGGTTTGGGTATTAAAGTAATGCTGGATTCATAGAAAGAGTCTAGAAGTTTTGCTTCTCTTTCTATTTTTTGAAACAACTTCAGGAGAATAGGTATTATTTCTTCTTTGAATGTTTGGTAGAATTCCTCAGGGAATCCGTTAGGTCCTGGGCTCTTGTTTTTGGGGAGGTTTTTGATCATCACTTTAATTTCATTACTAGATATTGGTGTATTCAGATTGTCAATTTCTTCCTGTTTCAGTCTTGGAACTTTATAGGTTTCCAGGAATGGAATGTCTTCTAGGATGTTTAACTTATCGACATATAACTGTTGATAGTAATTTCTGATGATGGTTTCTATGTCCTTGGTGTTAATCGTGATCTCTCCCCTTTCATTCATAATTTTGTTGATTTGAGTCCTCTCCCTTTTCTTTTGGATTAGTTTGGCCAATGGTTTACCGATCTTATTAATTCTTTCAAAGAACCAGCTTCTAGTTTCATTGATGAGTTTTACTATATCTCTAGTTTCTAATTCATTGATCTCTGCTCTAATCTTTATTTTGCTTCTTGTGTGTGGGGTTGCTTAATTTTTTGCTGATTTTCCAGTTCTTTAAGGTATAAAGAGAGTTGGCATATTTGGGATTTTTCATTATTTTTGTGTGAGACTTGGATGGCTATGTATTTCCCCTTAGGACTGCCTTTGCTGTATCCCATAGGTTTTGGATCAATGTATCTTTATTCTCATTGGTTTCCATGAAATGTTTAAGTTTGTTTTTGATTTCCTGGTTGATCCAAACATTCTTGAGCAGGATAGTCTTTAGCTTCCAAGTGTTTGCATTCCTTCTGATCTTTTTCATATGGTTGAGTTCCCGATACAAGGCACTGTGGTCTGAGAATATGCAGGGAATAATCTCAGTCTTCTGGTATCAGTTGAGCCCTGATTTGTGACCTAGTATGTGTTCTATTCTGGAGAAGGTTCCATGTGCACTTGAGAAGAATGAGTATTCTGTTGTTTTAGAGTGGACTGTTCTGAATATATTTATGAGATCCATCTGGTCCAATGTGTCATTACAAGTCCTTATTTCTTCATTGATTTTCTGTTTAGATGATCTCTCCATTGCTGAAAGTGGCATGTTAAGATCTCCTATAATTAATGTGTTCCTATCAGTATGACTCTTTATTTTGCTTAATAGCTGCCTTATGTAGTTGGCTGCTCCCATGTTGGGGGCATAAGTATTTACAGTTGTTAGATCTCCTTGGTGTATAGACCCTTTAAGAATGATGTAGTGTCCTTCTGTATCTCTGACTACAGTCTTTAGATTAAAATCTAATTTTTCTGATATGAGAATTGCTACCCCAGCTTTCTTTTGAGGTCCGTTGGCATGAAAGATGGTTCTCCATCCCCCTACATTCAGTCAGGATGTATCTTTAGATTCAAAATGTGTCTCTTGTAGAAAGTATATGGACGGGTACTGTCATTTTATCCAGTCTGCAACCCTGTGCCATTTTATTGGAGCATTTAGGCCATTCACATTGAGAATGATTATTGAAAAATACATCTTTAGTGACATCATGTTGCCTATGAAGTTACTGTTTCAATAGATTGCCTCTGTAAATTTCTCTTCTGTGTCACTCTTGGGCTCATTCCTATTTTTAGAATCCTTCTTAATATTTCTTGTAGTGCTGACTTGGTGGCCACATAATCTTTTAGTCTTTATCCTCCCATTTTGAAAGTCAACCTTGCTGGGTATATTATCCTTGGTTGCATATTTTTTTCATTTAATTTCCTGAATATGTATTACCAGCCCTTTCTGGGTTGCCAGGTTTCTGTGGACAGGTCCAACGTTATTCTGATGGCCTTCCCTCTCTATGTAAGGCATCTCTTTCTCATAGTTGTCCTTAAGACATATATGAATTTATGGTTTGTGAATCTCACAGTTATGTGCCTGGAAGTTTTTCTAGTGTTGTTGGTCTTGCAGGGTGTCCTCTCTGCCTCTAGGACAGAAATCTTGTTTCATTCCCCAGATTAGGGAAATTTTCATCCAGGATTTGTTCAACTATATTTTCTAGCCTTCTCTCTCTCTCAAGTACCTTAGGGATTGCAATAATTCTTATATTGGAGTGTTTCATGGCATCTTTACTTCCCTGATTCTATTTTCATGGGATTTTAGCTGTTTGTTCCCAGACTTCTCCTGCTCCTCCTTCTCCATCAATCCATCTTCTAGATCACTAATGGGATCTTTTGCTTCAGTTATCCTGGCTGTTACAGTATTTAGATTAGATTGGATCTCACTTATAGCATTTTTACCCTCTGCGATGTTGGCTTTCACTTCTTCTCTTAGAGCTTCTTGCCACTAATGGTCTTTTCCAACTTTACCATTGCTTAGATGATTGCTACCCTGAATTCCATTTCTGTCATATTGTTTATGTCTATATCCAGTATTTCTGTGACAGGGGTTGCAGCCTCTGAGTTTTTCTTCTGTTGGGTGTTTCTCCTCTGAGTCATATTGGTGAGGGGTGGTTGAGGGGATGTATAGCTGAATATATCAACCACAATCCAGGTGAGTTGCCCATTGGAAGTCTTGGGAGCAATCAGAAGTCACCACCAAAAAGGAAGAAGAAAAAAAAGGGAGAGAGAAAAAGGGAAAACAAGAAGAAACCCAGCCCAAATGGGCCCCAATGGTAGGATTTATATGGAACAAAACCCAAAAAGAGTAAACAAAAGACCATCAAAAGTAAAAGAAAAGGGAAAAAAGCAAAAAGCAAAACCCAGCCCAAATGACCCGGAAGAATAATATTTATATATTACAAAGACTAAAAGAAATACAGAGAAACACTGACAGAAGAATTAGATGGGAAGGTTGTTACGGACCCTCATGGGCAAGGAAGGTATTTCAGTTCCTCCTGGGTGTATCTTGTTATTTTTGTTAGAGAACTCAACTTTCTAGAGATATAGGGAAATTAAAACTGGTTTATATATAGGGGTAGTATTGAATAGGAATGAAAGATTACCTTGAAGCTCATATCTATATGTATATTTTAAAAAAAGAAACAAAGAGACAGGCATATGTATGAAAAAAATTCAAGTTAAAAATTATTATAGAATGTTGTATTAAATACCAAGTTGTAATAATAAGTGGGTTAAAAAATAAAAGAACAAGAATTGTGAGAGCAAATTTAAAATTAAAAAAAAACTTAAAAATAAAAATGAAAAACTGTATCTATAAAATATACAGGTTTTGGATTAGTACCGGGAGCTTAATATATTGTTTTTTTCCCCATGTTGGGGCTTTCCTTTTTAATGGAGACCCTTTGGTGGTTGTCCTCTTGTTCTTCTGGGGGAGAGACCTTCTGCCTTGTTTTTCAGTGAATCTAAGCTCAGTTTTGCTGCCCCCTATCCAGGGCTTGGCTCTATGAAAACCAGTTTTTCAGGCTTTTATTATCTGGAGTTTTTTGTTCTTTTGTGGCTTTTTGCAGCTTTTTGGAGAGTCAGAGCAAAGTAAAGTGTTTGCACCCAGACCTGCATCTCAGAGAGAAGCCTCAGTCAGCTCCCCTCTTGATCCAGAACACACAGACTCCCCCTCTGCACTCTCCCTTGTACCCACCACCTCTCACTAGTAGAGTGTACCCCCTTTGGCCCTTTACCCCCGTGCCACAGAACCTGCAAGTGATAATCAGTTTGTGTGAGCCTGTCACTGTGGGAAGGCTGCAGGACATGTGGCCTCTGGAGCAGGTGTCAGTGAGCCCAGTGCAAGTGGCTCAAAGTAATGGTTTTAGGAACTGCCCTCTTACTGGATTCTACTCAGGCACTGGGGAGTGCTGTGTGCCACTGTCCCAGGACAGAGTTTTATGTCCCTGTCAGATTCCCCTAGATGCCTCTTAAGACCTTTTGTTTTTGAGTGCTTTTAACTAGACTGTGAGTTGAGGCTGCTCCCCAAGCACGGGGCACTTTCGTATTGGGGTATTACTTTCCAGTGTGTCACTTCTGGTGGCTCCCTCCCTCTTCTGTTTCTCTTTCAAAATGAGTCCGAGCACTTTCACTCCACTTTACCTCTGCACTGGTGCTCTTCTGCCCCAGGGGAGATCCAGAGTGTGTAGTCTTACATCTCAGGATGATTTCATGGATGTTCAGAGTGTTCTGGTAGATATTTAGTTCACTTCGGGAGACAGATCCTACTTCTCAGCCATCTTGCACCCTCCCTCCTATATACACCCTTTAAGGACCTTCTCATTCCTGATCAGAGCAGAAAGATCTGAGAACATTGCCCTTTCTCTTTTCAGTTGGGTGAGTTCTATAATTCCCATCCTGATGCGGTGAGGGTCTCCACCTCCTGGATTGGTAGTGACACAGTCATCAAGAATTCACATGAAGGCAGAGGGAAACACAAGTGTGGGACATCACCTCTTGTTACAGAAAGACCATGTGCCTTAGAACTAGACAGACCTGGATTTGAAGATTGACTCTACTAGGTTCCAGCTTACTGTACTCTACTAGGTACCACTTAAGACTTGATACTTAATCTCCTTCAACCTCCATTTCCTCACTGATCAAAATGAGGAATAAAACCCATTTGTAAAATTGGCGTATTGAACAATTAGCCCATGGCAGATACTATTATTCACCTTCTTGGAGTGTTTCTACAAAATTCTGTGAAAAGTTTTCTAGCTTAGCTTCCTGAGGCATATTTCACCTTGAGGTGTGATAAATGCAACAGGCAGTGCCAGGGGCTCTCATACTTCATATGTTGCTTTCCTGAATACTCAGACTTGGGGATTTTCCTTCAGTGGGGATGTGAAATAATTCAACTAAGAGCTTAGTGTGTGGAACAGCTTTAACATCCATTTTAAGACGGCATATGAACCTGTACTTTCCTCACTAAAGGAAAAAAGAACATTGTTTATGTTTTGAGGAGCCTATATGGGCAGGAATTTGGCAGCAGAGATCTTTTTCCTGAAACTTCTAAAATGTGGACAGGAGGCCACATACTTTTAACTTTCAGAGAACAGAGGAGTGAGAAAGAAAACTTCCTAATGGCCTTAAAATCTTAATTAAGAGAGTCTACATTTGGAGACAAAAATTTAGATTTTGAATCTTACCTTAGTGCTTTCAGGTTTTGTGATCTCAGGCAAGTCTCTTATGCTCTCTGAATCTTCAAAGGGAAAATGTCACCAATAATAATAATCACAATAACAACATTAATAAAAATAATAACACATCATAAAACTTTTTGTGAGGATTAAAATATCTGAAGTATTTAAAACTTACATTTAATAGGGAATAAACAAATTACAATAATAGTATTACACATTGGGAGGTCTTGATTTTTGTTCAGTTCACTTCATTCCCTCTTGTGATAAAGAGAACGGCATTCTTGTGAACCGCCCCTCTTTTCACCCTCCTATTGCTGAGTGTTTGCTATTGTATTTTCTTTTTAAGATTTAATTTATTTTTTGACAGAAAGCGGGTGTGCACAAGCACAGGGAGGGACAGGCAGAGTGAGACTATGGTGCAGGCTCCCCGCTGAGCTGAGAGCCCTATGTGGGGCTAGATCCTAGGACCCCCGGGATCATACCTGAGCCAAAGACAGATGCTTAACCAACTAAGCCACCCAGGTGCCCCTCGCTATTGTATTATTGCTGTAAACATTCTTGCATATCCTTCCCAGAATGCATGTGCTAACTTTTCTCTAGGTTATTATTTAGTCAGGGTTCTATCAGGAAATCAGAAGTCTTACAAAATAATGTAAGAATTGAATACAGGGAAATAGAGACTTACACAATCATTGTAAGGATAGACCTTGTGGGGAAAGTGTATTAGAGAATGAGATATGATAAAAATATTGGGAGAGATTTTCTGACGCCTTAGAATTTGAGACTGTCAAGGAGGACTGCTTTATATGGGAAAATTTCATAAGCTCTGTTTGAAGAATTTTAATGCGCTCTTGGGCTAAGACCTTAAGAAAAATTAACTGATATGGACAGAGTATGCAAAAATAAATTGCTGCATATATAAATGGTCTAAATGAAAAAGGAAATGAGAAGATATCCATAGAAATAAATTTGTTTTCATAGACAGAGTTTCAATTGAACTTTACTTTTTTTTAAAGATTTTATTTATTTATTTGACAGAGAGATAAAACACAAGGAGACAGAGCAGCAGGTAGAGCGAGAGGGAGAAAAGCAGGCTCTCCACTGAGCAGGGAGCATGATGCGGGGCTCAGTTTCCAGACGCTGAGATCATGACCCGAGCCAAAGGCAGCCACTTAACCAACTGAACCACCCAGGCGCCCCGAACTTTACTTTTTAAAGGAGAATTACAGACAATGGAAGGAGGGAATATTTAATGAGAAGTGACTACAAGAGTTGCGAAGGCAGTTGAAAGGCAGAGGAAGGTCACAGTTCTTCAAGAGACAAGTCATGGATTTGGTCCTGATTCAGAAACATGCCATCACTATACTTTTGAGAAAATAGTATCTCTTCTCAGAGTCCAACTTTTATCATTATAAGATGGGTATAATATCAGTCAAATTATAACAGGAACATTATGGGTAAACTTGATAAATAAAGAAAAAGCAGAAATTGTTATTATGTAAGATAAATATAACGTGACTAAAGCAGAAGCTCCAATTTCATAAAATAATTGCACAGAGCAGTCAATAGGACCTCATAATTATTTTAGTATCAAGAAGGGCCAGGCCTTTAGCTTGAAGCAGGAAATAGGAAGAAAAAAAACAAAGGTGACATGGAGTCTATCTGGCTGCTTGATTGTTATTTAGTACCTCTCTTCTGACAAAGAGAGTTATCTTTAAGTTCGAAAGGACAAAGCAGGGATAGTTAAGACAGACTTGAAGCCTAATACCCATGAAGACATAATGACTTTACTTTTGACAAAGATTTCCAAAATGTCTGCTATTTTCTGGACTCTGTTAGGAGCGGGGGAAGAAGGGGTGAATAGAGCAGAACAAGTCTTGTGATCTTATAGTCACTCAGTCTTGTGGGAGCTTCACAGAATAGCCTGTTGCTGTTTTCAAAGAAATTGTGCCCTAGGATACCAAGTGAAATTGGACAGACCTTTCAACATAGCAACTGGACACTAGTTTTATGTTGAACAAATAAAGAATTGGATAATTGTTGATTATTTAAGAAAATTTTTAAGAACATAAGACCTCTGGAACAAGTATTAACTCTTAATTTCGTTGAATTTCAGTTCTTTACTTATAAGATAGGGATGAGCCTCCAAACTGCCCCAAATATTTAGTAAAGTATCTCACTGTATCCTTGAATTATGAGATACATTCGATTTGTAATCTACAAATTCTTGAATTATGATTGTGAAGTGATAATTATTTTACATTTCAAAGGAGAATTTTTATGGCAAAAGAGAGCCTTTTTTCTTTGGTTCTATTCAGTCCTAAATTTAACCAATTTTTGAAGCAATAGTTAAATGAGTATATAGAATGTTGGGATCTCCTGGCACCTGCTAGTTTGCAACCATTAGTGGAAGTCAGCTGGGGTGGCCTCTTGGGCCTCTCCGGAATACTTCTTTTACTCCCTCCTTTCCTCTCTATATAACTGTGTCTCTGATATAATAAAGCTGAGATTGCTGCGCTTTCACGGGTGACTCAACTCCCTCCCAGCTCGGTGTGGTTTCTTTCCCGGTTTCAGGGTGGTGGCCGGGCTGTTGACACTTATCATTTCGCCTAGCCCCCCGAGGATTACAGGCTGGTCCAGTTATCCTTCCCCCACACCAGTGTTGCAGAGAACAACAATAGAAGACACAATTATTACATTTTAGGTGGCCAATTAAAACAGCATAAGGACAAAGATATAATTTAGTTTTCTGTTCTTAGAGGAAAACAGAATTCTGTCACTTGGAGGCATTCTGTATTAAGAGGAACAAGATAAATTGTTTGCTTCAATATTAGAGTAGAAAAAATTGAAGTCATGGGCTAGCTTAAATAGGCTAGGCTGTGTTAATCTGTGGTGTAAAGACAACATTTAGCCTTTTGAGTCAACTATCTATCAAAAGCTGAAATTTCAGGATTCCATGTCAGTGAGCATGGACTTAGGGAAATGTTTCAGCCCTTGTATGACATTGAAGCTCTTTGTGAGTAATTAGGGATGAGACTAGTCATGGTTCTGGAAAACTATGTCAGAGATTGAGGGAAACCAGAACTTCTGAAACGATTTAGCTGTGAGGGCTCATGCCAAGGACCACCATAATAATAAGCTCAACTAATCTCAGACTTCCGAATAGCGATGGTGCTCATAAGATGTTGGCTCTCTTGGTTAGGGTTGGATGGAATTTGTGTATATTTAGCCTCAAGGACTCCATCTGAGTGGGAAAAGGAGAAAAGGAACTGTTCAAATTCCTGATCAAGCATTAAGTGGCAAGGTGTTCTTTTGGGACTTATTCAAGCAGGAGTTTTATGACTACAGAGCTTGATTTTAGAGAAACGATTATTGAATTTATGAGCGTTTGGACTAGATAGATATTAAGACACCATTCAACTTCCTTCCATGATTCTATACTCAATATATAGGTAAGCCTAGCTCTATGGATGTCTTTTATTTGTCTTTATAGCTTCTCTTTGTCCTGGGGACTTTGGCAATACTTTGAGACAAATAATTCCCTAAGCACATAAGCAGGAGAATAATTTCTTTTCTTTCTTTCTTTCTTTCTTTATTTTTTTTTTCCTTCCTTTACAAAGATACAAATGACCTACAACACTTGGCAAGCACATGGTTTCTGGCACAAGGTAAATTCAAAGAGGTTTTGTGAACAGCATAATTCAGTCAGTTGGGAATGAAGAACAATATACTTTAAAGAATACCCAAAAGCCAGATAGAAAGGAGGCAAATTGGGATATTCTATTGATCTCCTTAGTACACATAGCTGAGCTCAGAACAGATACCATAAGGTCAGTGGGTCTGAGAAGATAAGGCTACTTTCCTTTTATTGAGCAGTTCTATTATGAAGGCAAGGTCAAAAATGCTAATAAAGCAGCAGAAACCTGAGTCAAATTGCATAGGCTACAAGGGCTTGTTCCTCAATGCTAATTAATGTTATCACAGAAGAGGGTCAAGATGAGACTATTGCCTACTAGTAAATTAATAGGATATGCTGAAACATACCACAAGAGAGGAATTGCCTATGCTAAATGGTATAAAAGAGATTGCCATTGGCAAATGGTTACTGGTAAAGAGTTTTCTACATTATGTATAAACTCTAGAAGATATGACTTAAAGTATGCCATGAATCTTTAATTGAGAGAAAATCATTTGTGCAGGATAAAGTGCGGTGGCAAACCCATACGTCTTTTTTTATTATTTATACAGAACGTTGATTGTGAACCATTTGAAAAGAATATTTTGCAGGGTTACTATGCCATGATCATATCAGATCAGTAATGTATGTGTCTGTACTTGCTACAGAAGTCAGCAGGTTATCTCTGTTTTGAGTTGTCTCCTTTGGCTGTAGTCTAATTGCTAACTGCAGTTATATGGAACTTAAACTAGGTTGATTCATTGATATAATTCCCAGAAAAGCCAAGAAAAATCTATTTCAATGATTTTGGAAATGGGACCTTACTTTTCTTTATTGTAAATTCAATTTTTATTAGATTTAACTAAAAAGTGGAGAGAGGAGGAGAAGAAGGTCTTGGTAGGATAGAGGAACAAAAAATAAAGAAAAAAAAATTGTTGAATGAAAACTATGTTGAGGGGCTGATACAGCCATTCACAAATTATGTCTCAGACTGAAAACTCTAGAGCATTTTGAAGTAAATATGTTAATATCTTTCAATGGTCATAAAACATAGAGCCCATTTATTAGCAATTTAAAAAAGAACATGTATCTTTTTATTATCTTATTCTCTCAGATTCCAGATACATATAATGTCATGCTTCCTGGTTTTGTTTTATTTTGTTTTGTTTTTGGTTCTTGTTTGTTTACCCTATATAATTAACTGGTTGACTAAATTCTATCTGATCATTTATGGATGTTGTAAATGTTCTCTAGTTATTCCTTCTGTTGTTATCCTTAACCTTGTGGTTTTTATCTTTATCAAAGTCATCAACCTCCTTTTTGTCAGTATTGATCAGAAGCTGCTATTGCTCAAAACAAAACAAAACAAAAAACAAAGAAGAAGAAGAACCATCTGCCTTTGCTTATCTTACCTAACTTCCCTATACCATTTACCTCTGTTTGTCATTCTTACCAGACCCCCTGGGTTCCATACCTACATGCTCTTGATTTTCCTCCTGTTTCTTTTTCTAATTTTTGCCTTCCTATATAGGAAGATCTATTTTTTGCAAACTTTTAAAATATTGGAGTTCTTTAAGAATCTTAGTCTCTCTCTTTTCAAGCTACACAGTTTTCCTGAGAAAGCTCCTAAAATCCCATGTCTTCAGTTGTTCGAAGGAGACTGATACCTCCTAAATATTTATCTCCAGGTCACATCCATTCCTGACCTTCAGACTGGCAATCATATTCATTTGGCTTGTGTTCAGACATCTTAAACTCATTTTGTTCAAAACCAGATCTGTCATCTTTTCCCATTTTGCTAATTTACTCAGTTCCATAGCAAAGTGATTGGTTCCATGCTTTACTCAATTTTCCAAGACCAGATGTCATCTATGAGCTCTTCCTCTCTTTACCTTGAACATCCAATTATTTTACATTCTCTTAATCCTATATCTCCTAACTGCGTCTTAAGTCCTTCCATTTCTCCCCTTTGCACTAAAATATCATCTTTCACCTAGATTTCTGTAACAGTCTCTTGAATATTTTGCCTTCATTCTTGGCCAAACTTAAAATACCTTCAGCCTTGGCCAAGCTCAAAATATGCTGAATGATCTTACTTATATATAAATTTAGAATATATCATTGTCCTGCTTCAGACCCTTCAGTAGATCCCCATAATCCCCAGACTTAAGACTACTGACATTGACTGCAAGTCTGTATTTTCTACCTGTGGTTTAATTTTCTGGCTGATCTTTTGCTTATTTCTCCCTGGAAAATTCAGTCACTGTGAATTTCTTAAAAATTTCCAACCATTCACTTCTGGTGCATTGTGCATGCTCCTTCCTCTTCCTGAATCATTCACTCTTTTTCCTCTATTCTTTCCACTCTGCCTGATTAATTTCTAATCTTGCTTCAATGCTAAGCTCTGTGTTATCTCTCTGATCTTTACGATCAGTATAGCACTTCCTCTGCATCAACTCTTTATTATTTGTCGTATGCTATATTGAAATGTCCTACTTAGTCATCTATCCCTCTACCAGATTTTGAAGTCCTTGAGTCCAGGAAATGTACCCTTCTGCCCTTCCTTCAATGTTCAGTTTAGTAGCCAATAAATATTTGTCAAACGAGTAAATGTAAGCAGAGTCCTAACTGATCATAACCTCCAAATTCAATGAATACTACTAGAATTTTACCTACTGTATCAAAATCATCTACATTTTAAACTGGAGTTCAGAATTAATCTGTTATGATTCTACTTTCCAAATATTATTCATATTCTACTAATCCTTGACATACCATAAAAATTACTGAAGTAGCTGATCTGACATGATAACCATCAACATTAACTCTGGCCCTCAACCTGTCACATTATGTACTATTCCCTGAGGGTGATATGGTCATAGTATCCTTCATTCTTTTAATTATTTCTTATTATGGCACATATAATATGTAAGAGTATGCATAACATATAGCCACATTTTAAAACAAAAATTAATGAAGCAAAATCCCATATGTCAATCATATTACTCACATATTACAACATCATCAACATCGTTCAGGACCCTATAGACCTCACTCAGATTATAATTCACTTCACCCTACCTCAGATATAATCACTAACCTGATGTATGTTTATTATTCTATTGTAACACTTTAAGTTTTATTTATTTGTTTATTTATTTATTATGTTATAAGCTGTATTTTCTGAGTCTGTAGATTTATTTCTTTTGTTCTTTTGTTCTTTTTTTTTTTTAATTTTGTTTATTTATTTGCCAGAGAGAGAGAGTGCGCACAAGCAGAGGGAGTGGGAGAGGGAGAAGTAGACTCCCTGCTGAGCAAGGATCATGATGTGGGGCTTGATACCAGGACCCCAGGACCATGACCCAAGCTGAAGGCAGACACTTAACTGACTGAGCCAGCCAGGTGTCCAACACTTTAAGTTCCAAATATATAAGCATGAATCCTTAAAGAATGTATTGTTTAGATTTTTCATGTTTGGGGTGTTTGTATAAAAGCATTAACTGTTTTCTTATAACTCTTTATTCTCAATGTTATGTTTTTGAAATTCAGCCATGTATTAGCTATAACTAATTCATTTTATTGTTAAATAATTCCATTAAAATGTATATTTCAGGAGTGCCTACGTGGCTCAGGCAGTTAAGCATCTTCCTTCAGCTTGGGTCATGACCCCAGAGTCCTGGGATGGAGCCCTGCATCAGGCTCCCTGCTCAGCGGGGAGCCTGCTTCTCCCTCTCCTTTTTGCTTGGGCTCTCTCTTGCTATCACTGTCACTATGTCTTTCTCTTAAAAAAAATAAAATCTTGGGGCACCTGGGTGGCTCAGTTGGTTAAGCGACTGCCTTCAGCTCAGGTCATGATCCCGGAGACCCAGGATCGAGTCCCGTATCGGGCTCCCTCCTTGGCAGGAAAGCCTGCTTCTCCCTCTCTCACTCCCTCTGCTTGTGTTCCCTCTCTGGCTGTGTTTCTCTCTGTCAAATAAATAAAAAATCTTTAAAAATAAAAAAATTTAAATAAAATAAAATCTTGAAAAAATGTATGTTTCATTTTATATATATTTTCCCTCTTTCAGAATGTTTATATGCAGACCCATGAACAAAATTATTCTGATTTTCCTTCCATTAAAAACATAGATTTCATATATATGAAATTATATTATAAATATGAATTTATATTATATAAATTATTATATTTGCATTTATACAATATGTATGTATATATTTTTTCCCTCACTCTTTTGAGATGTTTGTAATTAGGTTCATGAATATAATTGTTCTGTGACCTTCTCTTCATACAAAGTTCTTCTATTTTTATATCTTCTCCTGATTTGGTATCTGTTGTGTTAATAAAGTGAATTGGAAAATTTTTTTCCCCCACAAAGAAAGGAATTTTCTGTCCCTCAAATGTTTAATTAAGTTTGCCTCTAAAATCATATAGGCCTGGTGTTACTAGGGATAGTTTTTTTTTTTTTTTAAGAGTTTATTTATTTGACAGAGAAACATAGCGAGAGAGGGAACACAAGCAGGGGGAGTGAGAGAGGGAGAAGCAGGCTTCCCGCCGAGCAGGGAGCCTGATGTGGGGCTCGACCTGGGTCTCCGGGATCATGACCTGAGCCAAAGGCAGTCACTTAACCAACTGAGCCACCCAGGCGCCCCACTTGGGATAGTTTTCAACAACAGATTCAATTACTTTAATGGTTACAAGATTATTTAGGTTCTCTATTATATCTTGAGTCAGTTTTTGTAATTTATATTTTTCTGGAAATTCATTTCATAAACATTTTGAGATTTGTGTGTTTCATAATATTCTTAATATTTAATCTCTGTTGTATATTTTTATTCCTGTACTTCAAATTAGTCAGGAGGCTCACTTTGAAACAATCAGTATTTATCTTTGTTTATCCTTTATATTAAGAAAATGTAATTTTTTTGTATTTCTTTTTCTTTTCTTTTTTTTCTGGATATTTTATTTGTCTGCTGTCTTAAGTTGGAGGCTTGGCTCATTGACTTTTAGACTATTTTATGATATACAATAAGCCTGTATGTTTCCTTTTCAAGATTATGTCTCATAATATATAGTATTTTTCTTATAGTTCAGTGCTAGATATTTTCTTATTTACAAGTTTATTCTTCAACATCAAACTCTCATTATTGAACCGTTGTTTTAAAAAATTACTTTAGAGGTTGCCTGGGTGGCTCAGCTCGTTAAGTGACAAACTTGATTTTGGTTCAGGTCACGATATTAGAGCTGTGAAGTCGAATCTTGCATCTGGACTCCGTGCTCAGCGGGGAGTCTACTTGAGTTTCTCCCTCTCCTTCTCTTCCCCCACTTCCTTGTGCATGTGCTCTCTCTGTAAAATGAATAAATAAATCTTTAAAAATTACTTTCGAATTAAAAAATGAGAATTAATTATAATGATTAACACTCATTAGAATTATGAAAACAATTTTAATAACTTTTCAGAATGTGTTATATTGTACCTAGAGAATAGTCTTAATTATATCAAATTTTAAAAATTTTCTGACCCCTGTGGCAGGTGAATGGATGAAATATGATCTGTGTTAGTCAGTGGTTAGACCTGATATTACATGTATTGTTTAGTTCAACCTTGTTCTTTGTGTTGTTTTAATGTTCTAAATTTTTGCTTGTTTGATGTCTCTTATTTTGATGTTGGATTTCTTTCTTCTTGTGTTTGTGCTGGGTTTTTCTTCATTTATTTTGACTGTGTTATTATGCTCATACAAGTTTAGGATATCCTCCCTTCCTTTTAATTCTTCATTGGATTAAACCTTTTATTAACATGTGTCATCTTTATTTCTAGTACCTTTTGCTTTACTTTTTAAAAAGATTTTATTTATTTAATAAATAGAGAGCATGCAGGGGGAGTGGCAGGCAGAGGCAGAGGGAGAAGCAGAATCCCTGCTGAGAAGGGAGCCTGACATGGGGCTCAATCCCAGGACCCTAGGATGATGACATGAGCCGAAGGCAAATGCTAAACCAGCTGAGCCACCCAGACACCCCTACCTATTTCTTTGATATCTATTTTCCCTTATGCTAGTAGAGCAAAAATAAGTCACAGCATATCTTTTCCATCATTTTACTTTCGGTCCTCTATGTTCTTAAAGATTACATGTACTTTTATAAAGAATACATAAAATATTTTTCCTTAGGCAAAAATATTTGTATTTTAATGAGAGATAGTAGATCATTTTGTCTTTATTTTGATTATGGATTTAAGAAATATTTCTGAAATGTTTTTTGTGCTTTCTGTTCTGCTTTTTCTGATTGTTTGGTCTTGAATTTTAAGATTGGGTGAAGTTGTTGTTAAAGTAGTAGTTGTGGTTATCATTTACTATTTCGCGTATACATACACTTTTTTGATAGTCACCCCGAAAATTTTAACGCGCATATTTAACTTATAAAAGAGAGATCTTCTGTGGTTATTTTCCATCCACTTGAAGTATCCTTTATCATTTAGTAAGGATCTGTTGGTTAAAATGTTATCCAGTGAGTTTTTGTTTATGTTTAAAATGGTCTTATTTTCCCCTTATTTTTGAAAGAACATTTTAATGAGTATATAGTTGTGGATTTCATTTTGAAACTATATTCCACTGTTTTCTAGCAGCCAATATGAAATCAGTGGTCAAATTGCCAGATATTATTTGGTTTGCCATTTTATCTTTTTGCTTTTAAGATCTTTCTCAGTTTTATTATGGTATAAATACATGTAGATGTTTTGTTTGTATTTATAACATTAGACATTCATTGGGCTTCCTTGATTTGAATATTTTGTATCTTACTGTAGCTTAGAAAAACTCTCTTTGTTCATTTCTTCAGACATTTCCTGTCTCTATTTTCTCTCTTGCCTCCTCTCTGTAATTTTAGTTAGTTTTATGATAGACTAGCCCATTCTATCCTCCATGTTGTTCACCTTCCCTGTTTTCCATCATTCTGCCTTCTGGTACATTCTTTCAACATACTTGTTTCTATATTCCAATTCACTAATAACCTCTTCATTTGCATCTTATTTGCTCTTTCCCAAATTCATTTAGTTTTTACACCCTTCTCATTCCAAAAAATTCTATTTGTTTCTTTTTGAAATGGTCCATTTGTTTTTGATTGCTTTTTTAGGTTCCTTTTTATAACCTCATTTTTAAAATCATATAAACATTTACTGTTTTGTTTTGTTTTGTTTTTTAACTATTTTATTTATTTATTTGACAGAGATACACAGCCAGAGAAGGAACATAAGCAGGGGGAGTGAGAGAAGGAGAAACAGGCTTCCCGGGTCTCCGGATCATGACCTGAGCCGAAGGCAGTAGCTTAGCCAACTGAGCCACCCATGCGCCCCAAACATTTACTGTTTTATATTTGATAATTTTATGTTTTTACTCTGTGTGATCTGAGTTGTTTCTTTGGGTATTTGATCATTTTTCATTGCAAAATTATTTTCTTTGCATGCTATCAGTATGATGATTTTGAGGCCTAGTTAAAGTATCTTCATTGATAATTTTTTATCACAATATTATTTTCTTCAGATGTTATTAGTATGATAATTTTGAGGCCTGAGTAAAGAATGTTCCTCTAGGGAGAGTTATCCTTTACTCCAACAAGGTTCCTAGAGGCACTACTACTGAGAACCACTTCAATTAAATTAGTATTCTTCTTTGGGTACTCGGAGACATCCAAATAGGATGAATACTGGCCTTTTACCAGCATATAACTAAAATTTTCAGGGAAGATTTTTTTTTTCTTTTTGATTAAAAGCTAAAGTAGCAGGTAGTCCCATTTCCTTCTCCTTGAAACAGTCCACCAGGCACCCAAGATGCTGATGGCATCACTTTTGGGGGGTCCTGGATTGATGTCTTTGTGTGAGTATATTAGATTCAAACTTCCATGTTCCTCAAGACCCTAGATTTTGACGTTTGTCCCAACAAAGCCCTTTTAGTCTTAGTGTGTAGTCCACCTTGGATGGACACATGTCCGCAAGGTCAATGCCAGAGAGGTAGCTACTTGCTTCTGCAGGTTTTCTCTTAGACTTATTATTAACCACTCAAGCTATGACCAGGCCATCAATTCACTTAAACCTTCTGAAGGTCATGCTTTTTCACCTTTAAATGAAGTAGTTAGTAGTAATAGTAGGTGATCTCTTCTGTTATGACTCTTTAAATAACTTTAGATGGATTTTCTCAACTATATATTTTAGGGATGAATTAACTTGTGACCTTAATAGTAAAAAGAGGAAGACATACCAAAGACGTACCAAACCTCATGAGGAGTGCTCCAGGAGACTACAGCTAGGGGGGCTGTATTCACTGGCTTATGTTCAATGCTTGAGAACAATTGCTTGATCCTGAAATGAGGGTGTAGACTCCATGGGATGACTTGCAACTCTGTCATTTCATAAACAAATTCCAAATGCTGGTGATAGCTGATGTGTTGTTTCACTCAGGTAGCACCTTACATATTAAAAGAGCTCACTTCCAGAAAACACTTTCACTCAAAGTAGACAGTAATACTGTAGAAATGGCAGGTACCTCAGCAAAACTTTTAGGCAAAGAAACCTTCCTTGATATTATTCAAATTATGCCTACACAATAAAGCCACTCTATCACTATCAGTATTGAGGCAGAGATGCCAATATGTCTTCATTTTGGGCCGATAGATGTTGACTTACTTACTCTGAAAAAGTGCAGCTTCATTTTTTCAGCTATCTCCAAAAATTAGTGACCATAGTTAATAGGATGTCATAAAAAGTATACCACGGTATTGGTACATAAAAGAAAATTTAAATAAATTGAACTAAAGAATTACCGTTGTAATCATTTTATTATTCTCCCTGTATAGACCTTGTGTAAATGAAACTGCTTTCTTTGCTCTGTGAAGATAAGTAGTTTCACTCCCCAGTCTGAATAGCATGGCACTGACAAACAGCTGTGAATGAATCAAGTACAGGGTAAACATACAAGACAGCAAATGATTTTGAAACTCAACAGCCCATGAACAATAACTGTAATTAAACTCAATAAAAAACAAGAAAAGAGAAAAGATGCAGAGTAGAAAAAAAACAACAGTAACAACAACAACAACACACCACCACCGCAATAGCAAAACTGCCTGAAAGGATTGAAGGAAACCATCAGAACACCAGAGAATTGCTGAAGCCACTTTGCTTTGAATTCACCAGAATTGATCATTTTATATATCAAATATCACTTTTCCTCCCAAGGGTTCTAAAGACTAAATTCATGGTTAATACATGCTTAAATAGATTTACTGGATTTTGGGGTATGTAAGGAATGATGGAGAAATGTTTCTTCATCTTTTTTTTTTTCTTTTAATAGTCATTTTAGCAGGCAGTTGTCTGCATTTAATTGAAACACAACATTTGAAAGTGTCTTTAGTGGGATAGTTTATCATTTCCCTTGTTTGCTCCTAGCTTCTGACATTACTTATCTAGTGTTTTTCTCCCCAGTCTCATTTTCTTGTCTTCCTGTCTCTCTTTGTGGGATGGGCCTGACAGTTCATTGATGTTCTTATAGAACCTGACTGTTGTATTTTTCAGATGCAATATTTAGAGCATATTGAAAAGTCACAAAAACACATGCGCACAGAGGTGTAGTTTTTTTCCATAAGAGTGCATGGAAATAGGTTAACGTGCCAATTTACATAACCACTTCTGTCTTATTAATGTGAAAGAAAAAATATTTTTATGTTTCTGATTTCACCTTCAAAAATCATCGTTCCCGATATAAACTTGATCAATTTCAGGAAGCTATACTAATCCAGGTGCAACTAATGGAGTGTGTGAGAACAACGTGAACAAAAACCAAATCAATGCAATGCAAAGGGTGATGACCCTATTTTGTTCAGAAGCAATGGGAAATATAAACCTACTTTTCTCTTTTGTGAAGTAAACCGAATAAATTGAATAAAGTCATTTAAAAGTAGCCAGAGATCTCTTTCTGATGTGGCCATGACATTAGCAAAAATAATAGGAAAAAGAGTTCAATCTAAATTGAAAACAATCTGAACCAATGAGTATTTTACTGTCATTAAATTTTCTGTTTTGCAAGAGATTGGCACTCAAATCTATAGTATATTGAGTAGCTCCTACAGATTTTTGTCAGGGTTTCATTATTACATTGGAAACATGGTACAGCCAAGAGTCTATGTTCTCAAGACCCATGTTCCCAGATTAAAATTACCATGGAACCTGGATAGAAGCTAGCCACGTTACTTAGATACCCTGAGATTCCTGTTCCAAAAATGAGGACCATGGTAACTATTGAGGAGAATTGTGCTGAAGATGCAAGATTTCATATACATAGAGCACAGTAAATTTCTTGGCACTTACCAGGAGCTCAGTACACATTGTAAGCTCTACCCCTACTTTCTTTCTCTGCTTGGTTCTAACAATAAGAACTAATCTCAACTAAACACTCACATGTCAAATAATTCTTATAACACATCTCTTATATCCATTTTCAGTATTAAGACACTTTGCTTTTCTTTCGCCACTTTGCATTCCTCTGTAGTGACTTGTCTAAGAATGTACCACTAGTAAATGCCAGAATGATTAGAAGTCAGGGTTTTCTGACTTTGGAACCCATATTCTTAACCACACTTAAACTTCTCTGCTTTCATAATGAACTGTAGGACAGCAGGTTTACTTCAGTCAAAAAACTACTCTCTTGATTCTGGCACAGTGTGTTTGCTTGATTTCTGGTCTCCATAGGGGACCTACCAGCTCTCACATCTACTGCCCTATATTTGCTATCTATTAGTGTCTAACAGATTACCATAAAACCGAGTGATTTTAAAGAATACACATTTATTATCTTGTAGTTTTTGTTGGTTAAGAACCTTGGAATGGCTTATCTGTATCATTGGTGTCACAGAATCCCACAAGCCTACGATCAACTTTGGCACTCTCACCTAACGGTTCAACTAGGAAGGGTCTACTTCTAAACTCTCTCAGTTGTTGCCAGCATTCAGTTTTTCATTAGCGGTTGGCCTGAGATCCTCACTGGATGGTGCTTGGAGGCTAGTGTTATGAGCTGAATTATGTCCTCCCTTACCCTCCCAATTCATAGGAATTTGAAGCCCAAACCCCTGATGCACATTTGAAGATACGACCTTTAAGGAGATAATTAAGGTTAAATGAGGTCATCCCAAACCCAACAGGACTGAGGTCCTTATAAGAAGAGCAACAGGGGTGCCTGGGTGGCTCAGTTGGTTAAGCAACTGCCTTCGGCTCAGGTCATGATCCTGGAGACCCAGGACTGAGCCCCACGCCGGGCTCCCTGCTCGGCGGGAAGCCTGCTTTTCCCTCTCTCACTCCCCCTGCTTGTGTTCCCTCTCTAGCTGTGTTTCTCTCTGTCAAATAAATAAATAAAATCTTTAAAAAAAAAAAAGAAGATGTGTGTACAGAGAAAAAAGCCATTTGAGTACACAGTGAGATGGTAGCCATCTGCAACCCAAGCAGAGAGGTCTAATGAGAAACCAATCCTGATGTGATGGCACCTTGACCTTATACTTCCAGTTTCCAAAACTGTAAGAAAATAATTTTCTGTTATTTAAGGCACTCAATTTGTAGCATTCTTTTATGGCAGCCTGAGCAGACTATTATAGCCACTGTTAGCTTTCTACCGTGTGGCTCTCTTCAACATGACAGTTTGCTTCTTTAAAGTGTACAGGCTCGGAAGGCAATAGAATCTGCTAGTAAGACAGAAGCCAGCATATTGGAAAGCTAATCACAGAACTGACATCCCCCTCTAGTTACTCCATTCAATTAGTTTAAAGCAGGTTACTCGAAGGAGGAGATTCTAAAGGCTGTGAATACCAGGAGGTAGTGTTCACTGGGCCTATTTTAGGAGCTACCACACTTCCTGAATCTTAGGAGGCATGTGTAAATTTCTGGTTTGAAACTTTGGAACTAATGGCCAATAGCAACTCTTGAGTGCTACCTAGTTTCCCTCTGTCTGAGTATGCTATGAACCCCTTTTTGTTCACTCTTTTGGAATTATGTTATGAAGTTCTAGGGATACCCTTCCTAGGGATCTCTTCCTTGTATTCAAATGAGCAGTGAAATAGAGGTCTGTTTACTCTGAGGATTCTTCTCTATCCAACTTATATATTTCATTTTTTTTCTTTATGACTTATGCAAGGTTTGGGTATGTTTCTTATTCCTTCTTTTCTTTTCCTCTTTTCAATTTGTGAAGACTGGGCATAGCTTTCCTTTTTTTTTTTTTTTCTGGTTTGGAAATAATTCCATTTTGTAAAATTCTTTGACCAAATTAACAAGAATTATTTCTTGATATTTTAATGGGAGAAAGGTGTGCCTGGTTAGCTCAGTCAGTTAAGCGTCCATCTCTTGATTTCAGCTCAGGTCATGGTCTCAGGATCCTGGGGTTGATTCCAGCATTGGGCTCCAGAACCAGTAGGAAGTCCGTTTGGGATTCTCTCTCTCTCCCTCTCCTTCAGCCCTTCCCTCTCCCACATGCCCCCCCAATAAATAAATAAATCTTTAAAAATATGGGAGAAAGATGACAAGAAAATTAGCATAAACCTTTTTTTAAAAGACAAATCCTAGTTTTCACTATGTATGCTTTCTGTAGACTTTAGAATTCAATTGAGATTCCATTGAGATGGCTGCTTCCCCAACCCTTGAACTTGAAGTAGATATATATTTTGAGGTGATGAGGGAAAAAACAAGTCACATATAAGGAAATACAATGATTTAAAAAAAGCACATTAATATTTTTGAGAAAATGATTTGTTGCACGGTTTTCCTCATATAGAGAAGTCAGAAAAGATCTGTAACCTAAGGAATTTCCTTTATTCTTCCTTGTATACAAAGCTTTTCTCTACAAAATTGCTATGTGTGTAGAGCAGAACTTGGACCAAAGCCAAACTACTCTGATTCTGGCAATATGTAGCAGTACATCTGTTCTAAGGCTAATAGAGGGACTTGTGAAATCATAATACCATATTTGAATCAATTGCAACTTCTTAATCAGTGATGAGGAAAAGGAGTGTCAGGAATTTAGCGACACTATTTCAAAAAACTAGTGAAGCACATGGCCCTCCAGGCCACATGGACAGGAGCCAGAGCCACCAAACTACCCACTACCTGGAACATTCACAGTCACCTTGGAAGCACAGATGCTGGGGCACCTGACCAATTTAAATTACATTGCCTTTGTGTCTGCTGTCTTCCAGATGCAGAGGCGGGCTGTGGTCCCAAGGGAGTTTGACTGACTTCTATCCAGAAATAGGATTGAAATGGAAATTATATCTTAGCTAGATCTTTGAAGGAGTTATAGTAGAAACCTGAAGGATTTTTATTAGGAACTTGATTTCCTATTATCTACTGAGTTTGTAACTTCATTACCCAACTCAAAGTATCTAGAGGTTTTGTTTTCTTTTGTTCTGCTTAAATATTTTATTTATTTATTTGAGATTGAAAGAGAAAGTATGAGCGGAGGCAGAGGCACAGGGAGAGGGAGAAACAGACTCCTCACTGAGCTGGGAGCCCAACACAGAACCCTGAGATTATGACCCGAGCCAAAGACAGATGCTTAACTGACTGAGCCACCCAGGTACCCCTAGAGTTTTCTTTAACCCCTGGAGCACAATGGGGAAATGGCTACCAGGGTTTGAGGTATGGGTATGACATACAGTTTTATCCAATAAAGGACAGAAATTGTGATTCTACTTGGACTATGCTATGGAAATGTCACTCAAATTATTCTATTTTTGCATCCATGCAAGTAGAATATATTTGTCTTTTCCTGGATTTGGGTATTATTATCGATGTGCTAGTTCAGCACACACAAACATTCTCTCAAACATTCAAGACACACACAAACATTCTCTCAACCATTCAAGATTTAACAAACATTTACTAAGTAGTAACTACATTTCAGGTACTGGTACTGGATAGGAATTCTATTAGAACAACAGTAGAACTTCCCTACTTCTTTCAAAACATGATTTCCTATTAAGACAAGTTTCATTAAAAGATGAACTAATTATTTGCTAAGGAAGGAGATGGCAGCTCTGATAATGGAGCTGTTTCTATCAGGAATTAAAAGCAATATTTATGTAATTATTTAATAATTGGCTATGTAGAGAGAAATAGTTCTATAGAAAATCATCTTTTAGAATGTTAGAATTGGAAAAGATGTTAAAGGCCATTTACTTGAGTTTTTTTAGGAGGCAGATTCTGAGATTCAGTGAGAAGGATTAAGCTCATTTTATCTCATTATCAATTAGGCCCAGAATTGACATTATGGAAGAAAATCACTCTTGATGTATTATTTCCTACCTGAAAACATTACTTTTATGACCACAGGAGAAGGCAAAAAGAAGGAAAGTCAAGACAATAAAACTGGCAAGTGAAGCTTCACCTGATCTAGTCCATACAAAGGAAAGACATTTTGGTAGATATTCTCCCAAGATGACTACCATCAATCCCTTTCCTCCTTAGTTGCACATGTTGCCCTACATATTAAAAGGTGGAGTCTCATTTTCCTTCTCTTGGATATAGGATGGATTCACCTACTTGTTTGAATAGCCAATGGTAGTAATGTTCTGAGACTTCTGGGTTCAAGTCTTATGGTGCTTGAAATTTCTGCCTTATAACTCTCAGAAGATGTGTTTATAGGTAGTCCTTCTGCAGTTTACCACGTTCTCATAAACCTATGACATTTATAGAAGCCATATTCAGCTTCTTTAATGGTGAGCTCAGCTGAACTCCACCCAGCCAACAGCCAGCGTCAACTGAGTCAATGGACTTTTTAGATGAGTCCAGAATCAACTGGCATTTCACAGAAAACACATTTAAAATCCTGAGCAGTATAGCGAGGAGTCTGCTTCTCCCTCTAAACCTTTCTCCTGCTCATGATCTCTCTCTCTCAAATAAATAAATACATAAAATCCTAAAAAAAAAAATCCTGAACAATAACTACCAAAAGGAGTCAAATTGATCCAGAGAAATGTAGACCATAATGGTAAATTGTTGTTTGAAGCCACTGTGTTTTGAGGTTGTTATGCAGTTCTAGCTGTGTCCATTTTGGACCTAATCAATAGCTCCAGATTTAACCTGATCCTTCTCACTAAATCTCCCGGAACGTGTTATTGAGCACTGCTCTCCAAAGAGCTAAATTAGATGATCTTTTAAGTTACTTCCCATTCTAAGATTTCTAAGAAAAGATGATTTTCTGTAGAGACATCAGACTAGATGGCCATTGGTCTTGAGGACGAGATTCATCACTGACATATCAATAGGCCAAAAATGTAATAAATTGTAGTGGAAATTGTTAAGTTTTACAAACATCTTCTCACAATAATCCCAATATTCTGTGTAGGCCCAGAAAATAACAACCCAAAGATCATTCATCTATCAGCTAAAATATGAAATAATGGTTTTTAGTGTAGTAAGAGGCAAATTTAGGGATTGGAAATTATTGTATGTGGGCAATGATTCTACTATTCTCTTTCTACTGTCAAACTTAATACTCTGAAGGCTAGAATATCAGTCTTTCATGTCTTGGTGGGTTTTGACTCAACTTCTTTATTCCAAGCGTATTTGCTTCTTACTATTTTTATACTTTTTATTTGGGTTAATTAACACACAATATTATATTAGTTTCAGGTATCCAACAATGATTCAAAAATTCTATGTATTATTCAGTGCTTACTGTCATAATACAACATTATTACATGTTATTGTCTACATTCCTTGTGTTGTACTTTTCATCTCCACAACTTACTTATTTTATAACTGGAAGTTTGAACCTTCTAATCACTTTTATCTAATTTTATCCATTCTTCTGCCCACCTCTCCTCTGGCAACCACCAGTTTGTTCTCTGTATTTGAGTCTATTTTTTGCTTTTAATTTTTTCTTTGTTTCTTTGTTTCTTTTTAGATTCCACATAAAAGTGAAAGCTTATGGAACTAGTCTTTCTCTCACTTCACATAACATAATACTCTCTAGATCTATGTTGTTGCAAATGACAAGAACTCATTCTTTTTTATGGCTGAGTAATATTCTTGTGTGTGTATGTGTATATATACACATTTCTTCTAGGATTTTTAAGTTTAAGGTCTCATTTTAACCTCTAATTTAGGTATTTAATCAATTTCGAGTTTATTTTTGTATATGGTATGAGAAAGTGGTCTAGTTTAATTCTTTGGTCTGTAGCTGTCCAGTTTTCCCAGCACCATCTCTTGAAGAGACTCTCCTTTCCCCATTGTATATTCTTGCTTTCTTTGTCATAGATTACTTGACCTTATAAACATGAGTTTATTTCTGGGCTCTATTCTGTTCCATTGATCTGTTGTCTATTTTCTTGTTTGTTTGTTTTGATTACTACAGCTTTGTAGTATATCTTGAAATCTGGGATTGCGATACTCTAGCTTTGTTCTTTCTGGAGATTGCTTTGGCTATTTTGGATCTTTTGTGGTTCCATGCAGATTTTAGGATTATATGTTCTAGTTTTGTGAAAAATACTAGGGATTGCATTAAACCTATGGATTGTTTTGGATACCATGAATATTTTAAGAATATTCTTGCAATCTATGAGCATGGCATATCTTTTCATTTGTGTTGTCTTTAATTTCTTTCATCAGTTTTTTTTAATGGGAACTTTACTTTTTATTATTATTATTCACATATACATATAATGTTTATTTGTTTCAGGGGTACAGGTCTGTGATTCATTAGTCTTACACAATTCACAGCACTCCCCACAATACATACCTGCCTCAATGTCCATCACTTAGCCACCCCATCCCTCCCAACCCCTCCACATCAGTGTGTTTTTTAAAAGATTTATTTATTTTAGAGAGGGTGAAGGGAGGGCAGAGAGGGGGGGGAGAGAGAGAGAGAGAGAAAGAGAGAGAGAGAGATAGAGAGAGAGAGAGACTCTCCAATAGACTTTAGGGGTCCAAAATCAAGAGTTGGATGCTCAACCAGCTGAGCCACCCAGGTGCCCCTTTAATTAATATTTTATAGTTTTCAGAATACAGGTCTTTTCCTTCCTTGGTTAAGTTTATTCCTAGGTATTTTATTCTTTTTTTGTGCAATTATAAATGGATTTGTTTTCTTAACTTCTCTTTCTGTTACTTTCTAATTAGTGTGTAAAATTTAACAGATTTCTGTATATTTTGTATCCTGTGACTTTACTAAATTTATTTGTAAGTTCTAATGAGTTTTTTTGTTTGTTTGTTTGGTTTTTGTTAACGTCTTTAGGGTTTTCTACATATAGTATCATGTCATCTGCAAATAGTGACAAATTAATTTTTTCCTTACTAATTTGGATGTCTCTTATTTCTTGTCTGACTGCTGCAGTCAGGACTTCTAATATTATAGTGAATAAAAGTGGCAAGAGTGGGCATTTTTTTTTGTTCCTGATCTTAGAGGGAAAGCTCTCAGTTTTTTACCATTGAGTATGATATTAGCTGTGGGTTTTTTATATATGGTTTTTATTATGTTGAGGTATATTCACTCTAAACCTATTTTGTTGAGAGTTATTATCATAATGGATGTTGTACTTTGTCTAATGCATTTTCCGCATCTATTGAGATGATCATATGGATTTTAATCCTTTGTCTTGTTAATGTGATGGATCACATTGATTGGTTTTGAACACTGAACTACCCTTGTATCCCTCAAATAAATCCTATTTGATCATGTGAATACTTTTTTTGATGTATTGTTGAATTCAATTTGCTGATTTTTTGTGGAGGATTTTTGTACCTATGTTTATCAGAGACATTGGTGTGTACTTTTTATTTTTGTGTTGTCCTTGTCTATCTGATTTGGTTTCAGGATAATATTGGCCCTATAGAAGAGGGAAACTTTGGAGGCTTTGCTTCCTCTTCCTGTTTTTTGAATAGTTTGAGTAGAATAGGTATTAACTCTTTAAATGTTTGGTAGAATTGACCTATGAATGAATCCATCTTGTCCTGGACTTCTGTTTGTTGAGAGGTTTTTGATTACTGATTCAGTTTCATTGTTGGTAATCTGTTCAAAGTTTCTCTTTCTTTCAGGTTCTGTTTTGGATGATTATGTGTTTCTAGGAATTTATTTATTTTTTTCTAGATTATCCAATTTGTTGCTGTATAATTTTCCATAATATTCTTTTATAATCTTTTGTATTTCTATGCTGTTGGTTGTTATTTCTCCTCCTTTGTTTCTGATTTTATTCATTTGAGTCCTCTTTTTTTTCTAGATGAGTCTTGCTTGAAGTTGATCAGTATTATCTTTTTGACAAACTAGTACTTAATTTCATTATCCTTTCTACTGTTTTTTGAGTCTCTAGTTCATTTGTTTCTGTTGTAATCATTATTATTATTTCCTTCTACTAGCTTTGGGCTTTGTTCCCCTTTTTCTTCTTTTTTAGCTCCTTAGATATAAGCTTAGGCTGTTTATTTGAGATTTTTCTTGTTTGTTAAGGTAGGCCTATGTTGCTATAAACGTTCCTCTGGTGATTTCTTTTGCTGCAGCCCAGAGATTTAGGAAAGTTCTTTCCATTTTCATTTGTCTCCATGTACTTTTTAAATTTCCTCTTTTATTTCTTGGTAGACCTGCTCATTATTTAATGTCATATTATTTAGCATCCATGTATTTGTGGTTTTTTGTAGATTTTTCTTTTAATTTAATTCTGGTTTTATACTGCTGTTGTCAGAAAAGCTGCTTGATATGATTTCAGTCAAGATTCTTGACTTTAAGACTTGATTTGTAGCCTAACATGTGACTTATCCTAGAGAATGTTCCATGAGCCCTTAAAAAGAATGTGTTGCTTCTTACTATCTTTGAAAAGGCAGGGTGTACAGGATACTTTGTACTGAGAGCTGGGTTAAAATTCCAGTTTTGCTATATCCTCAGTCTTCTTTTGACATCTCATTTTTCATCTGAAGGAGGAATAGCAAATTCTGCCTCCAATGAATTTTATTAATTCTGATTTAATTTATTGTTAATAGAGATATTTATCAGATCATCTTATAAAAAGGGGGCATTACTATAAGGTTATTATGTGAATGAGACTGACATTCAGCTGGAAATAACATCTCTTTCTTGCATCCTTCAAAGACTTCATTTCATATTTTCATTATTTATCACTGTTGCTTTCTGTTTTTCTAATTTTTTTTCTCTCTACCTGCTAATTATCATCTGCATAGTGTTCTGGCTGAGTTCCCAAGGAAGGTAACATTACTGACTGAGTGAATGACCATATTGCCTTCTGGGGTCTCTGACCATCAAAATTTTTTTCCCAATTCTGTGATTTTAGGATTTCCCATTGCCCCTACCCTAGAGTAGGTGTCCCATAAACTTTGTTGAATAAATAAATGAATAAAAAAAATGAGCTGTTGGGAGTAGCAGAAATCATGACAAAATTATCTTATATTTATTACTTTTAATGTTTAAATGAGTAATTTAGAAAGAGTTATAATTCTAATATTAGTACATAGTAAGAACCCAAAAGATGTTTGCTTTCCTATTTATTCATTATTATTTTTAAATGAATGTTTTTTTTCCCCCTTTCTACTTTAGAAATTATAGCAATAAAGAAAAAAAAATGTTGGGGGAAAGGAAATTTCTGATACTTTTGATATCTACCATTTGGGAAGTCACCTATTTTCTTATATAATAAAAAAATTTATGGAAAACTGCCTATAAAGCATTGCTATTTAGTTTTGTGAGTAAAGAGGCCTCTGGGAATACAGATTTCTATGATTTCATATCCCTTTTGGCAGTTTCATGGCATTTGCTGCTATTCTTCAGAATAATAACTATTGTTCATATTCTAAAATATTTTTTCTAGAAAAAAGAAAAATAGCAGCATGGCATTACCAAATGTTTAGAATAAAATAACTTAAAAGTAACTTAAAACTGCATATTCTTAGGGTCATTAATTCTCTTGAGAACCTCTTGGTAAGGCCATGGTAAGGTGTAGTGGATGATAGTAAGAACTTTGGTTCTTAGGGACAACGCTGCATGATTTTACATCTCTCTCTCTCTCTCTCTCTCTCTCTCTCTCTCTTCTCTAGTTGTATCATAGTATGTCTCTGGCAGAATCTTTGCCTTAAAATTTGTTTTCTCCCATACCAGAGTTCTCTCTTAGGAAAACTGGATTCTGTTTTGCTTCTGGAATCTTTGCCAAAAGAAAGATTTCTTGTTAAGTCATTGCTGCTTGCATTTGGATTTTCTCCTTTGGTTCACTACTGTTATTTTTTTCAGAGCTTTGGAACTGACCTAATGTAGCTTCCAATAAGTGTCATTATAATTGAATGGTTGTATGTAAGTTGCAGATTTGCCTCGATTAGCATCATTAGAGACACAGATACAGAAAATTCAGTGGGATTTGGAAGGAAAAGTATGCCTGTGTCTCTTTTTTCAATATTTGGTTTCTAATACTAGACATTTTTGTTAATATTTAGCCTAGCTGATAGTTATTTGCAGGTAGAAATGAGATGGCTGCATGTTCTTGCTATTTTAGGAAACCTAACCTGAAATCCTGCTTGTGATATGGCAATGAGAATACCTAATAGTTTCCTCTTAGGATAGTTTCCTTTTCCTATTAGGATAATATTGCTGAATTGGAGGTGGTGGGGAGTGAATTTCAGGGAATCATATCACAGGCTTATATTAGGTCATCTAGGAAGATACCCTTTGGAGAAATGGATCCTTGAGTATTTATTTTATGTCACAGAAAAACTCTAAATATTAGTATTATATTCCATGTTTCTCTACAACCCATGATCTTTTGAGCAACCTTATTCTTATGAATAACTAAGGAGAAGTATGGAAGAGACCAGGAACACAATGAATTTTAGGTAAAGGATTATAGGGTGACCCCAAAAAAGCAAATATTCATGTGGAACAGAATTGCTGTTTAATAAAGATTATTGAAACAGAAAATAAGCAAGGACTCAAGATTTTTTCAAACTTGGTATGTATACTGTATACCCTCATTACCATAAAGAAAGAGAGGAAGTTGATTTCCATTGCAGAGTACTGGCCTCTTTACATGTGGCCAGTACTCAGCCAAGACCAGATCTGGAAAGTAGAAAGAACCAGTTATGAGATAAATATGACTCTTTATCGTTCTCTTATTGGGCCAAGCCAGCAAAATGGGATGAAGAACAATAAATTCAGAACATTCTCCCCCATGAAGGTAGAGTTGTTGGGGGTGGAAATTGGTGGTGGTAGTTCTGTATCAGTTTGTGTATTATATTAGATATATATGCACAGGAGATAGCCCCAGTAAATACTTCTTTTTTTTTTTTTTAATCATATTGCCATAAATTGGGCTGCCAAGAAATGGACTCTGAGATGGAGCTATGTGTACATGAAGTTTATCAGGTCTATTGTCAAAAACAATACCTGTAAAAAGAGTAAAGGATGCAGAGGGAGAAACTGAACTGTATAACACATTAGCAACAGGGGTCACAGCCCATCCCATGGAGTGCTCCGGACCTGGAACGGACTTTCAGAAAGGTTCCAAATTGAAGCAAGAATGAAAGCCTTTGTGTCCTATCTCTGCCAGTCTTGGCTGTTCTGGTCGATGGGGAGGAGTGTGGCCTTGGCGAGGCATCTCTCTCCTGCAGAGAGGGACATATATCTAAGTGGCCACAGTCAAAATTCCTGACAAGCAATGAGAAGCTTGATCCTAAGGAGAGGAATCTTGGTGATATACCCCAGCACCCACTACACACATTATTAATTCTTAGCTCCATGGTCTGCTAAGGAGAAAGCTGCAGGGTTTTTTTTTTTTTTTAATTGTTTAGAATATGTTTATAACTAGGTGTGAATGTATATTAATGTCATTGTTTTGATTCTGTATGTTTTTCCTTCCTATATGAGAGGAGATGGCTGTTTATAAATGTCTGTTCTTAACATTTGAATTAAGCATTTGAATATTTTATAGTTAATTGAATAATGAATGACTCAGGTTTGTTGTCTTCAGAATTATTCAGAAAAAGGAACTTACAGTAGAGATGCAGTTTGTTTGTACATATGGACAAAGATTGAGCTTCTTTTTTTACCATGTCAATGATTTTTACCCTGCTGTTAATAATACATGACTGCTTATGCCTCATGAATTTGACAGATCTCCCTTCCACTAGGTTTTAGATGTGATGGACATAACTGAGTCATTATGGAACTCGTTATACACATATATACATTGTCAACCCTTTAGTTATGTACTTGTTGTATACAGGAATACTCCACCCCACTCAGAATACATGTATGTCAGTAATGTATATGTGAACTTGATATAAAATTATGTCTATAAAATCCATATTCTGTAATATATATAAAACATCTATCTAGAATGTTATCAGTAAACATCGCTATTTTCTTCTAGTAACATCCATTTCTACCTCTAGAGCTCCACTAAAATGACAACATGCTCTGAAAGTCAATGAGTAATGTACATGGGGAATGTACTACATTCCTGGCAGATCAAATAAAAATAACAATAAAATCAATGAGAAGATGCTTGGAAGATAAGTGGGTTTTGAGCTCATTGCTTTTTTCTCCTCACCAAGAGAGAGTATTCAAAGATGCTTTGAATTGAGGCATGGATTTCCTTTTCCTTTTCCTTTTTTTTCTTTTCCTTTTTTTCTGATTATACCCTGATTAGTATTTTTTCCTAAACCAAATTTTTCTCAGGCTCATTGAAATTTTATTCTGGCAAGAATTGCCTCTTCCTTCAATAATAGGAGCCAACATATTTATAGTGCCTTCTACTGACCCTGCATCAGTAAAAGTCTTTATAAAAGTGTTGTTATAAAAGTATACAAAATACACAGAGGTAGGAAATATACCTTTGTGATAACGTAAGTGTAAGGACCTATTTAGAAGTCAAAGCCGCCATCTTGTTTACTCAGAAAAATAGTTTTAGGAGATATGGTCAAATGGCCCCTGGAAAACAAAGACAAGTCAGGTTGAGGGAGACGCCCAATCAGTTAACCCCCTTAACCTCCCTTCCTGGGAGGTATGGAGATGAACACTAAGAATGGGTGGCTCAGTTAAGGGTACTTAGGACTAGGTGGAAATGCCCAATCAGTTAATCCCCTTAAATTCCCAGACTCTGACCAATGGAGATCCCCTGGTAAACCACTCTGTGGGGATTAGGAACTTAACAGTTTAAATGTATTCATCATCACAGCAGAATGAAAGAATTAACTCAGGCAAATGACTTTTTGTAAGTTGGGTCAGCTCCGGTGTGGTTTTCTCTGATAAAAGCTAGCTTGTAAGAATAGGCATGGTCGTTCTCTCTCTCTCTAGAGGTGACCCTAGCCCTGGCCAGTATAATTCTCAATGCTTGGTGCGAAATAAAGCTTTGCTTGACCTCCGCTTTTGTATCATTCTCGTTCCTTTGACCATAGACCCTATTAATAAGAAGAATAAAAGAGAGCCACAGACTTTATCTCTGTATGCTGTGTGAAGTAAAGTAGGTTCTGCCTGCATGAAAACAGGTAAATAATGAGATATTTATTCCTTATATACTTGCATTATTTATCAGTGGGTTACTTACAGGAGTAAGGCCACAAGTAACTAATATGCTACATTACTCAGGAAACATTGAAACACCTTTGTAGGTGTGAGTGTAATATATTAATCTATACAATTATATGTCCTAAGGCTAAAGAATAACTTAGGGCTTCATCCACACCAGAAAAGAAACCTTAGGAAACACATGAATTATAGTTCTATTTCTATGCTTTAGACTTACCAAAAATATTCATTGAACATTTATGTGCCAAGCAGTGTGTTAAGTGTTGGCAATTTCAGTAATAAGTAAAAGAACTTTTGTCAGGAAGCTTATAGAAATGCTTAAGGTCTCACTTTAAGATATTATAATCTTATTAGAGCTCTAATGGGCCAAGAAAAAATGGAAATGTTTCATAATTTCAATGTCACTTGTAAGGGAAGAAAAGTGATATGTCCCCCAGCCTTCTGAGTTGTTGGCTAAGAACCCCTTTTGTAAGACAGATTAATAAGGAGAAAACAAAACAGATTAATTACATATATACTTTACGTATATATGACAGATACTCGGGGAAAAATGAGTAAACTCCCTGAGATGGTCCAATCCACCACCCTGAATACCACCTTCAACTATAAAGAGGAAAGAGTTTGGTGTAGGAGGAGGGCCAGTTCTGGGAGGTTGCCAGGAAAAGCATTGTAAACAAGGATAAACTTTGTTATGCAGATTTAAGTCAGTGCTTTCTCCATTGATAACTTTCTCAGGAGAGTCATCCTTCTCCTCAGGGTACAGAAAGGGAGACACACAAAAGGAGTTTTCCTTTTTAAATGTAAATTTCTTTTATGAATAGGATAACTTCAGCTTGGTTTGCAGATTTTCTTCAGTGTCTGCTGTTTTTTAAAATAATCAGCTCAAACTGTCTTTATACTGAAGAGGCATATTTTGGGGCGATATATTCTGCCATCCATACTCCTTCCATCTTAAGACTTCACATGTGACATGGGCTACATCTCCCATTACTCAGCTGAGCAAACTTGGCACCTCTCCAAGCCTCTGTTTTCTCGTATATACAGAATGGTGAAAAATGTCTGTGGGGAGTGTTATTTAGAGGAAAATATATGATAATGTTTTTAAAAGCCTTAGGGTTATTCCTTGTACAAATGTATGTGTGTGTGTTCTGTGTATTTTCCTACCTTTTTGCTATGCCTGTGGTATCTTGTGAGCCTTTGTTCTTTTTAAGCTCATCCAAAGGTAGAAACAGATATTCAAAGAAACATTTCCCCCAAGGGCCCAAAAGAAAGATTCCAAATGCAGTTAAAGTTGCAAAGTAAGTTTTTCTCTCACAAATCTAGGTAATAGTGAGACTGAAAAAGGGGGGGAAGGCAGATGGGTTCTAAGAATGGAGCTGAGAAATCAGAGTCCTTGATGAGGGAAAGGTGAGAAAGATCTTTTGTCAGGAGTATAAAGGAAACTGTGGAAGGAAATTGGAGCCCCAGAGCTATCTTCAGTGTGGTGTCCCCTCCCCCACCATTCCTTGTGGACAACTCTGTCAACTAGCTGTTGTGGACACCTGAAAACCCCCCTAAACCTTCTTGAGGGTGGCAGACTAGAAATTGTCTTGAAAAATTGGGACATGAAAGGAAAAATCTTATCTCCTACTCAAGGTAGAATGTAGAATTTCTCTTTGAGCTGAGGCCACGAGGGACACTTTATAAATGTTATAACTAGGGGCTCCTGGATGGTTCAGTCAGTTAAGCACCTGACTCTTGATTTCTGCTCTGGTCCTGATCCCAGTGTCCTGAGATCAAGTCCCAGGTCAGGCTCTATGCTCAGCAGGGAGTCTACTTGAGACTCTCCCTCTCCCCTCCTCCTTCTCACACATGTGTGTACACGCTGTCTTGCACACATGCTTGTCTCTCACTCTAAAATCTTTAAAAAAAAAGTTAAAACTGGGGCGCCTGGGTGGCTCAATCAGTTAAGTGGTTGTCTTCACCTCAGGTCATGATCCCAGGGTCCTAGGACCAAGCCCCATGTCGGGCTCCCTGCTTTGCAGGAACCTGCCATCTCCCTCTCCTTCTGCCTGCTGCTCTGCCTACTTGTGCTTTTTTTCTCTCTGTCAAATAAATAAAAATATTTAAAACAGTAAAAATAAGAAGTGATAACTAAATACAAATTGAAATATAAAGAATATATTGTTTAGGAATAGCATGATTCTCTACCCCTTTTCATCTCAGTCAATGCTGTATGCTTGTTTACCCCAACCCCTCACAAGGCAAGTATGACCAGAAGCATAGTTTGCGAATATGTTGCTTGTTCTTCCCTGTTGAGGACATCTGCCATGTTTGCACTTCACTATGCAATCAGTGTTTTCACATGGATGGGCCACAGCATGGGTGAGCCGTTTGATGCTTCCCCTCTCAATGATCATGGAAGCTATGTAGAACATTCAATTTAGCAGTAGCCATTCCTGCCTCTCATGGAGACTGCCAGTGTGAACAGATGGGCCATTCTACAACCCAGGTGGCCTGCCCTGCACAGATACAACTTAAAAGGTTTCCTCCTGGAAATGCTTGTGCACTGTTTTCCACCAAAATCAGTTTTGCTTGGGGAACTGCTACACTCTAGAAGACAGAACTTCTGATAGTGCTGGTAACTGGTCACACTGATTTCTCCTTTCTCAGAGGAATGACCCGTCATCTGTTTCATGTAACAAATATAAGACAAGAAGATGGTACACGAAAAGAAAAAAAAAAAACAATATATATGTATATACACACACATGCATAGCTTTAGGTACCCCGAGGTTTTCAGTCTCTCCCAAAGTGCTATTATTTTCCAATCTCTTTGATTTAACCTCTGTTTTATAGTGGGCCTTTTGAAATTCATACTCATCTAAAATACTTTGTTCTCATGAACTCTAGGTTTAAATATCTTCTGTTTTTTCCTTAAAAAAAAGGAGGGAAGAAGGTAAGGAAGGAAAGAGTGCACAAGTGCAAAGCTATATAATATAGCTCAGTGGGAAAATATTTTTTAGATGAAAATATTTCAGCACTGAGAATCAGACTGTGGTCTTCTCAGCATGGGCTGGTCTGGATAAAGCACAAAGCTTTTGTTGACATCTATTTGCCAACTCACATAAGGACTTTGTAATGACATTTTTTCAAACCCATCTGGTGATTTCACCAAGGCTGTTGAAAAGCTTCAGTCAAAATTCTGAGGAGTTATAAAGCTGAGCCATGTCAGAGGACTCTGGCAGCTAGTCCATATTTTGCTGGACTCTTTTGGGCAGAATTATGTGATAGGGCTTGCTAGAAATTGGATTGATTTAAGAAGTGGCTTGATAATCACTTAAACTAGATAACCATACTTTTTTCTGTTTGTTTCCAACTCTTATCATTGTCCTAAAACTGACTTTTTGATTTTTGGTTAGTCCTTTCAGGAGTAAAATTGAAGGGAGGGATGACTGGATTTAAAGATATGTTAATATTTTGGAATTCATATGTGCAATATATGAAGTTTATGGTATGAAGAGAGAATCCATCACATAAAATAATCAGAAGAAAAAGTTTAGTTTAGTCTGAAACCTGAAGATTTAAAGAATAGTCCTTGAACCTTGACAGCATGGTTTTGAACTCTATGGGTCCACTCATACATGGATTTGTTTTTACAGTACTGTAGATGTATTTTCTCTTCCTTTTATTTTTCTTAGTAACATTTTCTTTTCCCTAGCTTACTTTATTGTAAGAATACAGTATGTAACACATATACTATACAAAATATGTGTTAATCAACTCTATGTTATTGGTATGGTTTCCGATCAATAAGTAGGCTCTTAATAGTTTATGAGGAATCAAAAGTGCTCTGTGGGTTTTTGACTGCATGTAGGTGGAGGGTGGTTGGCAACCCTAGTCCTGTGTTCTTCGAGGGTCAACTGTATTTGATACCAATATGGAAAAGGATGTCTCAGGTTAACAAATTAAAAGTTATTGTAGGGGAAACAGAATCCTAGCTTTGTGGCCAAAAGTAAAAACCAAAGAAAAAAACAGTAATTCACTGGTTAGCCGGTGAAAGGAGTTAGCTGGTGCCCTTCACTGTGCTGTTCTGCTCTTCTTACTCTTACCCTTTTTGTCCCTCTTCTTCAGCCGATCTGTGTTAGCTCTCAATAGGTTTGAGTAAGCTGTCTGAAACTTTTTAACAAATTAAAATGGGCACTAAAATTTCTCTTTTCATGTTAAATACTCACCTTTTTTCCACAATCAGCACTTTAGTCCTTCTTCAATACTCCTTTTTGTTTGCAGATGGTTTTTGCTTCTATTTCAGGAATAAATGTTAGGATATCTATCATATATTTCTCTTTACCTGGGCTGATAACTCTTTGATGTCAGAAACCAAGGCATATTTATCTTTACATCCTCAGCAACTAGCACACTGTCTGATAGGTAGGAAGGACATCAATATTTATTGAATTCAGTCCACAAATGCTTCTGGAATGCAGTTTGCTCACAAGTTATTGTGGGGATAAAATGTAGTGCAAGACAGGGATCACTCCCTTAAGTAACTTATAGAATAAAACATCACCGAGGTTCTATTAAAGAATAGTGAAGAGTTAAAGAATAGTCCTTGAACCTTGGACTTAATAGTCCTATTAAAAGGCTATGGAACAAGTATTTGAACCCCTTTTGGTTTTCATATCTTACACATTACCAAATATTTGGTAATGGTGGATTGTTTAGATTATTTAAATCTTCAGATTATTTAGATCATCTCTTCATATTTGGTAATGGTGTAAGTGCTGTTCTCGAAAGAGCATTTTGCTTTTTTTGTTTTCCTGTCATTTACTTTATTTCTACTCTTTTTTAAAAAAATTTTATTTACTTATTTTACAGAGAGAAAGAGATCACAAGCAGGCAGAGAGGCAGGCAGAGAGAGACAGAGAGAGGAGGAAGCAGGCTCCCTGCTGAGCAGAGAGCCCAATGCGGGCTTAATCCCAGGACCCTGAGATCCTGACCTGAGCCAAAGGCAGAGGCTTTAACCCACTGAGCCACCCAGGTGCCCTATTTCTACTCTTTTCTTAAGAAATCTACTACTTTTCCTTTCCATATTGAATTCTTCCTGACTTACTCTTACCTTATTAATTATCTTTAACTAATTATTTATTATTTCTTATAGTAATTTTTACTTAATTTTTAAAATTTTATTTCTTATGTATTTATTTAGAGAGAGGGAGAGGGGCAAACGGAGAGGGAAAGAGAATCTCAAGCAAACTCTAAGCTGAATGTGGAGCCTAACATGGAGGCTCAATGTTATAACCCTGAGATCAGACCTGAGCCGAAATCAAGAGCCAGATGCATAACTGACTGAGCCACCCAGTTGCCCCAGTTCTTTTTTGTTTATCTACTTTTCTCTTGTATCACTTTCTTTCCATACTCCTCCTCACGCTAAATGCTACAATTTATAATCTATTTAAAAAATATTCCTAAAATTCTCTTCATGAAAATCTGCAGTGGAACTAACTTCTAGACGTTAAGGAAAATGTGCTAATCATAGTAACTCTTCTGCTACAGTGAAGGCTTTATGAATAACTGTTCTATCTCAGTGATTTAGTAAGGTAATTAAAAGTCTCTGGGTTAAAAATTTTCATATTGTCATTGCATTTTCCATTTTCTATTACTCTTTGCTTATCTCTGCCAGTCTGCTGCTTCTTGCTACCCACTCCAGTGTCATAAATCTTCGTCTTTTCCTGTTCACTTCAGGACCATACACATTTGACTTCTAAAATATGGGTCTTTTTCTTATTTTAGTAATCAAAACATTTTTTAGAGCTATGTTCTTGCTTTGGACTAAATTGTGTCCCCTTCTTCAAAATTTATCAAAGTTAGTATTTGGGCATAAAGCTTTGGGGAGGTACAGTTAAATGAGGTTATAATGGTGAAACCCTAATTTTGTATGACTGGGGGCCCTTAAAGTAAAGGAAGAGACACCACAGTTATAGCCAGGAATAGGAACTCACCGGGAATCAGCTCTCCCCTTGATTTTGGACTTGCCAGCCTTCTAGAGCTTACTAGTACAGTGTTTTGTCTGAATTCTGTGAATAATGCTCCTTTTAACCTTATAATTTTTATCCTGTAGCAATAATGTTATAGGATTTTCTGTCTCATTTTTTAAACATATATGAAACTAAGCCTTACATGGAGATTAATTGACCTTGAGTAAGTTCATTGCTCCTTTCTGATGCAGAAGTTGGAGGCTATATTAATATGCAGAATCCTTAGCCCATTTACAGTGTGTGTCATCACTTGTGCTACTCCATTTAATTTCATCTGAAATGAAATTGGTGAATATCCTTCCATACTCTTGGGAACTAATTTCATTGGGGATGAATTACATTGAGAAACACACCTATACTAGACTTATTCAGGTAGGACATAGGAAGGACAAGAGTCTGGTTTTCCCACAGAGGCAGTAATCAATTTCCAAGGTAGATTCATGTATCTCTTTTCCTAAGCACTTCTGAGTGTTTTAATGGATAACTGGGTGAAAACTAATAATTATAAGTTATTATTCATTGATTGGTACCATTTGACAAGCCTGTTAAATGCTCTATAATTCATATATGATTATAAGGATTAAATAATACCATATGTAAATCATATTGATACTCTTATTCCTGGTCCCACTTCAAAGATGAGGAAGCTGAGTCATAAAAAGTTAAAGTATTTTTCTCTAATTCACAATTAGCATACTAGAGAACTAGAATTTGACGCTCCTGAGTCTAACTGCAAAGCCTGACATTTTAATCACTATATAAAGCAACAACAGATGGCATTTGCCTAATGCCAGCTCCAGGAAAAATATTTAGACTATGTACAATGCTGTAGACCTTTATCCCTGGAAATCAAATGTCATTCAGGAAAAAAAAAATAAAAACAAATACAAAAACCATTCAGTGATGAAATATAACCAGGGGCTGTTTTAGGACAGAAAACAAGGAAATACATCTTTCAATAATGTCATTAAGGTTAGAAATACATGGAAAAAACCCAAGCTCTAAAGTTACCACTAGCTAAGCTGCCACAGGTTTCATTCAAAGGAACAAGCCAATTTGTCCATAGTGCTAGTTTTATTGGCTACCGATTGACTGCTAAGATACTAGCATTTAAAACAGGGAAGGATGTCTTGGGTTTTTTGTTAATGTTTTCATTCTCCAGTCAGTGGAGGGCAACCTCTTTTCTTTTAATAGGATGATGGAAAGCTCCTATTCACTTTTATGTCTTATACTTCTATAGGGGAAAAAAATAATTTTCCTTCTATGCTTCCAGATTCTTGGATAAGGCAAACTTTCTATAATAAAAGTTAGCAGGATAAAAACAAAAAGAAGTTTAATAATATATATATATATATACCTCCATATACACAGGAGAGACTCAAGAAAACTGAATAACTATCCAAAATGGCCCACCATCACCACCATCTCCTTAAAACATCTCCAGCCAAAGACAAAATTAGATGGTAGGGGCATGCATTTATAGCAGATAACCAGGAAAGGCACAGTAAACATATGTGTGATTGTTATACAGACTTAAGTCACTGCTTTCTCCTTGATAACAGTTTCTGGAGATTTAGAGCCATCCTTCTCTTCCTGATATAAAAAAGAAGATACCCTTACATTGAAGACTTACTTTATGTATGTAAATGTCTTACATTTATAACGGAAATACTCTTGTAAGAGGGTAGCTTCTACTAGGTTTTAACAGAGCTTCTTCTGTGTTTGCTGTTTCTTTCTTTCTTTTTTAAAAAATATCTTATTTATTTATTTGACAGAGACATAGCGAGAGAGGGAATACAATCAGTGGGAGTAAGAGAGGGAGAAGCAGGCTTTCTGCTGAGCAGGGAGCCCAATGTGGAGCTTGATCCCAGGACCCTGGGATCATGACCTGTGCCAAAGGCAGACGCTTAACGACTGGGCCACCCAGGCACCCGATGTTTGCTGTTTCTTAAAATAGCTAGCTTAAAATAATATGTCAAAGATACATATATTAGGGTGGCAGTTCTCCACTTCACTTCCAACTTTTATGTCTCCGTTGGTCGAAGAAATAAACAGGTAATTTTTGAGGTTTAATCAACTTAATATGTTCTTTTTTCCATTTTTTGTTTTTGTTGGGTTTTTTTTTTTTTTTTAGATCATATTTAATTATTTGACAGAGAGAAACACAGTTAGAGAGGGAACACAAGCAGGGGGAGTGAGAGATGGAGAAGCAGGCTTCCCACTGAGCAGGGAGCCTGATGTGAGGCTCGATCCTGGGACTCCAGGATGATAACCTGAGCTGAAAGCAGATGCTTAATGACTGAGACACCCAAACACCCCATATGTTTTTTTTCATTACCAAATGTCACCGCCGGCAGACCAGCCTCAGCACGGATGTGGGTCCCGAACCATGGGATGTCTGGAGGGTGAAATAATGACAGGGACACGGAAATCTGATGCAAGCTGACAGACCTGAGGTCAGTCAGGAGAGACCTATGAAGCAGGCTCAGGCTCATGCTCTGGCTTTCTGGCTTTGGCTTTCTAGCTCTAGTTCTCTAGCTCTGGCTCTCGTCCTCTTGCTCTGCTTCTCTCTCTGCTTCTACCTCTCTTGCTCTCTGCTTCTGTTTATGCTGCTCTCTTTGCTTCTGTCTCTGTTTCTCTCTTTGCTTCTCTGTTTCTGTCTCTCTTTCTCTCTTTGTTGCTCTGTATCTGTCTCTGTCTCTGTTTCTCTCTGCTTCTTGCTTCGCAGACTCTCTGTCTTTGCCTGTGTCTTTTCCTTTGCCTCTGCCTTTGTCTCTCTTGACTGTCAAGGGCCCAAGTCTTTTATTATTCAAAAGTGAGGAAGTTGGGTGGTGCAGTTAAATCTTTAACTGCTTTTGCACCGCCCTAGAGACAGGATTAGTATTGTTACTGCAGGGTACAGAGTAATTGCTTAAACTTACAGAAGTTGAGACCATTGAGGCAGAGGGATCAAGGAATATAGATGAGAGATACAGAGATATGATTACCAGGAGGAAGATTAAATGGAACTATATGTCTTGGATAAGCACAGTAAGGACATATTGCCCTGGCCCACAGGGTACGTGTCTTTCTGGGTTCTAGGTGGGGAAAGCCCGGAGGGGCTTTCATTCACATTCACAGGTACCTCTACCAAAGTTTCTGGTGGCTTAGGCATGGTGGGAGGGGCAGATATGCATGGTCCCTGACAACCAAATGTGTTCTAATAAAAGCAGAAAGAATATAACCATGGCATATATCAAGAGATAAACCTTTTTTCTGACTTTTCTACAAATATCCGTGCTTCTTTCCTTTGGACAAGAATTATATATTTCCAAAATAAATGAGTTTTTCTGTGGGAGTGTAGTTGGTGACTATTCATTCTCTGCAACTGTGACAAAAAGTGACCATTCGCGTTAAATACACAAAATGTAAAAATATGCATGTTTGCATAAGAATAGCAAAATTGACCTTAAAAAAGCTAAGTGAGAGCTATTTACTTCCTGACCATATAGAGATATCTTTCAGTCAGAGGGTTACATAAAGCAAGCACCAATTTTTGGTTGTATCTCCACCGCAATTTCTTTTCTTTTTCTCCTTTGCCTTTAAAATTTTTTTCTAGTTTGTCCTGTTGCTGTGGCCTCACTGTAATGTTTGTATAGCCTGTTTGGCTTTTACAGGATTTCATCATATCGCAGTTGACACCAACTGTTCTGTGTAGTCCCAGGGGTTCACTCTGTATCTCAGTACATAACCTGAGTTTGACAAGTCCAATTCAACTTCATCCAGATCAATCCAAGAATTAAAAGGAGGCGGAGAGTGTTAAATCAACAGTAATTTTCACCCAGTCAGGGAGATGGAGATGGAATGAGAGCTGAAGGGCTGTGTGCTTTTCAAGGAGTGACATTCAGTCCCACTACAGAGCGTTTGTGTCACCTAGAATCCTAATTGACCAAGTTATTTACCCTTGGGGGAGGGAGACAAGTTTCTATTAGGAGGATGCATTTGCTGTTTGTTAAATTGCTGGAATTCTAACCTCCTCAGTGTAATTCTAAACTCAAGTTTCAGTTGGTTAAATACATCACACAGTGAAAAATGCTGGAAAAAAGTTAAGAGTCAGAATTTCTAGTTAAGTTCCTTTTTACTCAACCATCTGAGTCACTCATGACCTGGTACTGACTCACTTCCCTTATCCATAAATTGGCCAAACTAAAACCAGTCCTTCCTACCATAGTTCTGTGAGGATCAGAAGCAGTAATGAATGAGATAATTGATGTAGAATGTATTCCAAGGATTTTAAGGTATTCATAAATACGGGCCACAATTCTGTTCCTTCTTTATTTTTTTAAGATTTTATTTACTTATTTGAGAAAAAGAGAGTCAATGAGAGAGAATGTGAAAGGGGAGAAGGTCAGAGGGAGAAACAGACTCCCCGTGGAGCTGGGAGCCCGATGTGGGACTTGATCCCGGGACTCCAGGATCATGACCCAAGCTGAAGGCAGTGGCTTAACCCACTGAGGCACCCAGACACCCACACAGTTCTTTTCTTAAGTAAGTTTTATGTTCAGGTAAATGTGGAGAATAGAAAAAAAAAAAAAATCCCATGCCTGAGAAACAAATGTGTAGCAAAAAAAAATATCATAAGCTTATTTAAAGTAGGATGAATAGAAGAGTATACATCAGTGGACACATGTACAAGATGAAATTAACCGGTAATGTCAGGATTGGACTGTGAGGTAGTTTAGCTAGCTAAAGAGACAGGGTTCTGTGTTATAGATGATGGGTGTCATGTGATGCTTTCAAGGGAAGGAAAAACATTTTCTCTTCTGGTTTTGATTCTTCAGTGGCTCTAATGGCCAAATTAACACAGGATAGACCTATAGGAGAAAAAAAAAATAATTATGTACGTACAGGAACTCCATAAGAATATGAGACCCAAGGACAAGCAGTTGAAGCTTATATGCCATCTTGAGCTAGGAATGGGATAGGGGCTTAGAGACTTGAAGGGGAGAATGTCTGTTCATTGAACAATAAGTGAGCAGATGTTTGGTAGTTAAATGATTGCCCTCCACAGATAGGTCTTTTAGATAAAGAGTTATTTCAGGTAATAGCTGTCTTTTTCAGCTAGGTTCTCTTTCTAAATTCTTGTAGATAGTTAAAGGAGAGGTAAAGATTTTCTTGAGTGTACTGGATCTTCATTGCCTTGAGCTCAAAATAAACTGCATGCTGAAGTGGAATGTTTAGGGTCATTATTTTGTTTCCCCTCACAAGCAAAGGATAAGAAAATAAAAATTTAGTAGAGATTATGGAAGTTTAGAAGATAAGTGAGAGGCCAGATGGTAGATAATTGTAATTTCCCCCACATAAATAAACAACGGTTGGAATTATGATTGTGATAGTAACAATGGAAAGAAGTAGTTGGAAAATATTCCAGAAGAAAATCTTCCCATGTTTTTGGTCAACTTTAACCTTGGTGCCTTTTTCATCACTGTATCCCCTGTGTCTAGATCAATACCCAGTACATCTGTATTCAATGATTAAGTGTTTAATAATAAACAGAAATGAGTTCATGAGGAGAGCAAAAGGAGGTCCTAGGATCTTTATCTTGAGAGATGCAGAAAATGCTCATACAAATGATAATCTGTGCAAAGTCAGTAATTCTGAGAGACTAGCTTTTAGGGAAAGAAAGTTTAATTTTTTTTTTTAAAGATTGTATTTATTTATTTGACAGAGAAATAGAGCAAGAGAGGGAGCACAAGCAGGGGGAGTGAGAGAGGGAGAAGCAAGCTTCCTACAAAGCAGAGAACCCGATGTGGGGCTTAATCCCAGGTCTCTGGGATCATGACCTGAGCCAAAGGCAGTCACCCAACAAACTGAGCCACCCAGGCACCCCAGAAAGTTTGATTTTAAGCATGTTGCATTTTACATACCAATCAGATGTCATGGCAGAGCTATCAAGGAAGTAGCTGAAAGTTCAAAGTAGAAGGTTGGGAGAGAAATCTGTGGCTTGATATATGAAGGACATTTGATAAGATGATGGATATAGGCTAGTGGTTTTCAAATGCTTGGTAGGCACAAACATGCACATGTATTCTAAAAGGTTTACAGAAGTCTCAAACAAATAAAACTAGATCTTCTTTTACCTGCCTTAGACCTACCTCAACCCTATGAACATACCTTCAAAAGAAAACCCGTGTTGGTTTGAAATTTTCTGGAGGGGATGGTCAAGTAGGAACTTCCTCAAAAGCTTCTTTTCGGGTGCCTGGGTGGCTCAGTGGGTTAAAGCCTCTGCCTTCGGCTCAGGTCATGATCTCAGGGTCCTGGGATCCAGGCCAGGGCTCTCTGCTCAGCAGGGAGCCTGCTTCTTCCTCTCTCTCTGCCTGCCTCTTTGCCTACTTGTGATCTCTCTGTCACATAAATAAATAAATAGATAGATAGATAGCTTCTTTTCATCGATCTTTTCCCAAAGTTGCACACAGTCCAACAGCAGTTCCAGTTTTTTTTCTGTCTCTTTTAAAATGCTCTTCATAGGCTGACTCTTCCCAGTTCCAGAATCTTTCTTTTTTCTCTTTCTCTCCACTGCTTCCTCCTCAACTCTATGGTCCTTATAAACATTTCTTTAATTCTTCAGAATTAGGAAGAGTAGCGCAAAAATCTCGGTGCCCCCAAACAAAGGATCCTTTCTCTCTTTGTGGAAATGGAAAAGTGAGAGGGTTGTAAATATTTACAAACTAAAGTGTTTTTTCCTGCCATGCTTAAACATCCTACTGATGAACTTTCACCCTGTTCTGTGCAGTGACAAGACATCAGAAAGAAGCAAGATCATTTAGAGTTCAAAGTTTTGTGAAGTGAATGTACTTTTTTGAGGCCAAAGAGTCATGCCTAATATGATAACTGTTATCAAAAGATAACTGATATGACTGCTTTATCTCCTAGAACATCTTGACAATTGTAAGGGCCACGGGCAGGCTGAACCAAAATGGGCCACTTTGACATGAACATTATTTTGAGGTAGAAGCAATTAAAATCTAGTAGATTCAGAAAAAGTTTCCCAATCCCCAAATTTCCTGATTATACCAGAAAGAGAGCTTTTAACAGAGATTTCCCTTACGTAAGAAACTTATGTACTTAATTAAAGGGAAACTTTTTCCCCAAGCATTTGCTTTCCCCTTCCTGCTAATGGCCCTTTTCCCCATTGTAGCTTTAGACCTAACCCTCTCCTTAGTCTCTGTAAGTGCTGTCTCACTCTCTTTAGAATTTCCATGTTTGTGTGGATATCTCATGGGTAGGGTATTAAATTTGTTTTTCTCCTGTTAAATTCTCTTGTGTCAATTTGCTTTTTAGTCCAGTTTAAAAGGACCTTGAAAGGCACAGGAAATTCTTCCTCCATAACACAATCTCACCAATAGTTTCTGAAACCTCACCTCTTGCAATGGCTGAAGGGATACTAGACTTTATTTCCTGCCTCAAATTGAGTCCATAGCTGGCAGCTCTAACCCCTCATGAGTGTTAATGAGCACAAGAACAACTCTCTGTGCTTGGTAAAGAAATAAATGACAAGTCAGTAGAATACAATCAATGAATAAGTTATTGGTGACTCTTTTTGAGAGGCTAACATTTCATTGTTTCAAGTTACCAGGATCAGGTGGTAAGGATTGTTGTTACCTCACAATAGTACTCTGGCCTTTTATTTAGGGGCTCTTTTGTTTATGTTTTTTCAGTGCTCTCATTGTCTTTGGCAGTCTGAAATTTCTTTTTAAGAATAATACTTTTGATTGCATACAGTAAAATGCATAGCATTATAAAAGAAACCCCTCATTCAAATATAATTGTAGAAATATTTTTGTTTGTCACAATCTAATAATTATGCTTCTTTATCAGCACATTAAATAATAAGATTTAGTAGTTTATCTAATAAATAATATAATTTTGAAATAGTCCAATGTAGTATTTGATATATCTACAGTGACTGTAAAGTGATATGAAATATTTGTGATTTTAATTGATGGTAAAGACACAGATGACACTTGACACTAATATTGTTATTTTGTCAACACAATTATAATTGAAGGGTATGCTCTATATCAAATACAGGTTAGCAAAAATTAAGATTGTTTTTCCTTCAAGTCAGTAACTTCTATGCAAGGATTCAGTGGACCTTAGTTTAAGAGCCCTGCAGGCTAGAGCGGTGATGACTATGGCATTGGCAAGAATGATGGGGTTCTTGTTGAGACCTTGACAAGAAATTTCACAAATTGGAACATGTGTTTGCTTGCCATATACACTGTTCCTAAGGCAACATGTGACAGCTTGTAAGATCAGTGCTTTCACTGTGCTTAGATTTATAAAAAGAAAAGTTGACCTGTGTAGTCTGGAAGAGAGGTGTCAGGGTGTTTCAATCAGGACGGACAACTTTTTTTTTTTTTTTTTTTTTTTCCCAGTCAGCTTTGCATTGGCATATGTTCATTCCATCTTACTCAGTACCAGAGTCCTTCAGTTTTGAAATAAATTCTGAGACACAATAACTATTGCATGACTTTGGGAGAAACAAGGTAAAATGAGACAAACATGTATTTGTGAATTGCCTGTCTCTGGTTTGACCCATGGCTTTCTGTATCCCTTGGAAATTTGCTTTATCTCTCTCTGTGGCCACAGTGTTTCTTTCTTTACTAACGATAATATCTACTTCATAAAATTGAGGAACACCTAAGATGACATATTCAATCTAAAGTACCTAGCATAGTGCTTGATATTTACAAAACACCAAGCTGTTGTCCAAGTTTACACAATTAATTACTAGCGAACATTTACTGAGTCCTGTGTTTAGGTGCTATGCCAGGGATTAAACAGCTTCATTGTCTTAATAATCTTATGAAGTAAAATCTGTAGTTATCACTAAATTACATATGAGTTATCTGAGATTTTTATATGTAATTTGCTTAAATTTAAGTTGTACAACTGGAAGTAATAGAGCTAGGATTTGAACCGATGTCCTTTGATTCCAAGCTCCCAATGTTCAAACCATATCCCACCACAAAATTTGTGGCAGGTCCAGTGACAGAACTGAAGAGTCTTCTCTGACACCACTCATGTTTTCTAATGTCTCATGGATAGTTTAACTTTTCCAAAAGTTGTAATGGACTCCTCTAATAGTGCTTATTTTAACCTAAGGGCACTTTAGATCTGAACCTACTTCATGCTTACGTTAATGATGGCTTTTTTGTTTTTAAATTTAGTTTTGAAGCTCCTCCGACAAATGAATTCCACTTCCTAAAATGTAAGAACAGGCTGTTCTTTTGGCTATTGACATTCCATTTTGGATTCCACAAAGGGCTTTAAACACAATCACTTTCACAAGCCTTTGATGCAAAGCAAGTGACTGCCTAATGTTATTAAGCAGCTGAAGGGCAGGTAAATTGGCTGTGTTTTCTAAAAATGACTTTCATTTCCATCTACAACATGATTGCACATTGTAATATGGCACAACAAAGAGTTGAACACTGAAAAGATAAGCTTTAAAACAGAATATAAATTCCTAAACCACAAAAGCCATAGTTAAAAAAAAAAGGAAATAAAAAATACATGTCAGAAAGACTTTTCTACCACAGCACTGAAAAGAACTTTGCATACCAATGCTTTCAACTTTTTAAAACTAGTTTAATCGCAACATTATTTTTATTTAACAATTTCTATTGAGTCAATTTTTGAGCTTAAAAAATGTGACTGGTCTCAGAAATGAAAAACTGTGACAAAGAAAGCTCGGCTAGAGCTAGAGGTCATAAATGTTCAGCAGAATGTTTCATATTTTGCACAACCTATAATTGATGAGTGATAAAAATCAAGAAAGGTTCTTACAAGGGTAAAAAGTCCCTATTTTAAAAAATAGCTGAAGCCTATTGCTCTTAAAAACAAAGCAAAACAAAACAAAACAAAAACAACAAAATAACTCTGGTTCTTTTTATTCTTTGAGAAAACTACTATAATTCGACAGCTCCAAACAGAGAGCCTACCCATTCATCACACAGCCAAATGTTTTAAAGGAATGCAAGGAAAATTCATTTTTAACAAAGATATTCATTTATTGTTATTCTTTCTGCTATTCATTGAACCAAATTGGCAATGAAATTTTACCAGTTCCCAAATTTACTTTAAGCCTAAAATGAAAATATCAGTGAATCAAATAGTTATGTTACTTGTGGCTGACCAAAAAAATTTTATTTTACTGATCATTTTATCAGTAAAATCAGTAAAACCAGTATATTTATTAATGATTTTCTGAACAGAGGTCTGGAAAAAGCTGTTGTTCTTTTCTGTTTTTCAATAGAAGTATGTGTTTTGCTTCTTGATGGAGTTACCAAAGAAACCTAGATCACCTCCAGTTTCCTCAGAGTTGGGGAAAATCTGTGAGATACCTCTTACTCACCCTACCTTGGTCTGCCATTGCTTTGAATGATTGTCAAAGATAATTTGAGATAGCTGTGTCTCAGACTTGGCAGAGCTAGGATGTTTTCACATCTAGCAGATAAATTCATTCATTTATGTACTCATTTAGTCAAAAAAAAGTAATCATGGAACAGTTTCTCTGTGAGAATACCAAGTATTTGCCTTCTTGGGGTGGGGGAGACAAACAGACATTAACCAAAAAGTAAAGCAAAAAACATAAATATTACAATAAGAGCTGTGAAGGAAAGATACATTGTGTAATTGAGTCTATGAAGGGTTGATTTGAAGGATGATCTTGATTCTCTACCTCTATACTGTAGTCATATACTTTGCAACGTGTCTTGATAGTTCTTTCCCTTAAGAGGTGAAATCTGTTTCCCTACTCCTTGATCCTGTGCTGGTGTGGTGTCTTCCTTTGGCCATAGGAAGTGGCAGAGTTGACTCTGTGATAGTTACTCCCCTAGATTTTAAGAGGCTTTGTGAGGTTTCCCTTTTTGTTCCTCTCTCTTCATCATGAGAACATGCTTGACCTAGTCTGCTGGATGAACTACATAGAATGAAGTGGGGTCAGCCCATTTGTCCTAGCCAGGGCCCGGGACACATGAAAGACCCCAGAGATGATAAGCAAAGCTGCCTAGTTAAGTCACAGCTGACTACAGACACATGAATGCACCTAAGCCAAGCTTATCTGTGATCACTAGAATTGACCTGCTCACCCAGAGGCTCATGAACAAAGAAATAAATGTTCATGCTTATGTGCCACTGTAGTTTCAAGGTTGCTTGTTAGGCTGTGTTGCTACGCATATAGATAATTGAGGTTCTGCTGTATTTGTTGAGTTCAGGCTAGCCTTTTCTAGGGAACTTATTCTTCATTCTTCTGTAAAGAATATGAAAAAGGAATAAATATTAACAATGCAAAAGAAAGGAGAAAAGAACATACAAAGTAGATAAAGCAGGGGCTAAAGCCTATAAGCAACAGTTGTAAGAGGCTTAGGGGGACTAGAAAACAAAAGTCAGAGGGAGTGTGATTGAAAAGTTAGAGGAAAAATGGTAGACTGTTTTAAATTGTTTTGTGTTTAATCTGAGAATAATGAAAAGAATTTGAAGAGTTTTAAGAAAAGAGAGAATATGAGCAAGAAGTGTTTGGTTACAGTGTGTAGAACATTGGGAAGAGTATCACTTCTCAAGAGGGTTTAAGAGAAGAGTGGTGATTTTTTTATTTAGGGAAAGGCATTAAGTCATCAACACCAATCCGGGATCATCGTTGTGACTTTCCGATGGATGCTAACATCTTTCTAAATTACCTTTACTCTACCTCAAAAGGCAGCATGGCACAGTTTAAAAAGCATATATTCTGCTTCTGCCACTTCTACCTGGGAGTTTCATTTCTTTAAAGGATCATATGAAAAATCCCCCTCTTTGTTCAGTTCCCCTAACCCAATATATGTCTACATTGATCCTCCAGCTTGCTCACTTATTTGAAATGACTTCTTTTCCCACTTATACTATTTTTGCCTTCTAGATAATGTAATATTTTGTTCTTTTGTAAACTGTAAGGTACTGCAGAGGCATTAGTTATGATTACCCTACCTGAAGCAATGTCACCTTTGTAAAGCCATTCTTAGAAATTCCAAAAGGTGTTTCTCTAGTATTCTATAGTTTGTCCCTCCTAAATAATTAGTATCTTAATGGGATACGTCTGAGAAAATGCTTGTGGCTGCAAATAACATAACTTTTTTTTTTTAAGTGACTTAAACAATGCAGTGTTAGTCATATCATTTAAGTAGAATATGGAAGTAGCAAGATTCTTATAGGGTCAATGCCATCAAGGCTTTGGATCAATATCTCTGTCATTTTCTTGGCCTTCTCTGGGCTGTAAAATGCCTGCAACTCTCTCTTATGACTGTTGGCTAAAAATTGGGTTGTATGCAAAGCCAAAAATCAATATATGGCAAAAAGGAATAGAATTTCCCAGACTGGATTAGTCCCACTAGTACTTATTCCCTGTGTTAGACATATTGGACATCTGTCAGAGGTAAATGTCTGCTGGGTAGGTAGCCAACAGTGACTGTCACTTATAATTTAATGATTTTTTCTCTTCTGATCTTCATCTAGCTGTGTATTTATCTAGATTTTTTAACTTCCAACTATGGCAATTTCCTATAGTTCTATGGTCATACACTGTTTTATTTCTCTGTACTTTAGCAAACACTGTTTACTCTATTTGGAATGCCAACCCTTTCCCTCTTTCTTATTACATGGAGAAAGATTCAACTTTTAAAGCTCTGTAGGATCATCACATTCTCTATAAAACTTGCACTGCTCCCCACCCTTAGTTGCACATTTCATCCCTCTCTCTTTTTTTTTTTATTATTTTGGTTTCTTATGTATGTCTGTGTTATTATAAATATTGTGCTGCATCATGATTCAGTTGATTCTTAATCCATGCCTCCCCTCATCCCTGCCCACCACCGTGACTCATTGTCCTTACTTGAAACATAGTATGGTTTCAATTAAAATATGCCGGGGGCACCTGGGTGGCTCAGTCCATTAAGCCTCTGACGCTTGGTTTCAGCTGGGTTCTTGATCTCAGGGTTTTGGGATTAAGCTCTGAGTGGGGCTCCATGCTCAGTGGGAAGTCTACTTCTCTGTGCATGTGCACTGTCTCAAATAAATAATCTTTAAAAAAATAAAATATACTGAGTGGTATTGAATCTAAGGTACCACAAAGGTTAGCCTTATGATGAGCCAGGGATACTTTATATAGGTTTCTTTTCTACTTGATGTCAAAGACCAAGTGTTATACTGTACAATTCAAAGTACTTGATATGGTGCTAGACAGTGCATGTCTTGCCCATATATACTTTTCCACTGATGGATGTTTAAGTACCAAACAGCAAAAGAAAGACAACTATACAGAGAACAAAAGGGCTGGTGTTAATCCCGTCCTAAGAGGAGAGGTAGTTAGATTCTTTTTTTTTTTTTTTTTAAGATTTTATTTATTTATTTGACAAAGAGAGAGGTCACAAATAGGCAGAGAGGCAGGCAGAGAGAGAGGAGGAAGCAGGCTCCCTACTGAGCAGAGAGCCTGATGCAGGCCTCGATCCCAGGACCCCGAGATCATGACCTGAAGCGAAGACAGAGGCAGAGCCTTTAACCCACTGAGCCACCCAGGCGCCCAGGTAGTAGGATTCTTGATAACTCTTGATGACTTGCAATAGACACTTCTGTTTGGGAAATGCCAGGACCTTCTGGGCATGACTGGGTGGTTGATCTTGAAAGAACTCTATTATTCCATAAAATAGGAATCTGGGAATTTGAATAGCATCAGGAATGTTGAGGAAAATGACCTTCAGGGAATAGACAAGTTCTTAGAGAATGGCAGTAGGATGGAGTCAAAGTACAGGAAAAACCAGGAGCATTCCCTTTGGGAGGAATGACTGGTGATACTATAGGTCAGCTTTGGGCTAGATTATGGGAAGTGGACCTATGGAATCAAAGTTTACATGAATATCTAAGTCTCTTGTCATCTCCTTCAAATTTATTCTCGTGGTATGTGTGCTCTATGGTAGGGCTCAGTTTATAGCCTATATTCTTTAAATAATTATGTTTTTAATGGGGAAAATGGCATATTATCATTGTTATTGTTTGTGAATCTTTATAAGTCTGCGTATTTCTCTTTGGTCTTGTTGGTCCTATTTGGTCCCCATTTTTTTTTTTCCTCTGAATTGCTTGTTTATATCTTGTGCCTACAGGCCATGCCATTATTTTTTCATCAGACTCCAGCAATCCCCTATTCAGCCTGGCTGAGTGGGTGTGCAGAGAGGTAAAGTGGTACGGAGGTCCTGCTGCTGGGCTGCAGAGACCTCACCATTAGACTGTGGTCATGATAAAATGTGCTGCACTTACAATCCGTTAAATCTTGGTAAGCAACTAAGCTAACCTTTAGAATAAATCCATATGCCCCTGAGGTCCATCTGCTATAATAGCACTACTAAAAAGCAGACAAATACTTTGAGTTTTATAATTTAAACTTTGCCACCCCTCAGAAGAGGATTGCTTTTCTAAAAATATATCTGCCTGCAAAGAGCCTTGGGGCCTGTGTGCTTCTTTTGCATTTAACCAGCTATTAAAAAATCCTTTGGAAGCTGTGACCTGCACAGGTTCAATCTGCTTTGGCTAGTAAATCAGTTAAGACTGGAAGTTCCCTATGTTCCCTATGATGTTTTAAAGACATGTTAGAGATCCTTAAAAATAATTCTCTCTTAGTAGAGGAGAGAAAAATAATTCAGGAGTGGTTCAAACATAGCCAGAGCCTGTCTATCGTGACTCCGATCACTTTTCCTTGATAGAACACACTTACTTCTATAGTAAACATTTGCATGCCTGTCCTGTTCCATGTGCTGTATTAAGAAAGGGATTCAACCACAAGTAACACCCTTTTTGCCCTTGAAGATTTCAACTTTGGTGAAATGAAAATACATACAAATAAATGCAATATGAGGTGATAAGCGCGGCATTCCAGGCATGTTCAGGGAGTTATAGGAGCATGGAGGGAAAGAAAGACCACACAGATTGGGAAAGGACGTTACAAAAAGTGGATACTTGAGCTGAGTTTCAGTTGAGTAGAAGTTCACAGAGCAGAGAAGAAAGGGGGAAAGAAAAAGAGCTGAGAGAAGAGGAACAAGCACTTCTGTGTAGTTAAGAAGACATTGGAGAATTTTAAATAGGAAAATGATGGTGATCAGAACACAATAGATTCTTACCTCTCTTCTGGGCTGCTCTCACACCCTGGCACGTTAGGCTTCAAACAGACTCATGAAACACTTGTATGTCAGCTTAAACAGAAAGCACATTGTCCAATTTAAATACTAATGCAAATTAAGAAGAAGAGATAAAAGAAGTCCCTGAGCTCCCAAAGACATCGAGGATTGCTGCTATATCATAGCACAGACTCCTCCCGCGAGGAATGTAAATGAGAAGGGCAAATTTGTGTAATTGGCATGCTGGACCTTTCTCTGGACTCAAATGCTTTCTATTATATTTGAAAATTTCAAGCCAAACCACGTTAGCAACCAGACCAGAAAAAAATGCAACTGAGAAAGAATACCCTGCAATGTTTACAGTCCACTCTTTCTCTGTACGTGCATTTTCAAATTTGGGTATTTCGAACTGGACTTTAATAGGATTTGGCTAATAATCTCCATGAAAATGATGCCGGATGCTCTTTAACTTTTGATAAAGTCCTGAGTAGGCAGGAAGTATAATCTTGAACAGGAAAAGAGAACGGTTCTCTATACCGGGAGAAATAAAGCATCATGTAGCACTTTGACAACCTTGAAGGTGACTTTTCCAAGCCATTGATTAGCAGGTCCGTGCCCTGAAATTCAAGTCAGGGAGATTCATTACAGTTCTTTCAGTCACTAGAGTATTAAAAACCAAAATGCACCATTAACTCAGAAGCGGGCTATGCCATTTGGCAATAAGGGATCCACTTGACTTTTGTGACAAAGCCATCTATGCAGATTCTTTGAACTTCGACACAAAAGGGAGCAATTGCTTTTTGCATTATAGATAAACGCAATCATTTTCCTACTGTTATTCACTTTTGTCCATTTAGTCAAAAAGTTTAGATTGCTGGGAAGAACCTTGACATAGATGAGCCCTAGTGAAGAAGAGCAGTATCGGACTTTGTTCATGAAAGTGTTTCTGGAAATTTCCATGGTAATAGTCCACCAGGAAGAAGTTTAAAGGAATTTAGGGAGCTGAGGAAGTAGGAGAGGGTAGAGAACAACTGCTAATTTCTGCTTTCTCCATTGCCTGGGATGGGGGGGAAAGCAAAACAAAATAAAACGCAACAAAAACCCCCGAAAAAGACAAAAGCCTTAGGTAAATGCCCTTTTCTCTCTGGTTTTATATAGCACTGAAAATGACATAGTGTTAAATAGATAGCACTAATTTTCATAAAGCTGGTTTTCAAAAAGATGTAGTGATGGTCAACATGCAATTCTTCTTTTAAAGGTAATTAACAACAAGGCTTTAATCAATGTGATCCAGTAGTTCTAAAGGACTTTTTCATGTGGTGTGGCAGGAAGATCTGTTGGGCATTCAGGCAACATTTTGAGCTGCATTCCTATATTCACTGCTCGGTAGCTAAGCCATGTTGTCTCAGGGAAGCCTAGCTCCTGCTCCAACTTTTCTGAGCCTGTTTTTTCATGTGCCAAAATGAGGGATAATAGCACACTTCTCCTGTCTATCCAGTAAGTGGTTTCAGGGATCAATTAGATAATGAAAACTTGCGTGTGCTATACCTTTCTTCATAAATTCAGCATATTCATATCCACCCTGAATATTCCTGGTAGGCATTAAGAAAAAAATATTTATTTCATTTATTTTAGAGGGAGAGAGAGAGAGTGACAGAGCAGGGCAGGGGAGGGACAGAAGGAGAGGGAGTCTCAAGCAGACTCTGCACTAAGTGTGGAGCCTGGTGTGGGGCTCAGTTTCATGATCCTGAGATCATGACCTGAGCTGAAATTAAGAGTCAGACACTTAACCAACTGTGTCACTCAGACACCCCCTGGTAGGCATTTTTAAGTCCATTACCTCATTTAATCTTTATAATAATACTGTGAGGTCAGTAGTAAAGCTCAAAGAAGTTGTAACTTGATAAAGAGTTGTTACATACTCTATTTTTGGTATTTATGGTATAGATGTGATTTTAACACAACCTCTGACCTCAAGAAATAAACAATCTAGTGTGGCAATATAGGTGGAAATAAATTGCACTGTAGTGGTATAAAAAATACAGTGGGATAAAAAGAACAGCTATAAACCTGAATTAGCACATAGGAGGAGTGCTAACTCTCCTTGCTGCCAGGGGTAGAGGGTTATGGAAGAGAGAGGAGTGTGTAAGCACACATGAATGTGTGTATATGTGTGGAGAATAGTTAGTATATTAGAGAATGATTCCTATTGGGGAAATTTAAAATATATCTTAATATGTCCCAAGAAATGAAATTCACCTGGCAGACTGGAGGTAGAGAGTTCAGATTGAAAAAAATGAGGATGTCTAGTAGGAAGATAAATGAGTATTATACAAATGCTAATTCATATTACCTTTTATTAACATAAGTGCTTAACAATAAAAGAATGAAGTGAATTATGCAGACAAGCAGAAAAACAGAATCTATACTCCATTTACTACCGATGATTAGATATTGCCTGAAGACAAAATAGCTGCAATGTTCAAACATATGCAAAGTCTTTTATTTACTTCCTCTTGCTTGAGTAGCATTTATTTCAGCATTATTTACCATATTTGGGAGGCCACCACAACTCCTACTTTTTTTTTTTTTAATGCCCTATCTGGTTTCTGATAGGAATTCAGCCATTCTTTTTCTCCCTGCAGTTCCATGTAAAAAGTCAGGCAACTTGGACTCTGCAAAACCAATATAGCCAAGTTGGCATCATAATGTCCATGATGAACAAAATATCTTGGAATGGGATAGGGCTATGTTCAATGGGCATCAAAATATGGAACCATGGAAAATGGACATCATAACAGCGGTAGATTGGATCATTGCTCCCAGTTATTCACACCTTTGGCAGGTGACTTGGTTTGGTCAAGACATGATTTGAGCAGAGGATTTAAAAGTACTTGCATGGATTTAGTTTGCCCTGTGTGCTCCTTGATCCATTAGAAGAATATGTCCTGGATAGTGGTTGCCCTCTCAGCCTGAGACAGGTGAATGAGACATGGTAGAACTGAGACAGCTGTGACCTGAGTCTTGAAGACATGTCCAGCCAAACATGTGGAAATCAGCCAAACCCCTGCCGACATGTCTGTATTTCTTTCTTTCTCTCTTTCTTTCTTTCTTTCTTCTTTCTCTCTTTCCTTCTCTCTCTCTCTCTCTCTCTCTTTCTTTCTTTCTTCTTCTTTTTTTTTTTAAGTTCCATCAGTTTTTTTAATTCTCTTTGATTTTTTTTCTCCTGGTCTTCTGTTAGCCTTTCTGCAGGTCGCTTCTTCAACCCTTTCATTTTCCTGGTTTGTAGTTTGCTTAGGTCTTGCTTCTGCATATGAATCCTTCCATAAGTTGTACCAAAGGTATCATGGGAGACATTTTTCTTCTTCTTTGGCTTGAGGGCTTTTGGCATTTTCATAGATAATTTGTAAAGATCATCAGAGGCCAGATGTGTCCTCCTCAGAACCAGATCCAATGAGGGCCCCATCTCTTCCAATTCAATCCTTGGTGTTCTGCAACCAGATTTCTTCAACAGCAACTTATAGCTCCAAAAATAAATCTTCCCATTCAGTGCAGTGAAGTGCAGAACGTACTCTAAACCAGCCAGGTGGATATTTGGTATTGTGGGACCTCTGAAGAAATCAATGAGAAGACTTTTCAGCCTTCGGTTGTCTTCTGTTACATCAAAATCATCACCAGAAAATATTAACATGGGTTTTGTTCCCTCAGGACATTTACTATTCTTAATATTTTTAAGAGAGACAAATTCCTCGATACCTAATTCTATCATATCCAGCACATGGTAGTCATGCATACGACCGATTACTAGATTATTTGGCCGCTTCTTATTATGGGAGCCAAACATAAATAAAGAACAATCTGACTTCCTTGAAAAGAATTCCAATGATGTCTGATCCTCAAAGGGTCTTGTAATGTTTTTCTTTTTATACAGAATGCCATATGGTTTTTTCAATGCATACACATCTTTAAGTACTTGTGTCATCGTTGAATTTGCATTTCCCCCTTTAATCAGCATAGCATTTTTAATATTTTCACTGAGTTTCGGTTCTCTCTTCTCAAGGAATCTCTTGGCTCTTTTCGTTTTGGGCTTGACAATTCGATCCAAAGCGTCCATGGCTACCCGACATTTCTGTATTTCAACAAAATCAATATTTATTTATATGCAAATCATTGAGATTTGATGTTGGTCTTTATGCAGCAAAAACTAAGAACCATTTTGGAAAACAGGTTAGAAGTTGCTTATAAAGTTAAATAGGTAGAGGTAAATAGGACGTGGGGGAAAATGATAAGATAGGAAGATCCTAAGCTCATCTTGTCCCACAAATACAACTAGATAACACCCACATCCATGTAAATAACTTAGAAAACAACTTGAAGACTGGCAGAACAGACCCCAGAGCTACGTGTATAGAAGAAGACCTGTTGATGAGGATAGGAAGGGCTAACACATGGTTGGGAGCTAAAGGAACCCATAGGAATGTTCATGGGAAGGAGGGACACCATAGATGCAGAGAGAAAAAGCAGATCCTCACACCAGGCACTCTAGCAACTGGGAAGCAATATATAAGTTAGAGGAATCCCCATAACATTTGGCTTTGCAAACCAGATGAGACTAATTTAAAGAGTTCTTAAAATCAGTGGGGCTTAGTACCTGGAGCTTCAAAAAACAACCAGCTCTCTGGGAGAGCCAGAAAGGTGATAGGAAACTGAGTGTCTGCCCTTAAGAGACACCACAACAAACACCCCTGCTACCTCATAGAAGCAGCAGTTTGCAACAGCTGGGATCTACACGTAGATTTGTTTACTAATCTCAGAGAATGTGTTAACAAGGCAGGAAATTTTAGGAGACTTCTCTAGGAACAAAGGAACTGATGGGTGCCATTTGTTTCCCCTACCTCCCCCTCCCCCCCAGCCTAGACACACAGACACCTGCTGAAACCAGCTCAGGGCTAACACTCTCCACCTGACTTGCTAACAGCCTACCCCATCCCTGCATTCTCCTGGGAGCACAACCTCCAGCCAGACCTCATCTCCAGGTCTCCTCTCAGAGAAGATCCATGCAAACCTTGCTAATACTGTGTGTCCTACTCCTGCACTCTACTGCAGATCTGCTCCGTCCAACCAAGGGGGCCTGGGCAGGAGTTTTGAGCCGCTACAGGTCCCCTCCCACAGTGGACCAGTGTAGACATTGCTGGAACTGTGTATCCTGTAATAGCACTCTTCTGGGGACTTGCCCCCTTGAATACAGTAGGAGGAAAGAAATAAGACAGATTAGAGCAGAAATAAATGAAATAAAAACTAAAAAAAGCAATAGAAAAAAATCAATGAAACCAAGAATGAGTTCTTTGAAAAGACCAATGAAAGTGATAAACTTTTAGCCAGCCTGATCAAAAAATGAAAGAGAGGACTCCAATAAACAAAATCAGAAATGAAAGAGGAGAAATAATAACTGGCACCACAGAAATACAAAGATTGTAAGAGATTATTATGAAAGCTTGTGTGCCAGTAAACTAGATAACCTGGAAGGAATGGATGAATTCCTAGAAACATATATAACCTCCTAAAACTGAATAAAAAAGAAATAGAAAATTTGAACGGACTGATTACCAGCAATGAAATTAAATCACTAATGAAAAGCTCCCAACAAACAGAAGTCCTGGACCAGACAGATGCCCATGTGAAATCTACCACACAGTTAAAGAAGAATTAGTATGTATTCCTCTCAAAGTATTCAAAAAATTAGAAGCGGAAGGAAAACTTCCAGATTCATTCTGTGAGGCCATCATTACCATGATAACACAATGAGACAAAGGCACTACAAAATAAAAGAGGACTACAGGCCAACATCTCTGATAAACATAGGTATACAAATCCTCAGCAAAATATAAGCACAGCAAATCTAGCAGTCTATATATAAAAAATAATTCACGATGAGGTAGGATTTATTCCTGAGAAGCATGGGTGTTTCAATACTCACAAATCAGTAAATGTAATACATCACATTAACAAGAGAAAGGATAAAAACTGTATGATCATTTCAATAGATGCAGAAAAAGCATTTGACAAGTACAACATACCTTCATGATAAAAAACCCTCAACAATTTAAGTTTAGAGGGAACATACCTCTACATAATAAAGGCCATACATGAAAAACTCACAGCTGACATCATGCTCAATGGTAAAAACCTCAAGCTTTTCCATTAAGATCAGGAACAAGACAAGGATGTCCACTCCCACCACTTTTATTCAACATAGTACTGGAAGTCCTAGCCAAAGTAATTAGAGATGAAAAACAAATAAAAGATATCCAAATTGTTAAGGAAAAAGTACAACTGTCCCTATTTGCAGATGGCATTATATCATATATAGAAACCCTGAAGACTGCTCCAAAAACTACTAGAACTGATAAATGTATTCAGTAAGGTGACAGGATATAAAATCAATGTATATAAATCCTTTGTATTTCTATACACTGATTATGAAGTAGCAGAAAGAGAAATTAAGGAAACAATCCCATGTATAACTGAAACAAAAAAAGAATAATATATCTAGGAATAAACTTAACCAAAAAGTGAAGACCTGTACTCTGAAAGCTATAGAACATGGATGAAATAAATTAAAGATGACACAAAAACATGGAAAGATATTTCATGCTTATAGATTAAAAGAACAAATATTCTTTAAAAAAAAAAGATTTTATTTATTTGACAGAGAGAAATGCAACCAGAGAGGGAACACAAGCAGGGGGAGTGAGAGAGGGAGAAGCAGGCTTCCTGCAGAGCAGACAGCCCGATGTGGGACTCGATCCCGGGTCTCCGGGATCATGACCTGAGCCGAAGGCAGTTGCTTAACCAACTGAGCCACCTAGGCGCCCTAAAAGACCAAATATTCTTAAAATGTCCATATGTAGTGAAAAAAATCCACAGATTTCATGTAATTCCTATCAAAATACTGATAGCATTTTTCACAGAAGTGTAAGAAATAATCCTAAAACTTGTATGGGGCCGCAAAAGACCTTGAATAGCCAAACAATCTTAAAAAAAGCACAAAGCTGGAGATATCACAGTCCCAGATTTCAAGATATAGTTTAAAGCTGAGGTAATCAAAACAACATGGTATTGGCATAAAAATGGACACATAGATCAATCGAAAAGAATAGAGGTCTCAGAAATAAACTCATGATTATATGGTCGGGTAATCTTTGATAAAGGAAACTAGAGTATGCAATGGGAGAAAGAAAGTGTTTTCAACAAATGGTGTTTGGAAAACTGGACAGCTACATGCAAAAGCATGAAACTAGACTATAAACTCAAAGTGGATTAAGGACCTAACTGTGAGACATGAAACCATAGACATCCTAAAAGAGAGCACAGGCAGGAATGTTTCTGACATTGGCCATAGCAACGTTTTTCTGTATGTGTCTCCTGAGGCAAGGGAAACAAAAGCAAAAATATTGTCACTCCATTAGAAGAGAAAGCTCCTGCACAGCAAAGGAAATGACTGACAAAACTAGAAGACAATCTACTGAATAGGAGATTTATGCAAATGACATATCCAGTAAAGGCTTAGTATATGAAATACATAAAGAACTTATATAATTCAACACAAAAAAACAATACAATTAAAAGATGTGCAGAAGACAGGAACAGACATTTCTCCAAAAAAGACACACAGATGACTGAGACATACTTGAAAAAACGTTCAACATCAGTAATCATCAGGGAAATGAAATAAAAATCACAATGAGATACTGCCTTATACCTTTAAGACTAGCTAAACACACACACACACACACACACACACACACACACACAAGAAATAGCAAGTGTTGGTGAGGATGTGAAGAAAAGGGAAACTGCATTGTTGGTGGAAATGCAAACTAGTACAGCCACTTGGAAGACAGTACGAAGGTTCCTCAAAAAATTAAAAATAGAATTATCTTATGATCATATAATTCCACCACTGGGTGTCTTCCCAAAGAACACAAAAACAGTAATTCAAAAGATATGTATACACCTATTTCACTGTAGCATTATTTGCAATAGCCAAGATATGGAATCAAACCAAGTGTCTGTCAATTGATGAATGGATAAAGAAGATGTGACATATGTACGTACACACACACACACACACACACACACACACACATACAACTATTATTGAGCCATAAAAAGGATGAAATCTTGCCCTTTGCAACAACATGGGTGGGTCCAGAGAGTACAATGTTAAGTGAAATATATCACTTGAGAAAAACAATTACCATATGATTTTGCTTATATGTAGAATTTAAGAAATGAAACAAGTGAAAAAAGAAAAGAAAGACAAACTGAAAAACAGACTCCTAACAATAGAGAACAAACTGATGGTAACCAGAGGGGAGATGAGTGAGTGGTGTGTGAAATAGGTAAAGGGGTTTAAGAATACTCTTATTATGATGTACACTGAGTAATGTATAGAATTATTAAATGACTGTATTATAAGCCATAAACTAATGTAACACTATATTATCTATACTGGCATTACTTTAAAAAAATAAAATGGAGGTTAAAAAAATAAGTTAAACTGGTAACATTTTACTTATTCCCATTTCTAGAGATTTATAGAAGAGAAATAAGGGATATGTTCACACAAATATGTTCATCATAGCTAGGAACTGGGAACAATCCAATTGTCCACCAACAGGTGATTGAATAAAGAAATGGTGGTATATCTATATAATGGAATATAGCAATAAAAAAACACCTATACATAGAACAACCTAAGTTAATCTCAAAAGCACTATGCTAAAAATCTTAGAAACTAGAATTGAGAGACTATATATAGTATGATTTTATTTGTATAAAATTTTAGGAAAATCAAAACTTTATTTGCAGAAAACCAATTAGTAGTTGTGCCAGAGTCCAGGAAGGTTTTAACTGAAAAGAGACACAAAATAATTTATGGGATGATGAAAATATTACCTGTCATTATTGTGATGGTGGTTTGACAATTACGTACATTTGCCAAAACTCATCTAATTGCACATTTGTAATTGGTAAATTTCTTTTTTTTTTTGTAATTGGTAAATTTCTTGTAAAGTTAATTTTTAAAAATTAAATAGAGACAACAAATATGCAAATTTTAAAAATTATGGAAATTATTATTAGGCAGAAAATTTGACAAATTATTAAATGCAATTAATGCAGAAGTTCCTTTTTGGTTCATGGTTTACTGACTCAGTAATTTTTTTTTTTTTCTCATGACACTCTGTCTAAGAAATACCATTCTTACTTCCATTTACCAAAGTAGGTTAAAACAACTTTAATAAGTGGAATCTGACATTTAGCAACATGTAAAACAATCCTTAAAAATATTTTTATTTCGGGATGCCTGGGTGGCTCAGTTGGTTAAGCGACTGCCTTCGGCTCAGGTCACGATCCCGGAGTCCCGGGATGGAGCCCTGCGTTAGGCTCCCTGCTCAGGGAGAGGCCTGCTTCTCCCTTTCTCACTCCCCCTGCTTGTTTTCCCTCTCTCGCTGTCTTTCTCTCTGTCAAATAAATAAATAAAATCTTTAAAAAATATTTTTTTATTTCATTCTTAGAAATTCACAATTACTAATATACCTGTTACACTGCCATGCAATTTCTTGAACTTTGGAATCAGATTGGTCACTGTCACCCTCATTTTCTCTTCCACATTGAGTTTCATGCAGCACTGGCTTTTCATCACAGCAGCTGTGGAAAACTCGGCTTCACAAAGTTATGGCATCATCAGAAGTAATGTAGCATGGTCTAATGTTGAAACTGTGAACTACTTCAAGCTAATAATTCACAGTGTCTGACATACGTCATTGTGTTTCCTAAAAAGTTTAAAATATTCTTCAATGCCACATAACTTTGGTGTACTGCCATGCAGAGATTAGTTTAAAAAGCAAGTCACTAATACAAGGAACCATTCTACCACATGTTTTAGAAAAGGGGATCTTTGAGATCTCTATAAATGTGTATTAAATATACTTTTTGAGGGCCATCTGTATGTCTTCCTTGCAAAAAAAATGTCTATTCAGGTCCTCTGCCCATTTATTCAGATTTTTTTTTGCATTAAGTAATATAAATTCTTTCTATATTTTGCCTATTAACCCCTTATCAGATACATCATTTGCAAATGTTTTCTTCCATTTTCTGGGTTGTTTTTTTGTTTTTGTTGTTGTTGTTGTTGGTGGTGGTGGTGGTTTACTTTACAGTGAAAAAGCTTTTCATTTTGGTATAGTCCTAATAGTTTGTTTGGTGTCCTTTTCTTGATGAGTCATATCTATAAATATGTTGCTAAGACTGGTGTCCAAGAGATCATTGTCTATGTTTTATTCCAGGATTTTTTTCTGGTTTTAGATCTCACATTAAATCTTTAACCCAGTTTAATTATATTTTTATGTATGGTGTTAGAAAGTGATCCAGTTTCATTTTTTTTACATGTGGCTATCCAGTTTTCCCAGTACCATTTATTGAAAAGACTGTCTTTTCCTCATTGTATATAGCCTCCTTTGTTGACCATACAGATGTGGGTTTATTTCTGGGCTATCTATTCTATTCTCTTAATCTATATGTCTGTTTTAGTGCCTGTACCATCGAAACATACTGTTTTGGTTACTATTGCTTTGTGGTATATCTAAAAATCTGGGATTATGATACTTCCAGGTTTATTCTTTCTCAAGTTTGCTCTGTCTATTTTGGCTCAAATTTAGAATTATTTGTTCTAGCTTTGTGAAAAACGTCATTGGAATTTTGGTAGGGGTTTCATTGAATCTCTGGATTGCTTAGAGCTATATGGACATTTTAAAATATTAATTTCCAAAGAATACATACACATGGATAATAGACATGTAAAAGGATGATCAACCTCATTCATCATCAGGGAAATGCAAATTAAATCCACAATGAAATATCACCTACACCTGTTAGAATGGCTAATTTCAAAAGACAAGAAATAAGTATTGTTGAGAATGTGAAGAAAAGGGGACTCTTGTACACTTCTGATGGAAATATAAATTGGTGAAACCACTGTGGAAAACAGTATGGAAGTTCCTTCAAAAAATTAAAAATAGAAATACCATATGACCAGTAATTCCACTATTGGGTATTTACCAAAGAAATTGAAAACATTAATTTGAAAAGATGTATGTACCCCTATGTCTATTGTAACATTATTTATAAAAGCCAAGATATAGGAGTAACCTTAGTGTCCATCAATGAATGAAAAAATAAAGAAGTTATGTATGCACAATGAAGTATTATGCAGCCATAAAAAATAATGTGCTCTTATTTCATATGTCTGTTAGCCATTTGTAGGTCTTCTTTGGAGAAATGTCTGTTTATATCTTCTACCCATTCCTTAACTACATTTTTTTGTTTTTTGGGTGTTGAGTTTTTGTGTTTTGGGTTTGATTAAGTTCTTTATTGATTCTGGATACTAGCCCTTTATTAGATATGTTGTTTGCAAATATCTTCTCCCATTCTGTAGGATTGCCTTTTAGTTTGGTTGATTGTTACCTTTGCTATGCAAATGATTTTAATCTTGATGAAATCCCAATAGTTCATTTTTGCTTTTGTTTCCCTTGCCTCTAGGGATGTGTTTAGTAAGGTGTTGCTGTGGTCACATAAGGAAAGGGAAGGAAAAATAAAATAAGATAAAAACGGGGAGACAAACCTTACAAGATTCTTAACTATAGGGAACAAACTGAGGTTTGCAGGAGGGGTGAGAGGTAGGGGAAGGGGTAAATGGGTGATGGGCATTAAGGAGGGCACTTGTAATAACACTGGGTGTTATAGGCGAGTGATGAATCACTAAGTTCTATCCCTGAAACCAACACTACATGTTATCTAACTTGAATTTAAATAAAACCTTAAAAGAAAAAGAATGAGATCTTATCATCTGCAACAACATGGATGAATCTAGAATGTATTGTGCTAAGTGAAATAAGTCTGATGGAGAAAGACAAATACCTTATGATTTCACTTATATGTGGATCAAAAAACAAAAGAAATGAACAGACTCTTAAATACAGAGAATACACCAGTGGTTGCCAGAGTAGATGGTAGTAGAGGATAGGCAAAATAAAGTGATTAACTGATGTAAACTCTCAGTTACAAAATAAGTAAGTCACAGATATGAAAAGTACAGCAAAAGGAATGCAGTCAATAACATTGTAATAATGTTTTATGTTGACTACAGTTACTGTGGTGAGCATTGAGTAACATATGGAGTTGTCGAGTCAATATGTTGTACACCTGAAACTAACATAACATTGTGTGTTAATTATATTTCAATAAAAATATTCTTGAAGTAGTGCAATCTCTGAGATGACTCCTATCCCAGGACCTTAATAAAGTTTCAGGGGTTTTTCAGGGAGGGTACCAAGAGTGGACATACAGGGAAGAGTAATCTTCACAGCCCAAAGACACTGCATGACCTTGATTTATTTTGTATAAGTGCAGTTCTAAATGATTAGGATAGGAGAAAGAGGTGAAAATATGGTGTGAAAATGATGTCAAATCCAGATGCACAGTTAGCAAGACCCCACATCAAGCTTCAGAGCATGAATTCAGTCTTTTTCTTATGGGTCTAATCATAATTTGAAAGAGAGAATAAAAGATATTTAAGTAAGAATAGACCTGCTTCTATTCTTACTAATATTTATAACTCAAAAAACAAAAGCCACACGAGAGAATGCCTATATTCAGATATCATATAAGGAATATGCCACAGGGGTAATGTAATCAAGACCAGATGAGTGATGGGAAATGGATTCACTTAGTTCATTTGTTGATATAAAATTCCAGAAATCTCATACCAGTTCTTTTTTGGTATCTTTTAATGAGCTGCTTAACTTTTGGACATCAGTTTCCCATCTGGAAGTACTATGATGGCTTTAATTACGAGTATATTCATGGCTCCTTCCAATTCTAACTTTTCATGATTTTCTGAAGTGCTATGTATGAGACCTCTTATAACTTCAACAAATATTCATGAGGACAATTCCAAAATCTCAAATTTATGTGAGGGGAAAAACATGATTCCTTTATATGAATATGTGATATATTTTCATACTGAACTATACAGCACTTCTAATAAAAGCACAAAAACTCTTCAAAAGTACAAAATGTAGGCTTACAAAATTTTCTTGGAATAAATGTATATCTGCCTAGTGATGATGTTTTGGTTTGGGAAGTAGAGGATTTATTTGCTCATGTAGCCATTCTGTAAAGAATGGAAGCATCTTTGCATTGTGAAAAAATTGATGTGTAAAAGCTGCTTTTATTATTATTTTTCTCTGAGGGAAAGAAATCATTTTTTTCCATGAAACATATCAAAGAGGGAGAGATAACAAATTCCCAGATTCAGCTGTTTTTGCAGACCATGGAAGTCTTTCTGTAATAAAACTGAGTAAAATACTCTGCCAGCATCAACAAAATGGAGGCCAAAGATGGTTTTCTGATTCTGAGACTCAGGTACTTATTTTCCCCTCAGCCTTTTACCACAATTAATATATCATGCTTCTCCCTTCTCTTCTGTGATAAAGCTTCTTTATCGAGTGTAAGAAATAAAATATAGGAAAACCAGATGATTTTATAATATAAGGGGAGGTCTTTTCTGAGATCTGTTGACTTCTATTTAACTTTCTGCGATTTTTGAATTTATCTATCCATAAAACAATGTCTGTGTTCATACCTGTGTACGGATATGTGTGTTTGTAATAGTCCTAGACTCTTTTAAACATTTTTTTTCTTTAAGATGTTGGTGGAATCCTACACAAATTATTCCATTAATTATTTCATTTAATTTTGGGATTTTCTTAAGTATTTATTGAGCTCCTATTATCTGTGGCCATTGACAATACCAAGATATAAAATACACAGTCTGCTTGGCGAGAGTGCCGTCTCAAATGTTACTGAGATGACTCTTCTAGGACTAGAGGGAGGCAGGTTATGAATAAGAGTAGATGAATGTCTAAATGCATGTGATAAGTTGTAGCAATGGGAATCGACAACCTCTCTGCTCAGTATAGTCAAGGAACCAGCTTCCTGAGCATCAGCTGGGAGCTCATTGGAAATGCAGAATCTCAGACTCTACCCTTGAATTGCTGAATCTGAATTGTCATTTTTAACAAGATCCCAGCCAATGATTATGCATTAAAGTTTCTAGAGCACTATTCTATATGAAGGTTGTTACTTTATCTGTCATGTAAGAGACAGATCTGTAGAGAGAATGAGAATTTTGATTAGACTGTAGGGACAAGTGTGGGGAGTTAAATCCCCTGTCTAGTGAGAACCTGAAGAGAATTTAAAGAGAATCTAAAGAATCTAATAGATGCTTTGGGAACTCGGGTTATGGCTAACGGGTGATTTCAAGACTAGGTATTACCAGGAGCTATGCCATTAGATACCCCAATTAACACCATTTCTACCCTCTATTTCTAGCTAGCTACAGAGTAGAGAAACTTGGTTTGGGGATGATCCTGGGCTAGGAACGCACACATATTAAAGTTGTCATTTCAACTAATTGATTAATTAATTAATTGAAAGTCAACAAGTGCCCATGTCAGTATATCTAGAGAAGACGAATTAGGACACATGAAATGGGTGGACAGCTACTCTTTGGAATAACCGTCTTTTTTACCCCGTGTGCAATCTAGGATTTGTTGTTGGAATTATTTAGTTTTCACCACAGTGGAACTATCTATATTCTAAGGGTAGGTTCAGAATCATTATATGATGTGAAAATTCTGCATGGTCACAATAATCCTTGGAGGTCTTTTGAATGTGTATTGAGTCAGCAAAAGCAGCCATGACTATTTCATTTGGTCCAATAAAGCCAATTCCTTTTTCAGCATTAAAACAGCTTATTTTCTTTTCTGATGAGTAATATGTGAACTGGTTGCCATATTTAGGGACACTTTTGTATGGAAGAAATAAAAATAGAAGTCTTTTAACTTTTGAACACTTCACTGATTATCAAACTCTTCTGGTACAATTTTTAGAAGCAAATACTTATATAATTTGGTTATGTCAGCCTCGTTAATCCACCTGAATTGTCTCCTCTCTATCCTCACTGGTTCCCATGGAAGAACCCAAAGAAACAGTGTCTCTTTTTTAAGAAAGTTGAAAGAAAGTAACATATGTTTTTTTTTTTTTTAAAGATTTTATTTATTTGACAGAGAGAAACACAGCAAGAGAGGGAACACAAGCAGGGGGAGTGGGAGAGGGAGAAGCAGGCTTCCCGCTGAGCAGGGAGCCCGATGTGGGACTCGATCCTGGGTCTCCGGGATCATGACCTGAATGGAAGGCAGTCGCTTAACCAACTGAGCCACCCAGGTGCCCTAAGTAACATATGTTTTAATCAAAATTAATTTACTGAGATGCAATTATCATACTATGAGATGCATAGAACAAAATGCACAGAGGTATAATTCTTTGAGATTATACAATTCAACATATTCATGTTACCACCACCTACCCCAAATAAAAATACAACATTGCTGTCTCACTAAATTAAATGGGGCCTCATACCAGTCATCCTATTTAACCTCTTTGATGTCTATCCTCATAGATTAGTTTTATTTATTTTTGATTTCATACAGTGAAACCAATAGCATGTAATTTGTGTGTCCTTTCTTTTGCTTAATGTGATATTCCTGAGATTTTTCCAAGACACTTTTTATTCATGTAGAGTACTAGTCCCTTGTATGAATATTTCACAGTTTCTTTATTCTGTTGATTGATATCAGGATTGTTTTTTCTCTTCCTTCCTTCCTTCCTTCTTTCTTTCTTTCTTTCTTTCTTTCTTTCTTTCTTTCTTTCTTTCTTTCTTTCTTTCTTCTTTCTTTTTAAGATTTTATTTATTTGACAGAGAGAAACACAGCTAGAGAGAAACCCAAGCAGGGGGAGTGAGAGAGGGAGAAGCAGGCTTCCCACCAAGCAGGGAGCCCCATGTAGGGATTGATCCCTGCATTCCAGGGTCATGACCTGAGCGGAAGGCAGATGCTTAATGACTGAGCCACACAGGTGCCCCAGGATTGTTTTTCATTTGGAGCTATTACCCAAAAAACCTTCTATGAATATTGTTATGTACTTCTGTGTGAAGATATATATTTATTTTTCTTGAATAAATATTTTACATGACGCTTCCAAAGGTGCATCAAAGGTGCAACCCCAGCAAAGTATGAGAATTTCTTTGGCTCACCAACATGAGGTATTGTTGGTTTTTTGAATTGTAGGCACTCCAGTATGTATGTAATGATTATTCAATTGTGGTTTTAATGTTTATTTCCTTAATGTCTCCAGATTTTTATTATCATTTCATATATTTATTATATATCCTTTTTCATGATGTGTCCAAGTCTTTTACCTCTTCTCTATTGAGTTATTTTCTTATTACTGATTTGAAGTAATTTGCTATATATCCTGACACCATTCTTTTTTCTTTTTCTTCTTTTTTATTCCCACATGCTTTAAAAAAAACAAAAAAACAAAAACAACCTTTTTATTTGAGCACCCACCCGCGTGCAAGAGAGTGCACAGGACGAGGGGGAGGGATAGAGAGAGAGGGAGAAGCAGACTCCCTGCTGAGCAGGGAATCCAATTGGGGCTTGATTCCATGACCCTGAGATCATGACCTGAGCTGAAGGCAGCCCCTTACATGACTGAGCCACCCAGGCACCCCAATTCCCATATGCTTTTATTTTTTTTAATTTTTATTTAAATTCCAATTAGTTAGCACATAATGTAATATTGGTTTCAGACGTACAGTATAGTGATTCAGCACCTGTGCTTATTACAAGTGCATTCCTTATTCTCATCACCTATTTAACCTATCCTCCTTCCCTCTGGTAATCATCAGTTTGTTCTCTATTTTGGGTCTGTTTCTTAGCTCTTGTTGATGTGTTTTGCTAATTTTTGTACTTCAGTTTGTGGCTTACTTATTTGTTATAATAACAGTATTTCCTGATAGTATAACTACTTCATTTTAAAGGCCAGCTAATCCATTTTTATCTTTTAAATTAGTTTATTTTATGCCCTGTCAGAAAATGTTTTTCTACCCCAAGTTTGCAAGAATAGTTTTCTGTGTTTTGTTCCTTATAATTTTGGTTTTTATACTTAGATCTATAACCCACCTCAAATTAATTTTTGTACATGAAATGAGATAGAGATCAAGATTCTATTTTTACATATTAAATATTCAGTTGATACAGCAATATTTGAAAAAAGAGGGGGAAGACTTATCTTTCTCCATTGAATTAACTACACACCTTGGTTGAAAACCATTTGACTATATATGTATAGGTCTGTTTTTGAGCTCCTACTTTGGTTTCTTGATTTATTAATTTATCTTTATACCAATAGCAGTCTGTTTTCATTACTGTAGTCTTAAAATCAGGTAGTGTATATTATCTAACTTACTCTTTTTCAAGATTGTTGAAGCTATTTGTAGGACCTTTGCATTATCATATAAAATTAGAATCAGCTTTTTAAAAAAGCTGATGGAATTTTAATAGGGTTTGTGTTGAATATATTAAATAATTTAGAATATTGAGTAAATATTGTGTAGGTCTCCTCTGTATAAATGTAAGTCTAATTATGTAATGCAAATCAAGAAATAGAAAAAATGAAATAGTTAAAATATATTTTAATTTTTTTAAATAAGAAAAATACATATATTATTGTCCCTTTTAGTCCTTCCAGTGAGAATTGTTTTGGGAGATAATAATATCTTACCTGTTGGAATAGAAAATAGAAATTTATCTCTTTGTCAAAGACATTACAATTCCTAGCACTAATGTTCTTTGTTGGGAGAGTCTGAGCCATATTTTTTTATGTTTACAAATCCATAACTTACAAAAGCAGTTTTTAAAAAATTTTTTTAAAATTTTATTTATGTGGGGCGCCTGGGTGGCTCAGCTGGTTGGACGACTGCCTTCGGCTCAGGTCATGATCCCAGAGAGCCGTGATCGAGTCCCACATCAGGCTCCCTGCTGGGCGGGAGGCCTTCTTCTCCTTCTCTCACTCCCCCTGCCTGTGTTCCCTCTCTGGCTGTGTTTCTCTCTGTCAAATAAATAAAATCTTTAAAAAAAAAATTTTATTTATGTGGTAGAGAGAAACACAGCTAGAGAAGGAACACAAGCAGGGGGAGCGAGAGAAGGAGAAGCAGGCTTCCTGCTGAGCAGGGAGCCTGATGCAGGCTGCTCCTGGAACTCCAGGATCATGACCTGAGCTGAAGGCAGAAGCTTAATGACTGAGCCCCCCAGGTGCCCCACAAAACCAATTTTTAACAGTTCATTTGAAATCTTTAATAATAATTTTATTGTTTTGGAGACTTACTAATTTTCATAATTTTCCCCATTGTACATTGTGTGAACAAGGAAGCTAAAAAAGAGTTTTGGGATTTTGTTATTTATTCTTTGTCAGTGTAGGTTCAGATCAATAGAATTGCACACTTTCTTTTTTTTCATTAGACTGATTTTTAGTTTTTTCCAACCTGAACTCTCGCACTCTTTACAAGGCCATGTTCTTTCCTGACCCTGGGCGATTGCACTCTTTTCTCCTTTAAGGTCCCATGGCAAATCCCTCACTGTTCAAAGCGCAGTTCAAATCTGACCTCTTTAGGGATTCTCCTTAACATGTCTAAAACACTCACCTTCATAGTTATCTATACCAACACCCCTTGATATTTATTACTTAGTTTTTCACTCTGTGAAATCAGTTACTTACTCATTACATGTTTATTGAATCTCTGCCTGTACTGGAATGTAAGCTCTCAGAGGCAGAAGCCAGTCTATCCTCCTCAGCATGCCTAGCACATGGTAGCAAGGCAATAAATATCTGCTAGATGAATGAATGGATTTTAGAATTGATAATATTATTTTAACTTACCACTAACATTATCTGAATCCATTCATTCCACCTTTTTCAAAGTTAAATTTTGAAAAAAGTTGATGTTTATAGGTTCTTTCTATTTTTATTTCTGGTGTTATTGACAATGCAGAACATTTTTTACACATTGTATTAATAGTTATACTTACTCTTGTGTGATAAAGTGGGACGGGATCTGACCTTAGAGTCAAAACAATAATTTCATGTTTTGACTTTATCATTTACTAATTGTTCAGCTTGCATAGCTACTTAATATTCCTGAGCCTCAGTTTCCTCATATGTAGATTTTAGATAATAATACTTGCTCTGCTCATTCCGTAATTTTTTTGTGAAGGTGAAATTAGATAATGTATTTATGAAAGCACTTTGTAATGGAATATATAAGGTCTTATTATTGAATTTAATGTGCTAGTGCATTGCCTAATGGACCAAAAGAGTTAATTGTTCTGCAAAAATCGTCTAATTTATTTTCAGGGTTGGGGAGAATTTTATGCAAGGTGGTACTAATAGATAATAATAACTCATTTGTTCCTCTATCACACCTTTCTTTAGAGGACTCAGAGAGCTTTATTCTATCTCATTAATCCTTAACAATGCCTCTGAATCATTAGACAGCCTTATGATAAGCACTGTTCTTCTGATTTTTACAGCTGGAGCAAATGAGGCACTGAGAGGTTATTTGAAAAAGTCACATAGAAATCAAGGAAAGGGGCTTGAGACTCCTAGCAGCATCCTGCCTATGACTGACTGATGGCAGACAATGCCTAGCATGACAGGTGTATGGTCCTCAATGAGCTTTACTCTTAGAATAGGGAGGGAGAATAAGAACGTAAATCAGCTGAGTCAGACTCAAGATGTCATGAATCAGTTTTTTTAAAGTGCTGTGAAGTTTCCACCTGGGTCAATTTCATTAGTTAAAAACAGAATAGACTTCAGAGAAAAGGTGATATTTGCAACAAATCATAAAATGTTGATACATTTTGAAAGTAATAAACATGGAAAGAAAACATACTAAGCAAATAAAACAGTATAAACAAAACATGAGAAATATGGGACACATGGGGCGCCTGGGTGGCTCAGTTGGTTAAGCGACTGCCTTTGGCTCAGGTCATGATCCCGGAGACCTGGGATCGAGCCCCACATCAGGCTCCCTGCTCCGCGGGAAGCCTGCTTCTCCCTCTTTCACTCCCCCTGCTTGTGTTCCCTCTCTGGCTGTGTTTCTCTCTGTCAAATAAATAAAATCTTTTAAAAAAAAGAAAAGAAATATGGGACACATCTGAGGAAAAATAACTTATGGCTTTGAATAATATGATATATACAAATAACTTAATGGTGCTAGCTAGATATGTGCTAAAATCACCTTAAAATGATAATATGCATTATTATTATAAGGAATTACCATAATTATTAATATACAGCCATCATCATAGTTAAAATCAGGTTTATTACCAGTAGTCATCAAGCAATAAAAGTAGTAGTAAATACATAAGGCTGCTGTGATACACTGAAGTAAAGTGTAAATACCTTTCTTTCTGTCTTGTGTCTGAGCATATTTCTCAGCCCAGATCTTGGACTTGGGATTCAGCCATGGGATTTTCTTTGCCAAATGGAACATGATCAGATGTGACTCAAGCTGAGGGTTTAGATGTGCTTATACAGTTTGGCTCACCTTACACAATAAAACTGATAAAACCCCAAGGATAGTTATTGTTCTAAAGAGTGTGAGCAACCCATAGAGTGGATCTGGCTCCAATGCTCAGACTCAATCCAAAGCTAACCATACCCCAAAGCTATCCCACCTGACACAGATCTATAAGTGAGAAAAATAAATCTTAATTCTAAGTCATTGTACTTTAGAATGATTTATTATACAATCATAGTTGATTAACCTAGTTGGTAGTATCTGGCGGGGGTAGACTTCATAAAATCTTGAATTCAAGGATGTGCTACTTTTTAATTTAGTGAACATAAATGGGTCTTTATAACAAGAGTCCTTACAAGTAGTTTGCTGGCAGATAAACCATGGATGGGGTCCAGATCTCAGAAATGGAATAAAATATTGATTTAAATGTAGATACTCATATTTTTCTGAGCCACTCCCTAAATGATAAGGACCATTACACTGAAGTGTATGCACAAGAGAGTAGCAAGCCACAGTTTGGCTTTAGTAAGAAGTAATTTGGCTGAATATATAGGATACAGATAAAGAGTTTGGACTCCAGGCAGAAGAGTATTGCCAATATCTAAATGATAGGCATTGGTTAACTTGGGTGGAAGTAAGAAAAAAAAAAATGACAGGAAGAAAATGCATGCAAGAAGCTTTGCAGAAGTTAACTTCATTGAATGTGACAGTTGATGAGTTGATGAGGATAAGCAAAACCAAAAGTGACTTGAGTCTTTGAAGCATTTGGTGGTTGTAAGACTGCTGATATCATTCCCAGAAATGAAAAAGTCAGAGTGGGATGAGTAGGTGATTTGAACTGTGGAGAACAGATGAGTTTCATATTTAGCATGTTGAGGTTGAAGTACAGACAGATTTGAGGAAGTAGCAAGACTCCACTTATCTGATTGTCAGATGCCTTTAAATGGAGAGTGTTCTTATGCCTACATGGAAAGGATTGCTCACATATTAAATTCTGAATTCCAAAGACGTTTTAAGAAGCAAGATCAATGGATTCCTGCTTGAAGCCAAGAACATTAGGTATTTGGTATTCATTGAAATTTTGTTGCCAGGAATGTCAGCAGTCTCTTTAAGAGAGAAAGCACAGTTTGGCCTTGGCTACTGCTTTTGGAGGGCATTCTAACTAAGGGGCTGACAGGAAAGGCACAACAGTCATATACTGAATTGCAGAAAACCTGAAATTAGCTTTATATTGAAATATGGAAATGCAGTGTTCTATACTGGTTAGTAGCCAGTTGATGATAAAGAACTTTATAGAGGTTTACGGGCTGTAAGTTGAGACATTTTAACAAGTGATAATTCATGACCTATAGACTTGTTATAAGAGCATAACATTTGAGAACATTGGCTTTGGAAGCAGCCCACTGTGGTTTGGATTATGTTCTGCCCCTTTCAGCCTACTGATTCATTCACTTAACAAATATTTGTTGAATCCCTGCCATGTGGTATGTCTCAGACGAAAAAAAAAAAACATGCAAAGATCACTGTTCTTGGGAATTTACATCTTAGTGGAGAAAGGTATTCAATAGATAATAAACATAAATAAATTATACGGAATATTAAAAAGTTATGAATGGTACAGTAAAAGAAGGAGAGGCATGTAACGAGGTTTGGGAGTTTGGTGGAAGCAGGGGACAAATTGCATTATTAAATAGAGTAGTTAAGAGAGATCTCATTGAGATGGTAATATTTGAGTAAAAACTCAAAGAAGTTGAAAGACATAGAAAGATATAAACAGATACAATATCTAGAGCACAGGTCCTAAGGTGGAAGTGAACCTGGTATGTTTGATGAGCAGAGAGGCTGGAGTAGAAAGAACAATTCAAAGAACAGGAAGAAATGAAGTCAGTGAGAAAAATGGGGTTGGGGGCCTGTGCAGGGCTGGATCCCAGGTCTCTGGGATCATGACCTGAGCAGAAGATATTCGCTTAACCAACTAAGCCACCTAGGCACCCCTGATATGACCATTCTTGTTTCATCTGACTCTCCACTCAGTCTTTCAATTCTTGATTATTTTAAAGTAGATTCAAGACATCATATCATCTGACATAACTATTAAGTAATATCTTTAAATGAAAAGACCTCATTGTCTTAAACATAATCATAAAGTCATTATTATATCTAAAAATAAAGATCTTGGGTTAACAAATATAGAATAAGCATTCATATATCCTCCAATTATTTTAGAAACTCAGTTTTTAAATTATTAGTCATGTGAATTAGAGATTGTAAAGTATCCTGGGTAAAGAGGTAACAGAAATACTCCAGATGATGTAGTAAGAATAGCATGTGGGATATAAAGGAAAGAAGCAGGCAGAATCTCGGGAAGCTGTTGTAGTCACTTGGAAGAGAAGTAATGGTGACTCAGCTTAGAATCGTAGCTGAAGAGGTGGTGATAAGTTTTTGATTGCTGAATATATTTTAAAATTTGAGCCAGTGGGTTTTCCAAAGGTATTGGATATAGAGAGAGGGAGAAATCAAAGTCAAGCACAAGGTTTTTGGGTGAAGTGGGTTGACAGTGTTAGCAGGTTTGTGGGAGACAGAGTTAAGTTTTGGCACATTGGTCTGAGATAGCAGTTGGGCAGATCAATACTGTACCTAAAAATCAGAGTCACCACTTATGAGACTGGATGAAATCACCAATATATTTGGTGTAAATTGAAGAGAGAAGATAACCAAGGACACAGCCCTGGGGCATTCCAAGGTTTTAAGTATGAGATGAAACCAGCAAAGGATACTGAGGAGGGACCTGTGAAGCAATTGTTCTGGGAATTAAGTGAAGCAATTGCCTTACTTAGCGATCAGCCATCAACAGTGTCAAAAGCTGTTGTTATGTCAATCAAAATGAGAACTGTGATAAAGGATAAGATGAATTGCTCTTTCAGGTAACTTCATTTATTTAGAAAATATTTATTGCCTACCTACTATGTTTTGGTCCCTGATTAGGCACTGTGGATAAAAATGAGAACAGGTTGGGGCGCCTGGGTGGCTCAGTTTGTTAAGCAACTGCCTTCGGCTCAGGTCATGATCCTGGAGACCCAGGATCGAGTCCCACGTCGGGCTCCCTGCTCGGCGGGAAGCCTGCTTCTCCCTCTCTCACTCACCCTGCTTGTGTTCCCTCTCTGGCTGTGTTTCTCTCTGTCAAATAAATAAAATCTTAAAAAAAAAAAAAGGAGAACAGGTTATAATTTCTACCTTTAGGAATCTTAGATGTTATAAAACACTATTACAGCTTATCCATTTTATGCTCCAGGATATGAAAAAATTTGTTCCCCTTTAGAATTATTTGGTTTGTTATTCTTTTTATTTAGAAGAAATATCAGTACATTTATGGTAAAGAATAAAACCCAGAGGTCAGGTTTAATTGACAAAAGATTATCTTTAAGTCATAAGCTTAAGAAGAGGAGAAAACTGTGGGTATCTCTAGAAATGACTTTGGAAGGACACTGAAGAGGCCTAAAATAAAAATAAGTGGGTGGAGGATGAGATCACAGACTGGAAAAAGGCCAGAAGCAGAGAGGCTGGGTGGTCTCTGGTTGAAGCAAGACTTAGGACAAACACAAACATCTAAGAGAGAATTGTAAACGGATCACTTTAAAACTGTGGAATTGAACTGACAGAAGTTGAAAACTGGGATAGTTTGCAAAGGTATGGGACCAAATTCTCTAAAATTCATAAAAATGAGTAAGGTGTAGAATTGTCCTAGGCCCTAGAGTGGGGGTTCAGTTCAACCGAACAAAGACCTTAAGAGCCAGAAAGGGCTGAACTTACATCTGGGCTAAATCTGTAGAGAGCTTGGCATGGAGTCAACGGTTGGTAAATGGAAGCATTTACTGCAGCGGGATATGCACCCCCTCAGAAAAGCCTGTCTACCAAGGTGTTGGTAGGGGTTGTCTCTATCATTAGGAGTATGCTTGCTTGCTTTTTATATTCTTTGTGATTGCATTTTTTAAAATTTTTTTCTGAAATAAGTCCATATTCATTTGTAATAAGAAAGACAATATTGAAAACTTTTCTTGTAACAGAAATAAAAGTTAACCATACAGTTTTTATCTACTCCCTATGGAACCAGTCTGAAAGTGGGAATAAAATCTACTCCTGAAATAGGACTGATGAAATCACCTCGAATGAAATTTTAGTGTAGGTTGGTGAGTGAATGAGACCCTAAAGTCCTCTGGGAATGGTGGTAGCACCACCACTGATGCTGTCACTGAATCAGGTATCCTGATGTTTCACTGAACTCTGAGAAAATTTGTGCATTTGTAAATATAATCACAACTTTGTCCCTCAATGTATTACAACAACCTCAATTTTGATTTTTTTCTAAATTACCATCTACATGCAGAGTAGGATGGTTAGGGTAAAGGTATATGGAAGAATAACATTTGAAAACTGCTCTCAAGAAATTGCTAAAATGTGGTATACGTATAAAGGCAATCTAAAAGTGAATAAGACACAGGGCTATCTCCTCCAGGGTAAAAAGATATATAAACAAATAAGTGACAACGTGACAAATGAGGCAGTAGATACCCAGAGAAACTAGCTGGAAATATGAGGGTAGGAGTGATTAATTTTATCCAGAAATTTGGGAAAACATTTCTGAAGTGGGGAATCTAGTTGCTGAGGACCAGAAAGAAAATAGTCTGGCATCTAAAATGGATACACTCATGCTGAATTGTATTTGGTACTTGTTGAGAAATGTTAGAGCAATCAGGGTGTCAGCATATTAGACAAGTAAGAACAAAGGGCAAACTCAAAGACCTTTGTGTATTATAAGAGGAGCCCTGATGTACATTGGGCAGTTAAGGAGGGAAATGGTTACTGAGGCCATCTGGGACCAGCATGCTGTATGAGCTGAAGAACATAAGTTTTGTATAACAAGATGATTATCACTCATCAAAAACCTCTAAACAAAGCAATATGATATGGCCATATACTACACAGTAGAGATGAAGAATGAGTGCAGAATTTGAGCAGCTTCCAAGAGATGACAATGTTGCACATAAAGAAAAGAGAAGATACAGGGAAATAAGAGTTTTGTGTTATGTGACTAGAACAATCTGGGAAGCACTGAGGGATTCTGGATAGAAGATGCTCCAGAGAGCAAATAATGGAAGATTGAGACAATCTTCAAAGTTTGGACATAGAAACTCGGTAAGGAAGGAAAAAATCTGCAGTGACAGATTTAGTGGGATTTAAGAATTTAAAAAGACTCTTGTAACATCAATTATTAACATTCTTAGGTTCTTTATAAATCAGAGAGGCCAAAAAGAATATTAGGGGAATCCACACCAACTGCCTCATAATCCTTCTCAAGGGCAGCCATGCCCTCCTAGGCCCAGAAAACTCTACTTCCTCCACATCCTCATCCACATACCAGTGAACAAAGGTATGCTTGGCATACATCAGTTCAAACCTGTGGTCCAGGTGAGTCCAGGCCTCAGCAATGGCTGTGGTGTTGCTCAGCATATACACAGTTCGCCATACTTTGGCCAGTCTCTAACAGGTACCGCAGAAGAAGCTGTAATTAATGCCAACATTGAAGCCAGTGGGGCACCAGTCCACAAACTGGGTGGTACACTTGGTCTTGATGGTGGCAGCGGCAGCACTGACATCTTTGGGAACCACATTGTTACGGTACAACAGGCAGCAAGCCATATATTTACCACAGCAAGGATCACATTTGACCATCTGCTTGGAGGGCTCAAAGCATGCATTGGTAATCTCTGCTACAGAAAGCTGCTCATGGTAGCCTTTCTCAGCAGAGATGACAGAAGCATTTGTGGCCAGAGGGAACTAAATATGGGGATAGGGCACCAGGTTGGTCTGGAATTCTGTCAGATCAACATTCAGGGCTCCATCAAATCTTAGGGAAGTAGTGATGAAAGACACAGTCTGACTAATCAGGCAGTTTAGTGTAGGTTGGGCATTCAGTCTCAAGGTTAATACCACAAATGTCATAGATGGCTTTCTTGTCTGCCATAAAGGTACAATCTGAGTGCTTCAGGGTGGTGTGGGTAATGAGGATGGAGTTGTAGGGCTCAGCTACAGGTGCAGAAACCCAAGGGGCTGCATAAATGAGAACTCCAGCTTACACTTCTTGCCATAATCGAGGGAAAGTTTCCAGGCTACAAATACTGCTCTGAGTACATGCTTGCCAGCACCCATCTCACTGAAGAAGATGTTGAAGGAGTCATCTCCTCCCTCAATGGGGTCTTGTCACTTGGCATCTGGCCATTGGGCTGGATGTCATGTTTCAGGCAGTAGAGCTCCCAGCAGATGTGACCAGTCTGGATACCAGCCTGGATGGAGATGCATGGTTGCTGCTTTGTAGCTACTGAGCAGATGGAAGAGAGGAAAAGGAGAAGTGGTTGCTTCTTACAACCTGACTATTAGGTGGTTAATTGAAGAGAAACCACAAACCTAATAGTCTTACTTTACCTGTGGAGAAGATAAAATATGTGATAGGAATGTGGCTAAAATCTCAATTACTAGAAAAACAATTTAAGGCAACTTCCATATGGCTGGGATATAATGGATGATATTAGTGCATTAATAGCCATCATTTATGGAGTACAGCTCTATACTTGTACATCTACTTTCTCATTTAATTCTTATATAGCCCTTACATGAAATAAAGTATACAGTTTCACAGTTGCTATGTGGTGGAGGCTGGGTTTGAGCCCAGGCACTTTGGCTCTGGAATATATTTTCTTAACCAAGATACTATCTTGCCTCTCAAAAGTCTTTTTTGTTTATTTTTTATTTTTTTTTAAGTTTTAAAAGACAATATATTATGAAAGATTATTTAGGATGAAGAAATGTAGATGAAGAATAAAAATAACAGAATTTCTTATGTGGCTTTTTGAATGGGATAATTATTGTCTTACGTGGTAGTGTATTTTATGTGGTTGTTTCAGATTGCTAATGTGGTTCTTCCAGTTTGAGTAGAACAGAATGTTTGTGGAGTAAATATTCATGAACCGTTTTGTTGTGCCTTCCTAGCACTAGTCAGATTCTTCCTCCCATTTTAAGATTGTTCTGGGGACATCTCTTTGAGGAAAAGAAAGGGGCACTAGGAGACCACATTCACTTCAATATAGCCATTGTCTAGGTCACAATTCTCAAACTTGTCTCAAACTACGTCATCAGAAGCAGCTGACAGGCCTGTTAAAAATACATTTTTTCAGGGCGCCTTAGTTGGTTAAGTGACTGCCTTCGGCTCAGGTCATGATCCCGGAGATCCGGGATCAAGCCCCACATCGGGCTTCCTGCTCAGCGGAAAGCCTGCTTCTCCCTCTCTCACTCTCCCGGCTTGTGTTCCCCCTCTGGCTGTGTTTCTCTCTGTCAAATAAATAAAATCTTTAAAAAAAAATTTTTTTTTCTGGTCCCCACCCTGAAGTTTCTGACTGAGTAGGTCTGAATCAGAGTTTCTATCTGCATTTCCTACCAATGTCTGGTAGGACACTTTATTTATTATTTATTTATTATTTAAACACTTTATTGTTTTTAAGATTTATTTATTTGAGAGCGAGAAGGTGAGACAAAGCACAAGCAGGAAGAAGAGGGAGAAGCAGGCTCCCTGTTCGATTTGATCCCAGGACCCTGGGATCATGACCTGAGTGGAAGGCAGACACTTATTGCATTGAGCCACTCAGGCACTCCAGGGACCGCACTTCAAAAATCAAAGGTCTCTGCTGTTCTCAGGCCTTTTTTATGCTTACAAAAGGTTGTGAATTGCCATATCAGTCTCCCCTCACTGGCTGGTCCTAGCAGCTGTTTGATCCACTGAAGTGAGCAACACAATGGATCATCTCTCAGCCCCACTTCATAACTACGGCACCAGCAGGCAGACTGATCATCCAGCAAGCGCAGCGTCCCAGAGACCTGCATTTACTTGCCCTCCACCCAGTGAAGAAGGAAACACAGGCCCCAAAGATTCTGCTCTCCCATACCCCACAAAGGTAGCCCAATAATACCAAACAGTCAAGGGAGGTACTCTTTGTCCCCATAGATGGCATCAGCAGGTGGATCAGAAGCTCCAACAGATGAATGAAGTAGACCTAAAGCATTGCAAGGGCTCTGTCAGTGAAACTCAACCATACAAAAGTAAACCAGAATTCACCTACTCAACCTATACCTAAAAACAAATATCAGCTGAAAAAAGATTTAAGTAAAATTGAGTCTCCTAATAATCAGACTGAGTCTCCTAATAATCAGAATATCCAGCATAAAATAGAAAATCATGTATTATGCCAAAGACCAGAAAATCCACCGCACCTAAAACCACTAAGAAAAACATGAATGAGAAAAGCAATCAATAGATGCTAGTATTGAATTGAATCGAATGTTGGCCTTATCTAGTAAGACCTAAAGCAGCTGTCATAAAAACAGAGGATACAAGAACAACACATAACATCAGTATATGCATGCATATATACTGATAATGAACATGTGAAAACCAAAGTTTAAAAATGACACTAAGAATTACTCCACAAAGAATGAAATCTGAGGTATAAATGTAACAAAGCATATACAGGATTTATATAATGAAAACTATAAAATGCTGATGAAAGAAATCAAAACCTTAAATCTCTGAGAGACATACCATATTTTTTAAAATTAAATTTTAGTTAACATATAGTGCAATATTTGTTTCAAGAGTAGAATTCAGTGATTCATCACTTACAACACCCAGTGCTCATCACAAGTGCCTTCTTGAATACCCATCATCCATCTAGCCCCCGCCCCCCAACCTCCCTCCATCAACCCGAAGTTTGTTCTGTATCATTAAGAATCACTTACAGGGGGCACCTGGGTGGCTCAGTCATTAAGCGTCTGCCCTTAGCTTAGGTCCTGGAGGTGTGGGATCAAGCCCCACATCAGGCTCGCTGCTCAATGGGAAGTCTGCTTCTCCCTTTCTCATTCCCCTTGCTTCTGTTCCCTCTCTAGCTGTGTTTCTCTCTGTCAAATAAATAAAATCTTAAGAAAAAAAAAAAAGAATCACTTACAGTTTGTTTCTTTCCTTTTTGTTTTCTCAATTACCATATGTTCATCTGTTTTCTTTCTTAAATTCCACTTATGGATGAGATTGTATGATATTTGCCTTTCTCTAACTGACTTATTTCACTCTAGCTCCATCCCTGTCATTGCAAATGGCAAGATTTCATTCTTTTTGATGGCTGAGTAATATTCCATTGCATATATGTACCACATCATCTTTATCCATTCACCAGTCAATGGACATTTGTGCTCTCTCCATAGTTTGGCTATTGTTGATAATGCTGCTGTGAAGATCAGGGTGCATGTACCCTTTTGAATCTGTATTTTTATATCCTTTGGATAAATACCTAGTAGTACAATTGCTGGATTGTAGCAGCTCTATTTTTAATTTTTTTAAGAATCTTCCAACTGTTTTCCACAATGAAGGCTCCAGTTTGTATTCCCACCACAAGTGAAGGAGGGTTCCCCTTTGTCTGCATTCTTGCCAACACGTCTTAGAGAATTTTAGCCATTCTGACAGGTGTGAGGTCGTATCTCATCATGGTTTTGCTTTGTATTTCCCTGATGATGAGTGATGTTGAGCATCTTTTCATGTGTCTGCTAGCCATCTGGACGTCTTCTTTGGACATTCTTGAAGACATTAAGACATTCAAGTCTGTCTTCTGTCCATTTCTTAACTGGATTATTTGTTTATTGTGTGTTGAGTTTGATAAGTTCTCTATAGATTTTTGCATACTAAACTCTTTATCAGATATACTGTTTGCAAATACCTTCCCCTGTTCTATAGGTTGTCTTTAGTTTGGTTGATTGTTTCCTTGCTGTGTATAAGGTTTTGTCTTGATGAAGTCCTAATAGTTGCCTTTGTTTCTTTTGTCTCCTGCGACATGTGTAGTGAGAAGTTGCTGCAGCCAGCCAGGTCAAAGAGCTTGCTGCCTGTGTTCTCCTCTAGGATTTTGATGGCTTCCTCTCTCACATTTAGGTCTTTCATCCATTTTAAATTTATTTTTGTGTATGGTGTAAGGAAACGGTTCAGTTTCATTCTTTTGTGTGTTGCTTGCCCGTTTCCCCAACACCATTTGTTGAAGAAGCTGTCTTTTTCCATTGGATATTCTTTCCTGCTTTGTTGAAGATTAGTTGACCATATAGTTGTGGGTCCATTTCTGGGTTCTCTATTCTGTTCCATTGATCGGTATGTCTGTTTTTGTGCCAGTACCATACTGTCTTAATGACTACAGTTTTGTAATGTAGCTTGAAATTTGGAATCATGATGCCTCTAGGTTTGTTTTTCCTTTTCAAGATTTCTTTGGCTATAATGGGTCTTTTGTGGTTCCATACAAATTTTAGGATTGTTTATTCTAACTCTGTGAGAAATGCTGGTGGTATTTTGATAAGGATTGCATTAAATGTATAGTTTGCTTTGGGTAGTCTAGACATTTTAACAATGCTTGTTCTTCCAGTCCGTGAGCATGGAAGACTTTCCCATTTCCTTGTGTCCTCTTCGGTTTCTTTCACTATGTTTTCAGAGTGCAGACCTTTACCACTTTAGTTAGGTTTATTCCTAGGTATCTTATCATTTTTAGTGCAATTGTGAATGGGATCAGTTCCTTGATTTCTTTTTCTGCTCCTTTGTGTTTGGTATGTAGAGATGCAACAGATTTCTGTGCATTGATTTTATATCCTGCAACTTTGCTGGATCTATGAATGAGTTCTAGCAATTTTTTGATGGAGTCTTGGGGGTTTTCTACATAGAGGATCATGTCATCTGCAAATAGTAAAAGTTTGACTTCTTCCTTGATGATTTGGATGCCTTTCATTTCTTTTTATTGTCTGATTACTGAGGCTAAGACTCTGAGTACTAAACAGTAATGGTGAGAGTGGGCATCCTTGTCTTTTTCCTGACTGTATGCAAAAGTCTCTCAGTTTTTCCCCCTTGAGGATGTTATCAGATGTGGGTCTTTTGTGTATGGCCTTCATGATGTTGAGGTATGTTCTGTCTATGCCTACTTTGTTACTTTGTTGAGGGTTTTTATCAAAACTGGATTCTGTCTTTTGTCAAATGTTTTTTTCTGCATCTATTGAGAGGATCATCTGGTTCTTATCCTTTCTTTTATTAATGTGTTGTGTCATGTTGATTGATTGGTGACTATTGACCCAACCTCCCTGCAGCCCAGGATTAAGTCCCACTTGATGGCAGTAAATAATTCTTTTAATGTACTTTTGAATTTGATTTGCTAGTATTTTATTGACAATTTTTGCAATGAGGTTCATCAGGGATATTGGCCTATAAATTCTCCTTTTTTGTGAGGTCTTTTTCTGGTTTTAGAATCAAGCTAATGCTGGCTTCATTAAATGACTTTGGAATTTTTCCTTCCATTTCAGTTTTTTGGAACAGTTTGAGAGGAATAGGTATTAACTCTTTTTTAAATATTTGGTAGAAATTTCCTGGGAAGCCATCTGGGCCTGGACATTTGTTTGTTGGGCGATTTTTGGTTACTGGTTCAATTTCTTTGCTGGTTTTGGGTCTGTTCAAATTTTCTATTTCTTTTTGTTTCAGTTTTGGTTATTTAGGTATTTTAGGAATTTGTCCATTTCTTCCAGATTTCCCAGTGTGGGACATACAATTTTCCTAGTATTCTCTTAGAATTGTTTGTATTTCTGTGATTTTGGTTGTGATCACTCTACCATTCATGATTTTATCTATTTGGGTCCTCTCTCTCTCTCTCTCTTCTCTCTCTCTCTCTCTCTCTGTGTGTGTGTGTGTGTGTGTGTGTGTGTGTGTGTGTGTGTGTGTGTGTGTGTGTTTCTCTTTTGGTAAGCCTGGTTAAGAGTTTATCAATTTCATTAATTCTTTTGAAGAACCAACTCTTAGTTTTTTTTGATCTGTTCTGTTTTTTGTTTCTTTCTATATCATTTATTTCTGCTCTAGTTTTTATCATGTCCTTTCTTCTGCTAGTGTTAGGCTTTATTTGCTTTTCCTTTTCTAGCTCCTTTAGGCATAAGCTTAGATTGTGTATTTGAGACTTCTTTCTTCTTGAGGTTGACCTATATTGCAATATGCTTCCCTCTTAGGACTGCCTTTGCTGCATCCCAAAGGTTTTGGATTGTCGTGTTTCCATTTTCATTTGCTTCCATGTATTTTAATTTCTTCTTTAAGTTCCTGGTTAACCCATTCATTCTTAAGTAGGATGGATGTTCTTTAGCTCCATATATTTATGGTCTTTCCAAATTTCTTCATATAGTTGATTTCCAGTTTCATAACACTGTGGTCTGAAAATATGCATGATATGATACCACTCTTTTTGTACTACTCAAGGGCTGATTTGTGATCTATTCTGCAGAATGTTTCATGTGCACTCAAAAAGAGAATGTATTCTATTGCTTTCAGATGAAATATTCTGGATGTATCTATTAAACCCATCTGCTCCAGTGCTAGTGTGTCATTCATAGCCATGTTTGCTTCTGATTTTCTGCCTAGTCTCTCCATTGCAATAAGTGGGGTGTTAAAGTCCCCTACCATTATTGCAGTATTATCCATGAGTTTTTTTATGTTCATTATTAATTGATTTATATATTTGGGTGCTCCCAAGTTGGAGACATAAATATTTACAATTATTAGATCTTCTTATTGGGTAGATCCCTTAATTATGATATAATGTCTTTCTTCATCTCTTGTTATAGCTTTGTTTTATAAATCTAGTTTGTATGATATAACTTTGGTTACTCTGGCTTCCTTTTGACATCCATTAACATGACAGATGGTTCTCCATCCCCTTACTTTCCACCTGCAGGTGTTTTTAGCTCTAAAATAAGTCTCTTGTAGGCAGCCAATAAATGAATCCTGTTTTTTTTTTTTTAAATCCATTTTGATATGCTATGTCTTTTGAAGGACATTTAGAGTGATTATTGAAAGACATGAATTTAGTTTCATTGTGTTACCAATAGAGTTGGTATTCCTGTGATATTCTCTTGTCCTTTCTAGTCCTTGCTGTTTTGGGTCTTTTTCTTCCCTCACTCATTATTTCTTGAAGGACTGGTTTAGTGGTCATGATCTCAATTAGCTTTTATTTCTCCAGGAAACTCTTTATCTCTCCTCCAATTTTGAATGACAGCCATGCTGGATAAAGTACTCTTGACTACATATTTTTCCTATTCAGTACATTGAATATATCCTGCCCTGCTCTTTTGGCCTGCCAAATTTCTGTGGACAGATCTGTTGCAAACCTGATCTGTCTTCCTTTGTAGGTTAAGGACTTTTTTTCCCCTTGCTACTTTCAGAATTCTTTCCTTGTCTATGTATTTTGTGAATTTGTGCTATGCCTTGATGATGGTCAACTTTTGTTGAATTTAATGGTAGTTCTTTGTGCTTCTTGGATTTTGATGTCTATGTCCTTCCCAAGATCGGGAAATTTCCATCTATAATATGCTCAAATAAACCCTCTGCCACTTTTCCTCTCTCTTCATCTTCTGGGACTCTTGTGATACTAATGTTATTCTGTCTTAAAATGTTGTTGAGTTCCCTAAGTCTACCTTCATGATCTGTTACCTTTGTTTCCCTCTTCTTTTCAACATCATTATTTTCCATAATTTTATCTTGTGATAAAATTTCTAACTTGTTCCTCTGATTCGTCCATTCTTATTTTTATGGCATTCATTTGGGTTTGTATCTCAGTTATAGCATTTGTTATTTTGGCCCGACTAGATTTTAGTTCTTTTATCTCTGCAGTAAGTGATTTTTTAAGTGTCTTCTATGCTTTTTTTCCAAGCCCAGCTAGCTAGTTTCTTATAATTACTGTTTTAACTTCTAGTTCAGATATCTTACTTATATTTGTGTTGATTAAGTCTCTGGCTGTCATTTCTTCCTGTTCTTTCTTTGGAACAGGTGAATTCCTCTGTCTTGTCATTTTGGAGGTTAAAAAAAGGGAAGCAAAAGAAAATAAAAACTTAAAAAATTTTTAAAAGTAAAATAAATTAAGAAAGCCAGATTCTAGGTGTGTTTTTTATCTGCTTCTTATGAGAAGCTTGATAGTAAACAGGTAGAAAGAACGAAAAGAAAAAGAAAAAAATTGAAAATTAAAAAATACATAAAATTAAAAAATAAAAAAAGCATGTTCTTCCCGTATCCAAAAAAGAAACAAAAACAAAAAATAACAAAAACAAACAAACCCAAAGGAAACTGGGTCTTGTTTCCTAGAGCTGAAGCTGTGCAGAGCTCTATGATCAGTGGACTTGGTGTGAGCAAGGGGTTTTTGTTGGTCTTCTGGGGGAGGGGATTGTTGCTCTGACTCATAAATGGATTTACCCTAGTGGATATGCACCTGCAGGACATGGAGGTGGGCTCAGTATAGCATCTCCATTGTCCACCTGGTGGCACTGTTTAGCTCTCTGAGGTTGATGAAGCTGGTGGATGCTGGGAGAAAATGGCTTCATCCTCTTCTCTCATCTCCAGAGCAGGTAACTTGTGCAACAGATGTGCAAACAGTGACCTCTCCTGTGTCTCTAGTTTCCATTGGCCAGGTTTCACCCTGTATCTAAGCTGTCCACATGCCAAATGGTACAGCACTCCTGGGTTTTCTCTTGAGGGTGTGCTGTGTTTCAAAACCCCACACTTGAGAGACCCCCACAGCAATGTCATACACTGACCTTCTGGGAGAGGGTCTCAATGCCCTGTGGCCAATGCAGACTTGTCCCTGAAAACAGCTGTGCAACTTTTTAGTGGTTTGAAGTTTATGATAAATCACAACACACAGCCAGCACCTGAGATTGCTGCCCTCAGCCAGCTTTTCTGTTCCTATTCTAGTGAGCCGTGAGTGGAGCAGTTGTGCCCAGAGGGTCCTTTGCTCATGGAGAGGCCCTCTGTATCACCTTTACCAAATGCACTCCAAGCAGGTGAATCACTTCTTCCTGTTAGACCCTGGGGATCTTGCTTCCCTCACTGGAGCACTGCTTAGCTGTCTGTGGCCCTGGTAATGTTGCAGACCTCTGAAACTTCAGAACCTATGCTCCACTGTTTATAAAAAATTGGGGATATTGTACTTGTTTACTTTTTCCCCATCAATGGTTTTAGGGAGCAGTTTTCTTGTATAGTCCCCTGTGCATATTTTCTTTCTCCCTTCCCTTCCTTTTCTTCCTTTTCTTTTTCCCCTTTCCTTTCCTTTCCTTTCCTTTCCTTTCCTTCCTTTCCTTTCCTTTCCTTTCTTTTCCTTTCCTTTCCTTTCCTTTCCTTTCCTTTCCTTTCTTTATTTTTCTAGATTTTATTTATTTATTTGACAGTGAGAGAGGGGACACAAGCAGGATGTGTGCAAGAGGGAGAAGCAGGCTTCCTGCCAAGCAGGGAACATGATGTGGGGCTTGATCCCAGGACCCTGAGATCATGACCCAAGCTGAAGGCAGACAATTAATGACTAAGCCACACAGACACCCCTTCACGCTTTCTTTTTATTCCACCCCTCCCCCCTGCACATTCTCTCTCTCTACTCCCTCTCATTTGCTACAATATCCATGATCAGGGCTTCTTCTCCTGGGCAATGCCCATCACTATTTTGTCCTATTAATTAACTCTCCACAGCTCTTACCTTCCACCTTTTGCTGTTTCTGTTTTGTAGACATGAAGCTTTGTTCTCTAAGGCTTCTGGTCAATTTCTCTGGTTTTCAAAATGTTTTGTTATTTATCTAGCTGTGTTTGAGGGAGGAGACAAGCTTAGGGTCACTCCTACTCCTCCATCATCTTACCTCTTCCAAGACATGCCATGTTTTGATTTGGAAGACTCAATATAGTAAAGATATCATCTCTCCCTAAATTTATCTATAGGTCTGATAAAATTTCTGTCAAAGTTTCAGAAACCTTTTTTTTTTTTTTTTGCAGACATAGATACATTTTTCTAAAGCTTATATGGAAAGGTAAAGTCCATTAAATAGCCAAAACAACTTTGAAAAAATAGAAGGAATAATCACCTCTCCCAATGTTAAAGCTTATAATATAGCTGTACTAATCATAACAGTGTTATACTGGAGGAACTGGAGGAGAAGTAGACATATAATTCAGTGAAACAGAATAGAAAATATAGAAATAGATCCAAACAAATATGGCCACTTAATTTTTGACAAAGGTGAGTAAGTGAATAAATAGTGTTGGAGCAACTGGACATTCATTAGTAAGAAAAATGAATCTCAACCTATACCTTATCTCTTATATAAAAATTAACTCAAAATGGATCATGAAATTAAATATAAAACTTAAGTACATTAAGAACATATGAGAAAACTTGGGTGACGTAGAGCTAGGCAGAGTTCTTTGATTTGACACCCAAAACTCTTCCTAGAAAGGGAAAAATGTGCTAAATTGGAGCTTGTTTAAATTTTAAAAATTTACTCTCTTTTTAAAAGATTTTATTTATTTATTTGACAGAGAGAAACACAGCTAGAGAGGGAATACAAGCAGGTTGAGTGAGAGAGGGACAAGCAGGCTTCCCACCGAGCAAGAACTCAATGTGGGGCTCGATCCCCGGGACCTTGGGATTGTGACCTGACCCGAAGGCAGATGCTTAATGACTGAGCCACCCAGGCACCCCCAAAAATTTACTCTTTGAAAAAATCTGTTGAAAGTATTTTAAAAACCCACAGACTGAGAGAAAAATTTTGCAAATTGTATATCTGACACAGATTTTGTATCTAACATATGTAAAGAACTCTCAAAACTCAACATTGGGAAAAACAATTGATCCAATTGGAAAATGGGCAAAAAAATCAAGCATAGACATTTCATTGATAAACAGAAGGCAAATGAATACATGAAAAGATGTTCAACATCATTAGCTAATGGAAAAATGAAAATTAAAACCATAGGGAGATATCACTGCACATCCATCAGAATAGCTAAAATAAAAAAAATAGTAACAACAATTATAGGAAAGAATGTGGAGAAACTGGATCATTCATACTTGGCTTGTTTGAATGGAAAATGGACAGTTGCTTCTGAAACTAAAAATAAATTTACTATGTAACTCAGCAATGGCATACTTGGGCATTTTTCCTAGAGAAATGAAGACATTTTCATATAAGAATTTTTATGAATGTTCTTAGTAGTTTTATTCATGATAACCCTAAACTGGAAATTTATCCAGATGTTCTTCATAGGGTGAATGGTTAAACACACTGTGGTACATTCATACCATGGAGTACTACTTAGAAATAATAATTTAAAAAGTGAACCATTTATACACTCAAAAATTTGGATAGATTGCAAGGAAATTATGCTGAGTGAAAAGAATATCAAAATGGTACCGAACTGCATAATTACATGAAAATAACATTTGTGAAGTAACAATCACAAATATAGAACAAATTAGTAGATGGAAAAGTGGAATGTGTGCTTAAAAAGAATAATCTTGTTTTGGCATAGCTAGGTGTCTTGATTATGGTGGTGATTATACCAAACTGCACATGTTATAAAATTGTGTGTGATTATATATACAAAAATAAAAATGGGTACATGTATAATTGGCGATATCTGAACCTGCTGTTTGAGTTGTTTCAATGTCAGTTTCTTGGTTTTGATGTTGTGCTGTGGTTCTGTGAAATGTTGGCCTTGAGGGAGAAGCTAAGGGAAGGGTTTCCCTATATGTTTCTCTACAAATTGATGTTCATCTGTAAGTGCTTCAAACAACATATTTTGTTAATAGTTATGAGTAGAACTAATGCATGATCGTGAATTGAATTCTGTCATCTTTGAACATAGCCATTGTATTCAGAGCTCTGGGTCCTTAAGTTCTTGTATCCAAAAATTTAAGTTTTAGCTCAGGCTGAAGTTATGATTAGAGACTTAAAGAAGTTCTTTGCTGAATATCAATGTAATTAGTAACTCTTATTCCCTTCTATTTATCATCAAGTCTAATTAACTGGAAAGGGTAAGGGAATGGGGATTGGTGTAGAAAGGAGGAAAAAGAAAATTCAGAAGTCAAGTAAAAATACTAGGGTGAGTTTTTTTGAAATAAAGTACAAAAATCTTTCAACTTGGAGCACTATTTCTTTTTAATCTTTGTGAAACCAAAATTTATATGTCCATGTGGCAGTTTTATTTTTAAATAAATTACATTTATTTGTTGCTTATACCAAAATCTTTGGATTCTGTGAAAATATATAATAAAAGCCAAGGCCCTTAGCACAGTAAATGAAAAAAATCTAAGAAAAACTGAAGAATTCAGGTAAAATAAATTTTTAAAGACACAGGAGGTGGTAATAGTCATATATTAAACTCCTTTAAGCTTTTCTCTATTTTTTATTCCAACATCTGCCTCTTGAATCTTAATATACATTATTTCCTCCTTTCCCAATTTGTAAGGACTCAGACAAGAGCTCAAGAGGTTGGAGTACACAGCTTCAGCTTGGTCATATGTTAGGTATGCGATATTGACTTATTAGCCCATTTCTTTATCACTTTCATTTTGAGAGAAAGATGGCATAAGAAGCATTTTGCATGCTGTAAAAAAAAATCAGGGCACTATTAGTAATAGGTTCTCGGCTTCTAAGGAAGTGACCACTTTGAAAGTACAAAAAGGGAGAACTAAAATGTTCAGATTAAGCTAGAGAACACTGTAGAGATCTCTGGGAGCCCAAAGATAAATCTGTCTGTGGAATAAAATTCCCCATGTTGAACTCTAAAAAATATTCTATAGCAATGAACAGTTTCAGGGCAAGGACAGGAGATGATTTTGTAAGTCCAAGATTCCCAAAGTAGCTACTGTGTACTGCTGCTCTGGAGAGAAACAAAAGAATCATGAGTTTCACAGATTGGCCAGCACTATGATGTAGGTGGCTTATGGCCTGGCAGGGCCAAGACCCAGATCTGGGCCAGTGGTGCAGGATGGCTGATGCAATCATCATCTCAGAGAATCAGAGAACCTAGCGAGTAATTTACTGAAATAGGCCATTTAGAGAAATGGAGCCAGGATAGGCCATTTCCCAGAAATGGATATCACGGCCTTTCTCTATGTGGCTTTGCACATGAATAGCCTGAAAAGTTAGAGGATGATGAAGGGAGAGCCTGAAAAAGCAGAAAGGTCATAGAAATTGAAAGACATGATGGGGAAAAAATTTGAGAATCTTAAGTTTAACAGTGGGAGCAGGGAGCATCAGAGTAATTCTTAGGCTTGCAGCATGTAATGTGTGGAATCTCCTGTCTTATTGACAGAGGATTCTGAAAAATTGCATACAAGTTTTACTTTCCTGACTAATATGAAAGACTGTCACTGGAAAGCCCTATCCAGAGATCCAAAAATTTAGTGATTTCTCTAGAGAATGAGAAGACTTACTCCTGCCTTACCATACCTTCCCATGGCTATTCCTAATCTTGTTCAATCCACTCTGTCTGCCTGGAGTGACATTACTTGCCTTCTTTTGTTCAAAGTCTCCGTATCTTTTGGTGTCTACCTTAATCATTTCTTTTTCCCTATAAAGCTAACTTCAATCTTTGTTCCTTTCTCCACTCAAGCAATTAATTGTACTTTCTGGTATTCTTTTAATTATTTGTTAATGCTTGAATATTAGTGCTTTATAATGTATGTTATGATATATGACTCTGTTCCTTACGAGGTTGAAAAATAATTTCTGGCATCGAGATTAGAGTTAAAACTCTCATTTGGCCACTTAGCTGGATCACATAAGACAAATCACTTACAAAACTTTTTGTGCCTTAGTATCTTTAAGAATCATGTGGGAATAATAAAAATAGTAATAATAATAATAATAATAATAATAATAAATACCACATATGATTATTAGCAGAAAAATGTAAACTTAAAAAAAAGTTAAACTCCCTAAATGCCGGATATGTAGTAAATATTCAATGAATGTCAAATACTGCTATTTTTACTGTTTTCTTTGAGAACTTCCATAGTTTTACACGTTAGATTCTAATAATGTTTGCTTATCACTAAGCAACATTGATTTTCTCCTAATATACATAGGCACTAGATTGATGCATATTTGGTGAGGCATAAGAACAGCGTGCTTCTCTTATTGGTCATGTGTGACCGCCATGAATCTGATGATGGAACGAGGATCAGATAGAGAACAATGTCAAATACTAGCGTTTCATTGAAGTTTAAAATGAGCAACTTCACTGGCACATGAATCCAAATGGGATGTGGACAAAGTATGGGTCAAAGGATGACATCCAGAAGGTAAAAGAAAACGTGTGAATTGAAGCCTCATTAGATCATCTGGGCTGAAGAAGTCAGATTGTCCACTGAGATGAAGAATAAGGGGATGAAATTTGGGGTGAAAATCTAAGAATAGGACCACAGCTGGCTGAAATACAGAATGTGGTTTTGAATCTTCAAGGTTGGCAGTGCTCACCGGCCTTTGACAACCTAGTTTTAAGCAGCCTCCCTGGTGTGTGCTGATAAGGAATGGCAGGTGTAAGCTGCTTCCTGGGGTGAGAGGGGTTTTTTTCAGATGCCAGTGCCTGCAGGGAAGATTCTTCTCACCAGGAAACTAACAACTGATATTAAGTGCCCAAAGCTAATGAAAGATCCCTAAGAGCAAAGACACACTGTGCTAAAATGCTTAGTCAAGGATTAAGTTCAATCATTCTGGCTAAATCCATCTTTAAAGACAGGGTGCTTACCTGAATTTGTTCAATCATGTCTGCGTTTTCATGATTTTTTTCTTAAGGCAGTTTCTTTCAAAGGTCAATCTATAGTCTATTTACTCAAGTTCTTATTCTTTATGCCCCTCGTATTTTCTACACTCTTTTATGCACTTGGGGTTACCTTACTATAAAATTATACTAGTCATTGCCTAGTGTAAATAGGTGACATTTTCCCTCTTATCTCCTCAACCCATATTATAGAACTTCCCACATTCTCTTCTCAATTTCTTCTTCCACAGCCTGTGCTGCTTGAGTGGGCCATATGAACTACCTACTTGCCCATAGTCACTTGATCCAAGAAATCAGATTCTCTCTCCTAGGCTTTTGTAATTGGAATTCAGAGACTCTAATTGCTTCCTGTGGATCCCCTGTAGATTGGGATGCTATTTAGGCTGCTGTAAATCTTTTCTGTCATGTGCAGAGAGAAGTAAATAAAACTGGTCCTAAAAAAGTCCTAAACATTAGGACTTTGGGTTGCAAAATTGAAATCCAATGCAGTTTAAGCTAGAGACATTGTTTCACCGAGCAATCTAGAAGTATCTAGTCAATGGATGGCTAGATCAAGGTATTTACACATAGTTATGAGGAACTTTTCATCTTTCAATTCAGTTTTTTTTTTTTCTGTATGCATTATTCTCTGTCAGCGAAGATGGCCCAAGTAGCGATTGTGTACATGATTCTTAAACATTTTGATCTCAGAATGAGAACCCTCATATTTAATAACCCCCCACAAAAAAGATTTGAACATGTCACCAAAGAAGATAAATAGTTTGCAAATGAATATATACAAAGATGCTCAATGGAATTAGTTATCATTTATTAGTATGGCTAAAATTAAAAAGACTGACCATGCCAAATGTTGGAGAATATGTGGAATAACAGAAAAATATGACACTTTGAAAAGTTTAACAAAATTGAACAACCTATTAATAAGAAAGGAAAAAAGGAAATAAAGAAACTATATTGGAAATGTATGAGGGAATAGATATTACCATAGATCCTACAAATATTGAAGGGAAGAATGAGAAATGTTATGAATACCTTTCTGCAGATAAATTCAACAACATGAGTAAAATAGTTTCCAGAAAAACAGTGTTACCAAAATTGAAGAAAGAGAAAATCTCAATAGCTGTAGTTAAAAAAATTCATAATTTATGTTCTCACAAAATATCAGACCAGATGGTTACAAACTACAGTTGACCCTTGAACAACACAGGTTTGAACTGTGCAAGTTCAACTGTGTTTTCAACTATGCAGGGTGGAGTAGAGGATCAGTGCCCCTAATCTCCACATTATTCAAGCATCAACTGTATTCAAAGCTATAAGGAAGAAATAGTACACATTTTTTAAAAGTCCTTTCAGGGGGACACCTGGATGGCTCAGTTGGTTAAGCATCTGACTTCAGCTCAGATCAGGATCTGTGTCCCCACTGAGTGGGGAGTCTGCTTCTCACGTTCCCTGTGCCCCTCCTCCTGCTTGTGTTCTCCTGCCTGTCTCTCAAATAAACAAATGAAATCTTTTAAAAAGTGGTAAAAGTCGTCTCAGAAAATAGAAGCAACACACCCCCAACTTCTTTTTAAATTCCAGAATAACTCTGATAAGAAAACATGACAAGAATATTATAACAAAGAATTATAGCACAAAATTCCTCCCCCCTTTTTTTTTAAAGATTTTATTTATTTGACAGAGAGAAACACAGCCAGAGAAGGAACACAAGCAGGGGGAGTGAGAGAGGGACAAGCAGGCCTCCCGCCGAGCAGGGAGCCCGATGTGGGACTCATCCCAGGTCTCTGGGATCATGGCCTGAGCCGAAGGCAGTCGCTTAACCAACTGAGCCACCCAGGCACCCAAAATCCCCTTCTTTAAAAATGTATTTATTTGTCTGAGAGAGAGAGAGATTGAAAGAGCACAGGCAGAGGGAGAAGCAGGCTCCGAGCTAAGCCAGCATCTTGATGTGGGACTCAATCCCAGGACTCCCAGATCATGACCTTAGCCGAAGGCAGATGCTTAACCAATTAAGCCACCCAAGTGTCCCTCCTTTTTGAATATAGACACAAAAGATCCTTACAAAAATATTGGCACATGTAATGTAGAAATATAAAGAAATGAACAAGGAAGATTTATTGATGAAAGTCATTTGGCTTAACAAAAAAAAGATTGAGCGATGTAATTTATATTTTTATACAACAGGGAAAGCACATACAGAAGAATTTGAAGTGAAGAAAAAGCAGTTAACTTTATTCATTACTCATTAATGATGAATAAAAATTCTCAGAAAACTATGAATAGAAAGGAATTTTCTCAGTTTTGAAAAGAGTATCTACTAAAAACTACTGTGAAAATATTCCTTAATGGTGAAATACTGAACACATTCCCCCTGAGTTGGAAAACAGGTTAAGAAAGTTGAATCTCACCACTTTATTCAATATTGTACTGGAAGTCCCAGTTAGAAATAAGAAGAGGACATGCAAGCCATAAGAATTGGGCAAAAGAGGGTGCCTGGGTGGATCAGTGGGTTAAAGCCTCTGCCTTTGGTTCAGGTCATGATCTCAGGGTCCTGGGATCGAGGCTCCTGTTGGGCTCTCTGCTCAGCAGGGAGCCTGCTTCCTTCTCCTCTCTCTCTGCCTGCCTCTCTGCTTACTTGTGATCTCCCTCTTTGTCAAATAATTAAATAAAAATCTTTAAAAAAAAAGAATTGGGCAAAAGAAAGTAGACCTTTTTTTAATTTAATAGGTGATAACTTTTCATTGTGAACATCCTCAGGCATTTTCAACACAAATACTAGAACTAGTAAGTGAAATTTGCATGGCTGCATGATACAAGATCGATATATAATAACTGTATTCTTAGGAGCAGCAAACATTGGGAAAACAAAATTCAAAAAGCATATAATTACATTACATTATAATTTATAATTATAATTTATATTTATAATTACATTAAAAAGCATAAAATAATAAATTTAATGAAAAATATACAAATATATGAATGAAAACTAAACACATTGCTGAATGAAATTAAAAATCCTGTGTAAATAGAAATGAATTGTACATGGATTGAAAAACTCAGGATTGTTAAAATGTCAACTCTTTCCAGATTGGTGAGTATATTCCATGTGAACCCAATCAGAATTCTAAAACTTTTCTGCAGAAGTTACCAAACTGATTCTAAAATTTATTTGAAGAGCAAAGTATGTAGAAAAATAAAAACATTGTTGAAGAAAAAAAACAAAAATGGAAGAAATGACATCAGCTGAGAAATTGTATAAAACTGTAGTAATCAACAGTATAATATCAGCATAAAGACTGACAAACATATTAATGCAACAGCATAGGGAGTCCCCAAATAGGCCAACATGCATATGATAAATAGTTACTTGACAAAAGCATAAACCAGCTTAATGGAGAAAGAAAAGTGTTTTTAAAGAAAGTCATACTAGGCCAACTGTGTATCCATCTGGGAAAAAAATAAAACTTCACTCTTACCTTGTAATACCCATAACACTTAATTATATACATTGCTTATATGCAATGCTGGTGGGAAAGTAAGATGGTGCAGGCACTTTGGAAAATATTTGACATTTTCTCATAAAGTTAAATGAAAACTAAAGTTATAAAGCCTCAAAGAAAATATTAGAAAATACATTTGCAGTCTTAAGGTAGGGAAAAATTTCTCAGAGAAGACGCAGAAAAACATTTAAAAAAGAAATAAATTTGATAAAGTCAAATTTAAAAACACCCATTCACTTAAGTCCATACTACAAAAACAATAAAACAAGCAACCTAGGAGAAGCCTAGGAGAAAATTTTCACAACAAATGGTTCTAGCAAAGGACTTACATCCAGAATGTTTAAAACATTTCTACCTACAAATTAGGAAAAAACAAACAAACAAACAGCTCCACATGAAAACGGGAAAAAGATTTATGGGTGGCTGAGTCAGTTAAGCATCTGCCTTTGGCTCAGGTCATGATCTCTGGGTCCTGGGACCAAGTCCAGCATTGGGTTTTTAAAAAGGCTTTTAGAAACACTTAACAAAAGAAGATATATGAGTGGCCAATGAGCATGTGATATCACTGGTCACTGGTGAAATTCAAAAATAAACCAAAAATGAGATACTATGGCACACATACTGGAATGGCTAGAATTAAAATGATCAACATCAGTATTAGCAAGAGACTTAAACTTGCATTCATTGCTAATGTGAGTCTAAAATTGTATGTCTGATTTGGAAAACTCTTAGCAACTTATCATATAATTAAATACTCATCAATTTTATAATACAACAACTTCCCTTCCAGATATTTACAAAAATACTGAAAACATGCATCTGCAAAATATTTATATAAGAATGTTCATAGCAGTTTTATTCACAAAAATAACAAAACAGAAAATAATTTAATGTCCATTAATTATTGAATGGATAAATTGTGGAGTGTCATACAAATGGATATTACTTAGCAATAAAAAAAATGTACTGATGCATGCAACAGTATGGATGAATTTCAAAAAATTTAAGCAGAATCCAGACACAGAAAAAGCACATCCACTAGCCTGGAGGATAGGACAGACTTGAAAGAGGCACAGGAAATTTCCTGGGGTGATAAAAATGTTCCGTGTCTGTTTTAAATGGGTTATAGAGTTATGTGCAATTGTATAACACATATGTGTTTCATTGTTTGTAAAGTATCCTTAAATTAAAAGCAAGCATAAAGGAAATGAGATATGTTTTAAAAATAGAATTAGGAAGAGAAAACAATCAACAGAGCCTCCACTAAAGAAAATTATCTTTCAATTTGTTTGCAGGTCAAACATTCTGGCGGCTTGCAATAATAAGCCTGAATTGCAAGTTGATATGCCTGAATTTCAATTTCTCTTCCTCCACTTTTTGGTTGGGTGACCTTGGGCCAATATGTTAACCTTTCTTGGTTTTAGCCTGTAAAATGAATATATTGGATTTAAAGCTAAGTTTCCTTAAAATGCAGGGAAAGACATTTTAGGCATATGTTGAATGCTCAGTCTCTTCCAGCAATATGGTATTCAGCCAAGTTTCCAAATATTTTATTACAGGCACATCACTTACCATCCAGACACTTGCTGTTTTAGCCCAGCTTTGTATCTGTCCCACTCAAAAAAAAAAAAAAAAGAAAGAAAGAAAAGAAAAGAAAAGAAAAGAAAAGAAAACAGAAATAACAATGCATCCCAGATGCAGAGAGGAGTACTTCCTGCCTGTACCTAGAGAGTCTTTCCTGGGTGGTGGATGGGGGTGGGGTTTAGTCATATGAGAAAGAATATGTCTAGGTAGCTTATTTAGATTTTTTAACAGAAATTGGAGGGAGCTGTTTTGAGTTCTAATCCTCGTTCTGCGACTTCAGACAGGTCACTTAAAAATAATCCATTGGTCTTTATTTTCATTATCTTCAAAATACAGACGTTTTCCTAAAGGATATCCAAAATTCATTACAGTAGTAACAAGTGCCCGCTCAACTAGAGTCTCTGCACTTTAGTCTCTTTACTCTATGGGATTACTTTTTCTAAATGTCAGACTAATTTTTACTACTCCACAGGTTAAATCTTTGACTGACTTCTCATCACATCAATGTACCATGCAGAGCTTTGCACCTGAACACATTACCTGTCTTATCTCCAATTACATATCTACCTGCAGTCTTTTGAACCAGTGAGTATTAGGTGTTCCTCAAATGCACTAGAAGTCAAATGTTTTCCTAATTTTGCTCATCTGTTCCTTCTGCTTGAGAAACCCATTGACAGCTTGTTGAATTAATTTCTATGTCCATCCTTCAGCTAAAATTTCCTCTTTTTGAATAATGATTTGACCACTTTGCTTCCCATCTGCCTAACTAACCTCTCTAACTTTTTTTTTCTAAGATTTTATTTATTTATTTGACAGAGAGAATCACAGCTAGAGAGGCAACATGAGCAGGGGGAGGGAGTGAGAGGGAGAAGCAGGCCTCCCTGCTCACTCAATGCAGGGGCTCAATGCAGGCTGATCCCAGGACTCCTCCTAGGATCATGACCTGAGTGGAACTCAGATGCTTAAATAGACTGAGCCAGCCAGGCGCCCTCCCTCTCTCTAACTTCTCTGTGGAGCTGGGAGTTGCTTTTTAGTGCTCTGATTTCCAGCATATTCTCATAACTTGGCATATCCTCATTGAGAAGCACCTCCCCTCATTTTCCCCTACCCTTACCTGAAACAAAGGAAAGGAATTTACTGCTCATTGAGAAAGGAGAACTGCTCCACAAGGACTCAGGCTTTATGAACACAGCAAGATACCAACATAGATAGGGAGGATTAGAAGTGTACTGCTTAGGAATTGGCCCACTTCCAGAAGAAATAGTTTAGGAAACTTCCCTCTGCATGGCTTTTGAAAAGAAGCTGCCACTGATGGTCTGTGTTTACTTATTTACAGTTTGGGACTAGGGCCAAAAATATATTTTTTTAATTCCCACCTTAAATCATAATACTTAACATTTTGTATATTAAACATTGATTTGTATATTAAACATTGATTTTGTATATTAAAACATTGATTTTTACTTTTATTTTTTTGTCTCTTATTAAACTTAAAGTCCTTGATGGTAGGAGGGTTGTCAAGTTCATCTTTGTGTCTAAAAGATGCTCAAAAGTTTCAATGAATATTTGAAAATATTTTATAATAAAAATAAAAATGAAAAGATACAGAATAAATCCATGTTTACCAATAAAAACATTTGAGTCTAGTCTTTATATGATGTTTTTAATTCAATGTATGAAAAAGTATGAAGAGAACTCTTAAAAAATTGGCATCAGTTTAAAAATTCATGTATTGGAAATTTGGCAGGTATTTTTTTCCTAATGTCTCCTTTTAAATAAAAAACTTATTTCTGAGTTAAACCAACCCATGTCAGTTGTTGTCTGTTATTATCTGTTAATCTCTGTTTATTATTCCCATGTAGAACATAGCTGGTGGAGAAACAGGGAGGAGACCCATAACTAGAGGATAGTCTAAGGATCAAGGAAGTATTAGATTTCTTTCCTTTGTGTTTAGAATTTTAAAGCCCAGGTATCGAAATAAACCATAAGGAAAAGAGTGTAAGTTACTCTGTCATCAGATAGTTTTCACATGTGAAGATGTGGGAGAATTAAGGCATTCCATTCTTATCAGTGTCAGAGCTGTTGCTATTTGATGTATCTTATGTGCACAATCTCACATTTGCTGAAAACATGTTCATAGGTATTTTCAGGACTGCTTGTAGAAGGTGATTTACCATCTCTCTCCCACCTGTACAACTCTAAGAGTTGATATTTACCTGGAAAAAAATGTTGCTTAGAAATACATCAGCCCATCAGCCTAGAATGTCTTAGACACAGAATAAGCTCTGGCATTTAGGAAAGAAGAGGGGCCATCTTTTATACAGAATAATGAGACAGAAGGTATGGAAAATTGGACAGCTCATGTAGGCATCCAGCTTTACACCAGACATTTTTGTTCTGATAATTTTTCTAAATGGGATCATGGCTATTCTCTGTCACCTTTTTTTCTATTTACTAAATGGTATACTTAGACAAGAATTTTGTACTTCTGTGAAAATGCTAATAGGTGACCCGCCATTTTATTGTGCCCAAATAGTTTTCTCGGTCACGTTGAAAGACCTGTTACATGCACAGATATGAGAAAATATTCTCGTAAGTACCCTTGTCTTTATTTACCAGAATTTGAAAGTACTTTGAGCAAATGTAATTGTCCCACTTTCTTTTAGGGTTTGTGAGCCCCACAGATGGTGTCAGTATGCATGAGCTAGTGTTCAGAGAGACCTTGATTTTAGGCATTATTTTTTATGATTGCACAGTAAGGTCCAGCAGACACAAAACTTGCTTTAGAGTTCAATATGGAATTGAACCTAAGTCATACTCTACTATGGGAAACATTTGTATGCTAGTATTCAAGCTGGGTACAAATTTTCAGATGTCCTTGGGGATTCTGGGAGAGTAATTGTGGGCTACCAAGTGTTCTATTTGCAAAGAGAACTCCACTGGGTTTGCCCAGTTCAAGGTTTAGGGAAGGTTCTGAGCAAAATTATATCAGGACTCAAGAGTATCCTCAAGAAGATAACTGATACCTAAAATGCTATTTTGGATAAGGGACCTTGCTAAAGTAGGGCCAGTTTCGTGAACATACAACTTCTGTAGTCAATACAGACCCACGCTTAATGAATGGCTTGCTATCTCAAATTTCTTATTTTTAATGTGAGATTCCATATTTTTTATCTTGCACTGGGTTCCACAAATTATGTACTTGATCTGCCTTCTCAAGCTAAGAAAAATCCAGTAGACTATGGGAAAGAAGCATTTCAGTGTTAGGTTAAATAGATTTACTAATCTGACACCGTGAGAAGTGATTTAATTCCTACAACACAAGAAACTGTACAAAACCTTGCCAGGGCAGGGTGACACCCTGGAGTTGACAGCAATGTTGACAGTGAGAACCAAGGTCACTTTGGGTTGGCGCTGAAAGACCACAAGCTTGAAAGCAGCCCTAGAGCTGAGGTCTGCTCTGTCTCTGGGCCAGAGAACCTCTTGTTTTGGATACTCACATGGAATCAACTTGAGCCACTCATGATGCATGTGGAAAAGAGAAGACTGACTTACTTGATTGTCCTCCCAGATGTACACATTCTAATACAAATGGAAGGTACTGCAAGGGTAGGAGGAAAGGGAGACCTGTTGAAAGCAGAAATTAGAAATTGTGAGTAAAGCTGGAATCTGGAAGAATGGGAAATAAAATCCAGATGGAGACTTTCTTCTGCCAGGTATGATCTTGGAAACAAGTATCTTGGTTAAAATTTCTGTGATTTTAGAACTTCTGTAAAAATAGAGCTGCTTAGAGCTTGAAAGAAGTCAAGGAGAGGCCCTTCGAGAAATATCTGCAGCTCAACTTTGTATTTCTATTACATTTTGTGAAAACTGGGAGGAAATTATCTGTTCTGAGTTTTTTCCTTAGTGAAAATATGAGTATTGTGACTTTATGTAGGATTACATTAAAATGTCTTCATGAGAAAAGGCTATAAAATTGGAAATTCGTGAAGCCTAGTAGAGATGAAAATATAGGCTAGGTCTTTCACACAGGGATAAGCAGATTTTTAAAATATGTCTATAAAGCTGGCTTGGATTCGGTTACAGAAACAGATGGTCTTGTAAACAGTTTAGATTGGAGTGAAAAAGAAATATGGCTTGCCATGAGATGGCCTAGAATTCAAATGAGAGCTGCACCTCAGTCTGACTGCATGGTTGAAATCTGACCAGGAAAAGGCAGATGAGGGCCCAACAACTGTCTTACTGCTGTGCTTAGATTTAAAACTACCTGAGGGGAGGCCAGCATCTATCATAATGCTGTAGATAATGAATACACATGGTTCATGGTGATAAGCAGAGCAGTGTTCATGAGAACAAATAGAGGAATGTTTAATTCAGTCATGGGTTTTGCTTATGTGATAGAGCAAGACTTTGATTTATTTAGAATATGCGTTTTTTTATGGGAGTGTAGTCAGTTTAAAATATTAGTTTCATGTGTACATGTTTGATAATTCTGTACATTTTTCAGTCCTCCCCCCTTAAGTGCAGTCACCATCTGTCACCAGAAGTTATTACAAATTATTATTGACTATATTCCCCATGCTGTACATCTTCCTGACTTTTTCAGATTTTAATTCCAGTGTAGTTAACATACAGTGTTATATTAGTTTCAGGTGTACAATATAATAATTCAGCATCTCCATATAGTACTCGGTGCTCATCAAGATAACATACTCTTAATCCTCTTTACCTATTTCACTCCCCCTCCCACCTCCTCTCTGATCACTAGCTGTTCTCTATAGTTAAGAGTCTGTTTTTTGACTCCTACACTGTTGGTGGGAATGCAAGCTGGTGCAGCTGCTTTGGAAAACAGGGTGGAGATTCCTTTAAAAATTAAAAATAGAACTACCCTATGACCCTGCAATTGCACTACTGGGCATTTACCCCAAATATACAGATGTAGTGAAAAGAAGGGCCATATGTACCCCAATGTTCATTGAAGCAATGGCCACAATCACCAAACTGTAGAAAGAGCCAAGGTGCTCATCAACAGATGAATGGATAAAGATGATGTGGTACATATATACAATGGAGTACTACGCCTCCATCAGAAAAGATGAATATCCAACTTTTGTAGCAACATGGACTGGATTGGAAGAGATTATGCTGAGTGATACAAGCCAAGTGGAGAAAATCAAGTATCACATGGTTTCACTTACTGTGGGGCATAAGGGGTAATATAGAAGATGATAGGAGAAGGAAAGTCAATGGGAAGTAGGGTAATTCAGGGAGAGAAACGAAACATGAGAGACTTTGGACACAGAAACAAACTGAGGGACTTGGAGGGAGGGGGTGGGGGGATGGGAGAGCCTGGTGGTGGGTACTGAGGGCACCTATTGCATGGAACACTGGGTGTGGGACATGGGCAATGAATCTTGGAACACTGAAAAAATAAAAAAAAAAGAGTCTGTTTTTTGGTTTGTCTCTCTTTTGATTCCCTTTGTTCATTTGCTTTTTAAATGCCACATATGAATGAAATCATATGGCATTTGACTTTCTCTGATGGGCCTATTTCACATAGAATCATAGAATTATACTGTCTAGATCCATCCATGTTCTTGCAAAGGGCAAAATTTTATTCTTTTTTATTGCTGAATAATATTCCATTATATATATATACATATATATGTATATATATATAATATCTGTGTGTATGTATGTATATATATATTTAAGATTCCTTAAAATATATATATATATATACATACACACATATAAACATATACACATATGCATATATACCATATCTTCTTTATCCATTCATTTATTGATGGATGCTTAGACTGCTTCCATAGTTTGTTTGTTGTAAATAATGCAACAAACATATGAGTGTCTGTATCCCTTTGAATTAGTGTTTTTGTATTTTTGGTGTAAATACCTAGTAGTGTAATTTCTGGATCATAGTATAGTTCTATTTTTACCTTTTTGAGGAACCTCTATATTGTTTTCCAGAGTGGTTGCATCATTTTGCATTCCTACCAACAGTGCAAGAACGTTCCCTTTTCTCCACATCCCCACCAACCCCTGTTGTTTCTTGTGTTGTTGATTTTAACTACTCTGACAGGTCTGAAGTGATATCTTTTTGTGGTTTTGATTTGCATTTCCCTGATGATAAGTGATGTTGAGCATATTTTCATATGTCTATATACCATCTGTATATCTTCTTGGAGAAATGTCTGTTCATGTCTTCTGTCCATTTGTTAATTGGATTATTTGGGGATTTTTGGTGTTGAGTTCCATAAATTCTTTATATACTTTGTATACTAACCATTTATCAGATAAGTCATTTGCAAATAGCTTCTCCTATTCAGTAGGTTGTCTTTTAGTTTTGTTGGTTCTTTCTATTGTTGTGCAGATGTGTTTTATTTTTATATAGTCCCAATAATTTATTTTTGCTTTTGTTTTCCTTGCCTCAGGGGTTGTATGTAGAAAGATGTTGCTACAATGAATATCAGAGAAATACTGTGCTCTGAGCAAGGATTTTTATGGTTTCAGGTCTCACATTTAGTTCCTTAATCAATTTGAGTTTATTTTTGTATATAGTATAAGAAAGTGGTCCAGTTTGATTTTTTTGCATGTTGCTTTCCAGTTTTCTCAAGAACATTTGTTGAAGAGACTTCTTCCCATTACACCTATGTGCTTTCTTTGTCAAAAATTAATTGACCATATAGTCATGAGTTTATTTCTGGGCTTTCTGTTCAGCTTCATTGATCAATATGTCTGTTTCTGTGCTAGAGCCACACTATTTTGATTACCACAGCTTTGTAATTTAACTTGAAATCTGGAATGGTGATGCCTCCAATTTTGTTTTTCTTTGTCCAGATTGCTTTGGCTCTTTGGAGTCTTGTCTTGTTCCATACAAATTTTAGGATTGTGTGTTCTACTTCTGTGTAAAGTTTTGTTGGTATTTTTGTAAGGATTGTATTAAATTTGTAGATTGCTTTGGGTAGCATAGACATTTTAGTAATATTTGTTCTTCCAACCCATGAACATGGAACATCTTTCCATTTCTTTGCATCATCTTCAATTTTTTTTCATCAGTGTTTTATAGTTTTCAAAGTATAGGTCTTTCAGCTTTTTGGTTAAGTTTTTTTCTTAGGTATTTTATTATTTTGGGTGCAATTTTAAATGGGATTGTTTTCTTTTCTTTCTTTTTAAAGGTTTTTATGGGGGCACCTGGGTGGCTCAGTTGCTCAAGTAATGATCCTGGAGACCCAGGATCGTGTCCCACATCGGGCTCCCTGCTCAGTGGGAAGCCTGCTTCTCCTTCTCTCACTCCCCCTGCTTGTGTTCCCTCTCTGGCTATGTTTCTCTCTGTCAAATAAATAAAATATTAAAAAAATTTTTTTTATTTATTTGACAAAGAAAGAGAAAGAGAGGGAGAGAGAGAGAGAGTGCGTGCAAGCATGAGGAGTGGCAGGCAAAAGGAGGAGCAGACTTCCCACTGAGCAGGGAGCCTGATGCAGGGCTTGATCTCAGGACCTGAGCCACCCGGGTGCTGCTAGGATTTTCCATATAGTATCATGTCATCTGCAAATAGTTATAGTTTTACTTCTTCCTTGCCAATTTGAATGACTTTTATTTCTTTTATTTATTTTTGTTGTCTTATTGCTGTGTATAGTATCGCTATGGATTAAAGTGGTAAGGGTGGACATCCTTGTCTTGCTCCTCACCAGGACGAAAAATAATCAGCTTTTTCCCCATTGAGTGTGATGTTTCCTGTTAGTTTTTTATGGAAGAATTTTGTTATGCTGAGGTGTGTTCCCTCTGAACCTACTTTATTGAGGGTTTTTATTATGAATGGATGTTGTGTTTTGTCAAATGCTTTTTCTACATCTATTGAAAGGATCATCTGGTTTTTATTCTTTCTCTTATCGATGTGATGTAGCATATTGATCAGTTTGCAAATATTGAACCTCCCTTGCATCCTGGGAATAAATCCCACTTAATCATGGTGTGAATGATTTTATTTTTTACAAGTAAGCTCCACACCCAATGTGGGGCTTGAACTCATGACCTTGAGAACAAGAGTCATATGCTTTATCCACTGAGCTAGCCAAGTGCCCTATCGTGAATGATTTTTTTGATGATTAGTTTTGCTAAATTTTTTTGAGAATTTTTGCATTTATATTTATCTTATGTATTGATTTATAGATTTTTTGTTTTTTGGGAGTGTTGTCTGATTTTGTTATTAGGGTAATGCCAGCCTGGTAGAATGACTTTGGAAGTTTTCCTTCCTATTCTATATTTTGGAATAGTTTGAGAAAAATGGTTTAAGGAAAATATTAACTCTTTTTAAGATATTTAGTACAATTTAACTGTGAAGCCTTTACTTTGGTTTGTTGGGAGATTTTTCATTACCAGTTCGATTTTGTTACTAGTAAGTGGTCTGTTCAAATTTTCTATTTCTTGATTCAATTTTGGATAATTATATGTTTCTAGGAATTTATCCACTTTTTTCTAAGTTGTCCATTTTTTGGCATGTAATTTATCATAATTTTCTCTTAAAATCTTTATATTTCTGTGATGGCATCAGTTGTTATTTCTTCTCCTTAATTTCTGATTTTACTTGTTTTAGTCTTTTCTTTTTCTTAATGAATCTGGCTAAAGATTTATTAATTTTTATCTTTTTAAGGAAACAGACCTTGCTTTCATTGATCTTTTCTATTTTTTTGTGTCTCAATTTCATTTATTTCAACCCTAATCCTTATCATTTCTTTCCCTCTACCAGCTTTGGACTTGGTCATTCCTATCTAGCTCCTTTAGGAGTGAAGTTAAGTTATTTGAGATTTTTCTTTTTTCTTATGATAGGGCTATACAACTATAAACTTCCCTCTTAGAACTGCTTTTGCTACATCTTGAAGATTTTGTACACTTTTTTTCCCATTTTCATCTGTCTGAAGACTTTTTAATTTCCTCTTCAATTTCTTCATTGATCTACTGAATTATTTTTTTAGCATTATGTAGTGCCTTTTTTTGTTTCTTGGTATAGTTTTTTTCTAAGTCTGCTTTATCCGATATAAGTACTGGTACCCTGGCTCCCCCCCCCATTTGCATTAAATATGGTTTTTCATCCCTTCTCTTTTGGTCTGTGAAATATGTACACACATCTTTTGGTCTGAAGTGAATCTCTTATAGGCAGCATTAGATGGGTCTTATTTTTTTATCCATTCAATCACCCTGTGTCTTTTGATTAAAGCATTTAGTCCACTTACAGTTAATGTAGTTATTGATAGGTATATACATAATTCCAGTTTATTTACATGTTACAGTTGTTTTCTGGTTTTTGGTTTTTTGCTTTTTAATTATCTTTTTCCTTCCTCTCTTGGTCTGTTTTCTTGTAGTTTGATTATTTACTTTAGTGTTATATGGATTTCTTTCTCTTCATTTTTTGTATACATGGTATAGGTTTTTACTTGTGGTTACTATTAGGTTTATAGACAACATTGTGTGTATGTGATAATTTATATTAAGTTGATGGTCACTTAACTTTGAACACATTCCAAAAGCACTAAATTTTTACTCCTCCCTCCACATTTTATGCATATGATGAAATACTTTACACCTTTTTATTTCATGTATCCCTTGATTAATTTTTGCAGATATAATTGATTTTACTACTTTTGTGTTTTAATCTCTATACTGGTTTTATAAGTGATTAATGTACTTTTGCTGTATGTTGTTTTTTTCTGTGAAAATTTTACCTTTCAGGATTTCTTACTCCTGTTCAGAGACTTTTCTTTTCATTTAAGGGATTCCTTTTAACATTTCATATAAGGCTGGTTTAGTGGTTATGAAATTCTTTAACTTTTGTTTGCAAAAATGTTTACATCTCCTATTCTGAATTGTAACCTTGCCTTGTAGAGTATTCTTGTTTGGAAGGTTTTTGTTTGTTTGTTTGTTTTTTACTTCTTTCAACATTTTGATTATATCATACTACTTCCTTGTGGTGTTCACTTTATGCTGAAAAAATCATAATAGGCTGATAGCCTTATGGTGTTTCCTTTATATGCAACTATTTTTCTCTTGCTACTCTTAAAATTCTGTTTATCATCTTTTTTTTTTCCTTTTTAAAGTATGTCTTCATGTGGACCTCCTTTGGTTTATCTTGTTAGGGACTCTCTGTGATTCCTGAACCTGAACATCTCTTTTCTTACCCAGATTAGGAAGTTTTTAGTTATTATTTCTTCAAATAAATTTTCTATTCCCTTTTCTCTCTCTTCTTCTGGAATCCCTGTATTGAGAATGCTATTACTCTCGATGATATCATTGATTTCCCTTAATAATTCTTATTATCATTATTTTTCTTTATGCTGTTCTGTTTGGTTGTTTTTCATTACCCTGTCTTGCATATCACCGATCCATTTTTCTACATCCCCTGATCTGCTATTAATGTCATTTAGTGTATTTTTTAAGTTAGTCATTAAATTCAGTCTGGTCCTTTTTTGTATTTTCTGTCCCTTTGTTGAAGTTCTCACTGAGTTTATTGACTCCTTTTTGCAAGTCCAGTATCTTTATGACCATTATATTGAATTATTTATCAGGCATATTTCTTATTTGTTTCATTTGGCTTGTTTACTATGATTTTGTCTTGTGTTCTTTCATTTTGATGTATTTGTCTCTTCATTTTTTTCCCCTGTAGGTGTGTTTGTGTCTATGTATTAGGTACATCAGCTGTATCTATTTTGGTTTTAAAAGTAGTGACGTCATGTAGAAGAGGTTCTGTGGTATCCTGTAGTGGAATCTCCCTGGTCTTGAGAAATGGGTGCTCCAGAGATGTCCCCTGTGTGGGCTATATATGTCTGTTTATTGTGGCTGCACTCTGATTGCTGTTATCCCAGTTGGCTATAATGACCCCTATGGCACATGGGCCAGGTTTCTCTCCATGCTGTTAAGAGATCTCTCTCTGGCCACCACAGGCACATTAGGGGTGGGACAGCACTCAGTCTGGCTGTCTGCCATTAACCTCTTTGCCACAAGTGCAGGCACAACAAAAGGCAAGGCTTCCTCCTTGCACAGCCAGCTAAGAGGCTGGGCTGCTGAACTCTGAGTGCACTGGTGTGTGGGGTTATCTTCCCCTCTTCTCCAGGGCAGCAATTACTTAGCAGTGGTGCTGGTCCTGGCCAGGACTTCCTGCCAATTATGGCAGGGCAGGAGCTACTTTGGAGGGACACCTCAAGAGTCAAGCAGTTTGGATTGGGTGGGTTCACAGGGGATGAACATGGTGGGCCATGGTGCTAGCAAAGTAGATGGAAAAAGTTAGAAGGGGCTCCCACAGGCATCCAGTTATCTATGCTGGGAAAGGAGAAGAGAAATAATGCCCATAACACTTTCATTCCCAAAGAATCTTCTGTACATCCCTGCCTTTCTGGCACACATTCTAAGATTAGTCAGTAAATATTCATGTATATCCCTTGTGTTTTTCAAGCTGTTGTTTTTAGGCTGTGTCTCCGGCCAAGTTATTTAATAGTCTCGGTTTTTGAGGGCAGGAACTTAGTTTCCTGTTGCCCTCAAGCTATCCTGGACTAAAGCCTACTGATTTATTTAGCTCTCAGAGTTTTCTCTGGTTTTCAAAGCCAGATGTTATAGGGACTCAAACCCAATGTGGTGCCTGGTGTGGGGTCTGGTCCTCACTTCTCCATGGTTGTGATGTCCCTCCCATTTGTGGTTAGTCATGTAGGGTGTTCAGTTCCTAATCATGTCTCTGCCCCTCTCACCTTTTCCAATGTGGGCTCTCTATGATTAACTGTAGAAGGTCTGGCCTGCCAGGCTTTAGGTTGTTCTCAGACTTAGTCGTATAGATAGAGTTGTTATCTGGGTGTGTTCACGTGACAGGGTGAGTTCAGGATCCTTCTACTTCATCAAGTTATCCTGGAGGATAGGAACTCCAAATTTTTAAGTCTAATTAACGATCCAAAACCTTTCCTGAATGAGTCAGTATGATGCTTGTGTTAAGGTACTGAAACACTTTTCTTTGACAAGGTATTGTGTTATCTGACAAAGAATTTCTACCAGAGAAATTCTTTGTTATTATAATCAGAGGAGAAATAAATGTTAACAATTAACATATGTTCTTCATTTAACTGCTTCCAAAATAAAATATCCTGTCGTATAAATGCTCATTTGAAAGAAATGTCTCTAGAATTCTGGGTGCTGATGCTATATATCTTTTAACTCCAAATATACCTATTAACTTCAGACATTCAGGATGTGGAAAACTCTTCAGCTTGCAACATAAGTAAAAATGGCAGGGGCCCTTGATAAAATAAATTTGAGTTTGAATTATAGTCCCATCAGTTACTAGCCATATTATGCAGGCAATATTATTTTTTCTGTCATATTAATGGGCATTTTGTTTTTCCCAATAGACCAGATTATGTTGCTGTAACAGACAAGTCCCAAACCTCAGGGGCTGGACACAAAATTTTTTATTTTTTGTTTCTATCTTTTAATCTGAGTTGATGGGGCTCTACATGTGTAGTCACTTGAGGACCCATGCTTTTGGAGTTTCTAGTATTAGAGGTGCTTCTGTAGAAGCATGGAGAAGGGAAAATTTCATGCATATTATATGTTTGATCTTGGTTTCTACCCAGAAATGACACATGGTTACTGTCAATTACATTTCATTGGCCAAACAAATTAGCTTGCCATGACAAAATTCAAAGGAAGTAGGATGGTGAAATCCCACCATGGGCTTTGAAAGAGGAAAACTTGAATAGTTTTGAAAACCACAGTGGCTACCACAGAAAAATAATATCTGCTCCATAGGGTTGTTGTTTAAATCTTGTGTATAAATCACCTTAACATTAAAAGAGGCTCAATGAATGGTAGTCATCATCAGAAGGGGGTTTTATTGAATGAAATATTTAAAGCATGACTTCTAGGAAGGTGTGGCAGATTAAACAATCATGCTTATGTGCAGACTTATCCAAAATTTAATAAAATTTATAATTATAGCTAATTATAATTAAAATTTAATATAACAACTAAAAGTTTTAAAAGTTATAAACCCACAATAATAAGAAAAATGGAAGAGTAAATGAAAAATGCCCAGAATTTTTTAACATTCCTCAATACATAAGCATTAACATTCTTCATACATAAAAAAGAACAATGAATCAAAGCCAGGAAGTAAATATGGATGTATGTCTGCCCTGGGATTTTAGGGATCTAGTGTTTTCAATATTCTGAACCATGAAGGTATTGGAATAGTAGGTTTTTGGGAATGTGCTGAGCTGGCAACTAGACTCTGAGATCTGTACATCTAGGTTTGAGAGTGTCTGTGAAATATGAGTTGGGAAAAAAATTGTGTGCCAGCAAAGTCCACAAGGAAATCTGTCAATCTTTCCATAGTTCTGAATGGAGAAACAGCTAATAAAAAATATTCTTCTATAGAATGTTTAGATATGATTTATTCCCACACTGGTCTTGGCTCTGAATTTATACTATCTGAACATTTTGGGAAATTTAGAACAGACTAAGTTGAAGTGCTTCTAGTTTGGCTCTCCCTCGTGCTCTGTGGAAACAAGCATTATCTGGAGAAAAACTGGTTGCTACAATTCTCTTGGGTTCAATTTAGCCAAAACAGTGAATCCACTGTAAAAAATTAACACACACACAGAGAAAAGTTACCGTGAACAACAGTGAACGTATAACTGTTCTGGATAGTATTCTTGCCCTAGAACTCATGGTTGCAACTGAACCCTTGGTTCCTTTTATTCTTTTATTGATTAGTTTATAACAAATTAATGAAGCTTAGTACTACTTAGTTCTGTGGTAGTTGATGAAAGATACACAGATGAGAATAGGAGAGTCTCAGTCTCATATACTTTAAAATAAAAAGAGGAAACAGACTAGATGACAACTAAAATATAATCGTTTATAATAGAGTTATCCAGGAGGATTATGAAGGTACAATAATAAAAATGCCTAATTTGTTTAGGAGAATGTAAAGTTTTGTAAGTTATTGGTAATACAGCATAGTAAATTCTATTAAAATTACTTCATGGTATAGGTACTTGTGAAGTATATCAGAACTGAATTTTGGATAATGACTTGGCAAGGTCGGTGTGGTGGGTGGTATGCAGTGAGTGACGTTAGATACTGAGTGTGTCTTTGCTAAATCAGATGAGAAAAGGAGCACAACACTGGAACACTACTAAGTGAGAAAAGTAAACGGCTTACTTGTATGTATAAAAATGAATAATCATAATATAATATTGTATATTGATATTTTAATATTAAATATATATTAATATTTGATGCCTTGATATGTTACAAATATATTACATAAATAAATATATTTATGTTATATATTATAAGATAATATTTTTATATATAATAATCTCACTTTTGTAAACCATTTATATGATTTATATATATCTGTATCTTTATAAAGAAGCAGTCTAATAAGAAAGGGGTTAGTGGCCTTGAGGCTTACTCATTGTAAGTGAGACTTACCTCTTACTCATTGTAATTTTTAAAATGTGATTGTTTTAATGATGAGTTTTACTTTGTATATTAATTTCAAAATCTGTATAGCAAGTGCTTAAACTTGTCTGCATAGAATATAACTGAGAGTCCAGGTTAGAGTCAGCCTTCAATTCAAGGAACAGATTCTGGAATTACTCCTATGGAAATGGCAAACTATTGAATCCCTGAATGATTTCAAATAGGGACTTTTTTTTTTTAATGATTTGATTTATTACTAGAAAAGAAAGTTTCACATCCAACAAGTATGTCTGACACCAAAGATGATTATTCTCTTTATGTTCTTTATGTTGAGCTTAGGTATTAGATTAGATGTGTGCACACACACACAGACGGGTGGATAGATACAGTTATGTATGTATGTATATCTGAATGAAGTCAGAAACTTCGGAATTGTTTCTTCAGCCCTCAAGTCACTTTTTATAGTCCATCAAGTCTTTTTAGCACTTTCCATCTTTAAACACTTTAAGTACTTTGGGCAAGCCCAGAGCAAAAAAGGTAAAATAAAATACTCTCATAGACAATGCCAGTTTGATTCGTTTTGGTGGTTTTTGTTTTTGTTTCTGTTTGAGTTGACATATCCTATTCTGGGATTTGCTTTTGTTCCCTCTTCCATTTTTAATGGCAGCCGTGTACTGGCCTCATAGCTCTAAGGATTTTCTACAGCTCCCTTAAATCTCATCTTAGTCATTATCTTATGACTCAACATAAGACTACAAGTTCTCATTTCTGTTCCCGCTCCCAGATTTATTGCCATCCTGAAATTTATGTTCTGATTGGGTGTATTTTCTCATCTGTGAGTATATTGTTGATTTTCTGAGACTGCTGATTTTGATATTGTATGTTTCCTGTCCCTTTTAAGTTATTTACCTTTACAATGAGGAAGAGATGTTTTGAAAGTGACCCTTAGAAACACATTCATCCCCCTAGCCAAGCTTCTGTTTTATAAACCCTCTCCGACTTCTCATAATACCCTCCTCTTCTTTCCTGTGCATTGTTCCTTTGTGCATCTTAACACTGTGGTCCTTATGGACACTCAGCTGATCATCACTCTAATGTGACAGCCTTTACTTCAGGTCCTTTGTTGGTTTTGGAGCAAGATTTCATGGTGACTGTGAGTATGCAGAGTGCTGGGGAGGATGAAGACTTCTAAGCTTTACTTCTCACAGAAAATGCTCAGTCTTTCATCTTTCCTTTCTGAATTAAATATGCATAAAAACTAATTATGCTGTATAAAGTAATTTAAAGGAAAAGTAGGGTTTTTTTAAAGACAGAAGACAAAGGTAAAGAAAGTGAGAAATTTAAAAAAAATGAGAAGCACTTGTTAAATACATTGTATCTTTATTTTTTGCTTCATGCTGTCAATTAACTGATTCAGTTAACTTTTATCTTTTAACTGTCTATTTAGGACCCTTCTGGATTTAGAGCTAAGCTGGATTGTGTAAAGAAAAGTTCTAATCATGGTTCAAGAGCAAATTAGCTATTAAACTTAAAAAAGTGTTTCTGACTTTATGGGTTTTATTTCCTCATGTCTAAACTGAGGATTTCTAAACTATTTTACTAAGAATCTTGACAGCTCCAAGGATGTGCTTGGTGACCTGTCCCCAGGGAGATCTACCAAAGTAGCTGTGTGTCTAGCTGTCTCTATCTAGCTTCTACTTAGAAATTATTTTTGAGGAAGGTTTCTACCACTAAAAATGGCAAAAGCAAAACTTCTCTGTGATCTTTTTATATATATTTTTTCCTTTCTCCAACATCCTATGAGTCAATGAAAGCTACTATCTCATTTGTTCTTATAAAAGTCACTGATTTTCAAGTCTGCTTAGCTATCAGAATCATGTTTTGAGGTTGTTTGTTTACATAGAATTTCCTGCCTTTCCTTTCAGTTTACTAAATCAGAATTGTAGGAAAGGAAAAATAGTTTTCTTTTTGTTGAAATAAAATTCTAGGCCCAAGATAAAGCAGCAACTGCCTGGGTGCCGTGTTAGCAAATCAAAACTTAGATAACTTTGCGGCCCCTGTAAAGGTTTCACTTGACCAGAAGTAGTCTTCAATCAAGTTAGTCACTCCCCAAATACCAAGCCATTGCTGGCCTTTACATCTACTTTGTTCCTTCTCACCCCAGACAAGGTTGACCATGTGGACCCAGCCAATCAGGTATTTCCTGTTTGTTCTCTTCCTTGTTCTTTATTCTTTATCTATAAAATCTTCCTCCTTTCTGCCTCATTTCTCTGAAAGGAGACTGTCTACTTCATGAAGTGTTAAACAGTTTGTTTGTATCACCTAAGTTGTCTTCATTAATCATTTTTAACAACTCTACCTTTCATTGCTTTTGACTGAGACCCCCTGGAAATTTTAATTACTGATAGATGTACAGGAACCCCTCAAAGTATAAGACTCAGAAGGCAGCCGGATGTTTGAGGCTTATATGCCGTCCTATGGCCCAGTGCTAGGGAAAGGAATAGTGGTCTGGGGTTACAAAAGAAGGGAAGGTAATTAATGCATGGTAAGGGGAGAAGAGCAAAAGTTTGGTAATCTGAGGTTGTCCTGGCAGGCACAGAAGTAATAGCTGGTAATAGCTCTCTCTTCCCAGAACAGGGCCCCTTTCTAATGTAATTTTCTCTTACAAAAGAGTAACTTCTACTTTGTTTTCAGAACTCTACCTGCATCTGCATTTAAAATAATCGGTTCAAAATATTCTTATGCCAAGGAGCCATATTCTGGGATGGCATATTCTACCCCCTTTCAGATCTCTGGGGCAAGGGCTGGGCAGCTGTATTTTTAAAAACCCCACCCAGGTCATCCACATGTGCAGGCAACACTAGAACCACTGGGCCCCAAAATATAAGGTTGAACTCAGGAAGTCAGACGAACCATACCTATAACTTGATATTATAGCTAACGACTTCTAAGTGCTTCACATATACTAGCTATTAAACCTAAAGACTGATTTAGTAAGTGTGACACAGTTCTCAGGGAAGTTTGAGGAAAGAGGCATTAGCATATAATTTTTAAAATTATTTTCTCTATAATAGGCTGTGCATGTAAATAAGTTTTTGTTTGTTTTTGCCTTTCACACATACTGAGTGCTGTTAGTAAGCTAGGTAACTAGTTTCATTTCTGAATGGCCTAAAATATTAACTGACGTAAGAGAGATAAGCAGAAGAAAAACAATTTATATAAGTTGTTTTTTTTTTTTAAAAGATTTTATTTATTTGACAGAGAGAAACACAGCCAGAGAGGGAACACAAGCAGGGGGAGAGAGAGAGGGAGAAGCAGGCTTCCCGCTGAACAGGGAGTCCGATGAGGGACTCGATCCGGGGTCTTCGGGATCATGACCTGAGCCGAAGGCAGTCGCTTAACCAACTGAGCCACCCAGGTGCCCCAACTTATATAAGTTTTATGTGACATAGAAACCCTCATCAAGAAGCAAAACCCAAATAAATGATGTAATCTGTATGCTTTTATAGTAGGTTGAACAAAGAGGCAATTATAGGGAAGTAAACTATGTGGGGAGTTTAAAAAAGGATAAGAATTATTTAATAAGGTCTGTTTGTATTGAGTTCTCTAGGTCTCAGCTTCCCGTCCTTGATAAGAATGCCACTTTCTTTCTGGGAGAATATCTTTCACAGGGAAATTTCATGCGCTGCTTTAAAAAAAAAAAAAAAAAAAAAAAGGAAGATAAAATTTTTTTTCTTGCATTTGCTGTTTTCCAAGTTTTCTTAACTCAAATTAATGCCAAGTGGCACACCTTGAGTAGCATATTCTGCCACTTTTTACTACATACCAATGTTATAATCATTTTTAATGTTTTATTTTACCATCATAACAATTCTGAAAGTGAGGTAATTATCCTACCCATTTTACAGTGAAAACATAGAGTATACAGGTCATTAACAGAAGCTTGGAAAGCTGATAAATGTCATCACCAGGATTCAACACAAACTCTGACTTAACAATACAATGTCTCTAATATGTTTTGCCTCTTGAAGTTATTTGGAAAGGACTAGTTCTGCTGGTGCTGCCATCATCTGGAAAAGCATCTCTTCCAAATGGGGATAGAGGAGGAGATTGGTAAGGATTGATTCATAACACTATGTGTTATATAAAACTTTTAACAGACTCTGGGAGAGAAGTATGTTGGGCAGAGACAGAGTTGGGTTGGGAGTAGTAGAGGTTATAAGAGATTTCCTATTATCCCCTCCCTGTTTATCATTTCCACAGAAGCTTGGAAATGTGTGATGCTGGAAGAACATCTTTGCTGGGAAAAAAAATAAACTTTTGCTCTAGGATTTTGCTTAGGGATAGAATTTAGAGAAGTTTTTACTATTCATCCTGTTGCCATATTTGAGGAACTTTAAACTTTAATTTTATAATTTGCTAGAATCATGTGGACTTGGAATTAGACAGGAGTGTGAAGATTTGCAAAACCACATTATACAAACTTTCCCCTTCAAATCCAAGCAGAAAGTATTAGTTATTTATAAAATAGAAATAAAATTAGAGGTCTATGAAAACCAATTATCTAGGCTTCTTTTGTTGATCTTGCTTTTGGTTCTTGAGTTGGAAATTGCACAATTAAATGTTCTTTGAGAAGCTATTCTATAGCTTGAAAATGTACTTTTTTCTGGATTCCCCATAACTTTCCTATGTAGTAAATTAAGTATCTTTAAAACATTTTAAGAGAAAAAAAAATCAAGATTGTAGCTGAACTTTGACTCTCACTGGTACAGTTGTGTCTATCAAGTCTCAAATCAGGAAAGGGGCCCCCCTTCAATCTGATGCCTCAGAAAGCTCACCCAGCTTTCATCCAATTTTGGTGACTTTATTGATTTTTAGCTTTGGTGTTGAGAAAAACAGTTTTAAAGTATATCTCTCCTTTCTTTGGATAGAGTTGGTTTTAAAGATTTTCTCACTTCAATAGGCATGATCAGATAGGTGTCTCTAACCTTGGTCCTCTGAAAGATTGTGTGGTTGACTTTTCCTATAAATTAATTGTTGAGAATATCCCTATGGTGTATAGGGACTGCCTTCTACTTTCCACTTCCTCCTGCCTCTTTAGTCATGCTCTTTCCTTGGCTTATAATAATCTCTGAGTTAATGAGAATGTACATTTCCCACCAAAAAAAATGCTAAGTGTCCAGCAATCCATCTAATCTTGTGTACAAAATAAATTATGGCTCTGCAGCCCCTAGTCTGTGCAAAGGAATGGGCTTTGGGGCTCTTTTTAGAGTCAGTCTGGGCAGGATTTATGATTCAGCTATTTTGACTCAAATCAGGCTGAAAATTCCTGGCACTTATACAGTTTTAACTCTATTAAAATTTGGCCTAAATATGTCAGGCTGTTCTTTTGGCACAATATATTTCCAAAGCAGGAAAGGAAATAAAAGTACCTGAGATTTTTCTTGAGCTCATTGAGTGGTGGAGTGTGTGCTGTATATCTGTGTTTCTATGTGTATATGTTCCTTTTCCAAATAATCTATATAAATCTGATTGATTTGCTCTTGAAATCCCATGAAATGGTTCTTTATGATAACTGTTTATCTTGAATTATTTAATTCAGTGAATGTAAACTGATGCAAAAGTGATTTACTTATATGAAAGATAATTATGTGACTAAAGATCCTGATTAATTGCATTATTCAATTCACATCAATGCTGAATCTAAAACATGGAACTATTTTATTTCACGTAAATGGGGAGAAAAACTAGCATCATTTTTTAAAAGTGAGAGTTGAAGACAGGGCCTTTGTTGCTATGTTTATATTTGTGATTTTAATTGCTGAAACATTCGTTTTTGAAAAGGATCTGCTGTCAAAGCAGAGAAGCAGTAAATGTTCATATTGCTTTTTGTACAATGGCAATTATATTGACAATCCATTTTGAGAATAATCGTAATGGTTCCATTTAATGTGTGTGCTATGAAGGGCCATCAGGGTCAATATAGTGACTATGAAAACGTCTGATATAACAGATACTTTTATTATGTCATTTCCAATGATGATATGGATGGGAAAATGGAAACCTAAACCCTGAAATAATGGAGAAGAAAAGGAGCCTTTTATTATGCTACTATTATCAAATCTGAGAGGTACTCCTTTGGGAAGCCAGGTAACAGAAATTTCTAGCTGAACTTTTTTTTCCTATCTAAACATTTTAAGGCTGTTTTCTTTAGAAAATTGAAAATAAGGGAGCGCCTGGGTGGCTCAGTTGGTTAAGCAACTACCTTCGGCTCAGATCATGATCCTGGAGACCTGAGATCGTGTCCTACTTTGGGCTTCCTGCTCGGCGGGGAGCCTGCTTCTCCCTCTCTCAGTACCCCTGCTTGTGTTCCCTCTGTCAAATAAATAAATATAATCTTTAAAAAAAATTGAAAATAAGGAAAAAAGAACAATTGGTTTTGAAAAAAATATGCAAAATCCCTCAAAAATGTTGAGTTATAAGGGCAGATTACTGGTCTCCCTCTTTTATTGTTTCATAAATGAAGTCCTGCTTGGATCCTAGAGGAGGGATAAAATGATTTTCTGACCCATTTTGATTCTTAAATGATATATAGAGAAACTTTCTGAAAACCAAGAATAATTAGCATCAGCCTTGAAACAAAAACTAAAACCAAACATATAACGAACCTAATTAATCCTAATAAGTTTACTGAATTCCCCAAATTATTTTGTTGCATTTTGCTGTTATCTGTTCCCTTGAGTTAATTTATGTGCTACTATACATTTCTTCCTAATACCGTGTTCATAACTTCTTGGTAGCTTGACATTGGCTATGGTAGGGGTGGTAGAATCTACACCACCAGATGTCAAGGCTTAATTTATTATTTTACTGATGGCTTAGACATGAAAAGGTGGTGAAAATGTTAATAATTCAGGTTAAACTTAAAAGTCTGTAGTGTTGGTTAAAAATGGGCCAACGGGGCACCTAGATGTCTCAGTGGGTTAAAGCCTCTGCCTTTGGCTCAGGTCACAATCTCAGGGTCCTGGGATCAAGGCCTGTGCGGGCTCTCTGCTCAGCAGGGCATCTGTTTCCTCTGCTCTCTCTGCCTGTTTCTCTGCCTACCTGTGATCCCTCTGTCAAATAAATAAATAAAATCTTAAAAAAAAAAAAATGGGCCAATGACCTTAATAGGCAAATCCTCAAAAAAGATATACAGATGGCAAATAAGCATATGAAAAGATACTCCCCATGATCTGACATCAGGGAAATGCAAATTAAAACAACAATGAGATACTACTAACCACCCATTAAAATGGCCAGAATGCAAAACATGGACAGCATCAAAGACTCACAAAGCTGTGGAGCAGCAGGAACTCTCACAGGCTTCCAGTGGGAATGCAAAATAATACTGCCATCTCGGAAGGTAGGTTGGTGGTTTCTCACAAAACTAAACATAGTCTTGCTCTGTGACCCAGCAGTCATGCTTCTTGATATTTAGTCAAAAGAGTTGAAAACTTATGTCCACATGAAACCTTAGACATGGATATGTTACAGCAGTTTTATTCATGATTGCCAATGCTTAAAGCAAATGATGTCCTTCAGGAGGTGAATGGATAGACTATGGCACAATCAGACAATGAAATATTATTTAATTCTAAAAAGAAATGAGCTATCAAGCTATGAAAGGGCATGGAGAAAACATAAATGCATATTACTAAGTGAAAGAAGTCAATCTGAAAAGGCTATATACTCTACAATTACACCAATATAACATTCTGGAAAAGGCAAAACTATGGAGAAAGTAAAAATATCAGTGGTTTCCAGGGGTTGGAGGAGAAAAAGAATAAATAGACAGAGCACAAAGAATTTTGAGGCAGTAAAAATGTTCTGTATGATATTATTACAATGAGTATATGCCATTATACAGTTGTCCAGATCTATAGAATGTACAACACCAATGGTGAACTCTCATGTGAACTATGGATTTCAGATAATTATGATGTATCTGTGTAGTTTCATTAATTGTGACAAATGTGCCACTACAGTGAGGGATGTTGACAATGGGAGAGGCTAGGCACATATAGGGGCAAGGAGTATGAAACTTCTCTGTAGCTTCCTCTAAATATTTCTACAAACCTAAAACTGCTCTAAAAGTAGTCTTTAATTAAAATGTGTAGGGTTTATCACTACTACATTACTACAAATTATAACCCTTTAGAAACTGTCACAAATTTGGGGAATACTCTTCCAGTATCTGAAACTATTACACAGTTCAGCAAAGAAATCAACTCAGTCATGGAAAAACATTGTTTCACCTGGATTCTACAATAAACATAAAGAAGAATATCAACTGACCTTCATGTAGGAAACAAACTTGTTCATCAGTTGTAACTATTGGCTGGTTATAGATACAAAAGTTGGGCCCAAATCAGTGAAAGTATTTTGTGAGAATCAATTGGATATATGAATTTATAATAAAGAATATTACAGACTTTATTTATTGCAAACAAAGTGCTATGTGTTCTTTGCATCAGCAAATTTATAATAAACATAGATGAGTGTGTGTGTATACATGCAAGCACATAATTTTTTCAGAGAATCTGTTGTTAAACATGACCAGCCCACCAGTATGTACCAAAACACTATAATTTCAAGTAATTTAGCCTCACAACTTCTCTCTACCACCTGTCTATTTTGAGGCCTAAAAATCTTCCATTAAAAATAATCTCATTAGCTTAAAACGTTGAGCCCCTTTCAAAAGGCAACTATTTCTGTAAAGGGTACTGAAGGAAGCTCCATCATATATACCTTAAACTGGAATTCACTAACCAGGTCAGGGTTCATTTTAGTGCCATGACAAGATTTTTTTGATTGATATTTTATGATTTTTGAATCATAGTTTCTCAGAGGAAGAAACTAAGTTTCAGAAAGATTGATGATCAAAATATCGCAGACCTGTTTAAATAATATCAAGAATTCACATATTGAATCTTCATTATATGTTGTGGTCTCAATGTTTGTGTACCCTTGTGTACCCATAAAATTTATACTGTGAAATCCTAACAGAAAGATGATAGTGTTAGTAGTCAGGGCCTTTGGGAGGGATTAGGTCATGAGCCCTTACAAATGAGATCATTGTTCATATAAAGGAGACCCCATACAACTCCTTACCCCGTTCTGTCACTGAGGCCAAAACGACGAGTCTGTGGTCTGGAAAAGGGCCCTCACCCCAACCATGCTGGCAGCCTGATATCAGACTTCCAGTTTCCAGAACTTTGAGCGTTAAGTTTTGGCTGTTTTTAAACCACCCAATCTATGGTATTTTATTATAGCAGCGTGCACAGAGACATGATACTTGTTCAATATAGAATGAATTTAATGTAGACTGTTTTAATTCTCATGTTGATACTCAGTTGGTACCTTGTTTTATCCATTTACAAATAAGGAAACTGAGACTCAAAGATTTTTTTAAGATAGTTTTTCCTAAGTTCCAATAGCTGGGATCATAGAACTGAGATGTGGGCCTTAGCTGTGTAATTAAAGAGCCTATTTCCTTTAGGAAAATCCCCCAGATTTACTGAGATATAAATGACATATGACATTGTATAGATTTAAGGTGTACAATGTGTTGATTTGATACACCTATGAATTGTATAATGATTACCACTGTAGCATTAACTAATACCTCCATCATGTCACTTAATTATCATTTCTTTGCTGGGGTGAGAATATCAAAGATTTACTCTCTCAGCAACATTGAAGTAATGATATAGTTTCATTAGCTATAATCATCCTGTTTTACATTAGATCCCTAGAACTTACTCATCTTGTAGCTGGAAGATTATACTCTATGACCAACATCTCCCCATATATCCCAACTCCCAGGCCCTGGTAACCACCGTTCTACTCTCTCTTTCTATAAATCCAACCTTTTTAGTTTCCATGTGTAAGTGCTATCATATAGTGCTTCTCTTTCCCTGTCTGACTTATTTAGCTTATTGCCCTTGAGATCCACCCACGTTTTGACAAATGGCAGGACTTCTTTCTCACAGCTGAGGTATGTGTGTGTGTGTGTGTGTGTGTGTGTGTGTGACATGTTTCTTAACCATTCATACATTGACAGATGCTTAGGTCCTTTCCATACTTGACTCTTATGAATACTGCTACAATAAACATTAGAGTGCAGCTATGTCTGAGATTTTTTTCATTTCTTTGGGTGTATACCCAGAAGTAGGAAAGTGGGATTGCAGAATCACATAATAATTTTATTTTTATTTTTTTTGAGGAACTTCCATGCTGTTTTCCATAGTCACTATACCAATTTAGAGTCCAAACAATAAAACATAAGGTTCCCTTTTCACCACACTTCAGCCAACACTTGTTATTTTCTGTCTTCTTAATGAAAGCCATTTCAACAGGTATGAGGTGATATCTCATTGTGGTTTTGGTTTGCATTTCCCTGATAATTAGTGATGTTGAGTACCTTTTCATGTAACTGTTTTCCCTTTGCATGTCTTTGTTTAGTTCTACTGCCAACTTTTATATTGACTTTTTTGTTGTTGTTATATTGATTGTATGAATTCTTTCTGTATTTTGGGTATTAACAGATACGTGATTTGGAAATTTTCTTCTCCATCGTTTGCTTTTTCATTTTGTCGATTGTTTGCAGTGTGATGTGGTCCTACTTACCATTTTTTTTTCTTTTGTTGTATGTGTTTTCAGTGTCATATCCAAAAAAATCATTGCCAGGATCAACGTCAAGGAGATTTTCCTGTTTTCTTTGAGAAGCTTTATAATGTAAGAACTTATGTTCAAGTTTTTAATCAATTTTGGGTTAATTTTGTATGTGGTATAAGACATCTGATTTTATTCTTCTGCATGTGATTATCCTATTTTCCCAACAGCATTTATTGAAGAGACTATCCTCTCTCCATTAAGTATTCTTGTATTATAGAGCCTACCATTACTTTTTATACCAGTCCATTACTTTTATCCATTACTTTTATACCAGTCTTGGAATCCAGACCTTTAACTCCTGAATTAGGTTTAATACACAATTTTGTGCTACTCCCTTGTTATAAACATCACAAATAAATTAAAGGGAGAAAATGATATGCTGAAATATTAACTCATAGGAAGAGGTTCAAATATTGAACTCTGGTGTTAAGGAGTTATATATAACAGGTGAAACAAGAGTTTGTCTTTTTTTTTTATCCTAACTGAACCAACTGCATGGTTGGAATTAGTCTTGAAGTGCCTTTTATAGGGTTAAATATCTGAAATATTTAGCAACAAAATCAGTCCCTCCCTTTGTGGTGATTGGGCATTATGGGTTTTCTTTTTCCTGAGACTAGAAGTTGATTGATTCAATGGATGAGAAGACCCAAGTACACTTGGAGCAGTCAAAGGAAAAAAAAACAAACAAACAAAAGAAAACCAAAACTAAATTAGAAGGAAAATAAAAGTTAAGGATGAACAAACTTTCCTGTAACACCATAGAGCTCAAGTGGAAGTTGCCAAAGAATGCTATTTGTTCTCTTTATTTTGAATTTTGTTTTCAGGAAGCAGGAAATAATGTGTCCTGCCTATAGTACCTGTCATCTTTAACTAGATCCTCTCCATATTTAGTCATAAAGTCTCTGCTGTTTTTCCCTCCCTTCTGCCATCAATGAAAACAGCCACTTGCAATAGTCTGGGATGACCTTGCTTCACACCAGATTGCTCAGCACAATGTTGGAATGAAAACAGATAATGCTACAATATAAATCTGTCCTTATAATAAAAATTTGGAAATGATGAAGGGTAGCAGATGGATTCCAAACTAAAGGAATCCATCCTCCATGACTTTATCATTTAAAAACCAGATTCTATGCCAGGGACAAGACGGACATTTGGGATACCTTTGACCAACAATCTTGTCCTCATTTCTATCATTGAGGCCATTGTTGTGACTATAGGAGTCCACACATATGCTGCATAGTATGGTCTCAGCCTTACTCCTTTGCCAAGTTATGCAGACTTGCTTTGAGGGCTCTCAGTCATCATCATCATCATCATCATCATCATCTGGATATTTGTTTGGAGGGTAGAACAGCAATATTTTCTAACTTTCTCTTATAGCCTGGAATGAGAAAATCATTTGCAATGACTGCTTTCAAGCTGAGCTGTCTTTGATGACATTTTGAAATTTATTTTCTTTACTAAAAAGACATAGCCATCTAAAATTAAAACCAGGCTTACAAATGAGCTGAAACTATTTTTTTTCCCATTTTGACTAAAAAGTCATGTCTTTTTGCCAAATCATATGTAAAGAAAATAAAATATGGTTTTCTCAGAAAGGAAGTAGGACTGCTCATGACAATGTCTGGAGACATTTTTGCTTGTCATAATGAGAGGAGTGGGAATGTGCCTGGCCTGTGATAGGTAGAATCAGGGATACTGCTGATAAACATCCTACAAGGCATAAGACGGTCTCCTCCCCCCTTCCCCACCACAAGAAAGCAGTGTCAGGCCCAAAATGTCCATAGAATAGTGCTGAGGTTGGGGAAGCCTTTGGAAGGTGATAACTAGTCAGATCCTCACATAATTTCCTAGTGAATCCAGAAACATTACTTTCCCCCTCCAACACTATAATAGATTTCCACAGTATAGAATCTGAGAAGACATGGAAGACCTTCGCTTATGCTAACACCAAATAAAATATGGATATTTTGAAGTAACTTATACGAAGTGATTTATGTGACTATTGAAGAATTCTACATATAAGAAATCCTCGATGAACTGATTTCCAGAGGATGAAGCCGTGCATACTTGAGCAGTGAGATACAGAAGTTTCTGGAGCAAAAATTGGGTCTAGATGTAAGTGATAGTGAAACCCTGCCAGAGAATTTTAAACTTTGAGGTTGAGAAAAAGGGAACCGAGTCACTGGTGATAGTAGGAGCAAGTGGGATGGAGTGAAGTTCAAAAAATCCCCCAACACAATAATGATTAGCTTGGCATAGCAAAGCTCCCTGCTTCCCCTTTTGTCTAATTTTTATAAGAAAAATAAAGTGAAAATGGGACTGACAAGCAGAAAGAACCTGGATATTCTCATACCCTCGCCCTGTGTTTGGAGCCATTGAATCAAACCATTCAACCTCAGCTTACACCTTCTGGGCTTCAGGTTCAAACCTAGTTTAAGAAAAAATGTCTAGTCCCTAGTGACAGTAGGAGTAGTTATAGTGGTGAAACAGCAGTAGCACAAGTGGTTGGATTTAATTTTCTTGACACTGCGCCTCATTCACAGACTAATGGTGAAATCTCTTTACTTTGGCAAACAAATGTTAGAAAGATCCACATATGACAAGTGGCTGACAAGAACTTTAAAATAATTATTATGAATATGTTGAAGGATTTATAGGAAAAGACGGAAAGAATGTGAGAACAGAGAATTTCGTCAAAGAAATGAAAACTGCAAGAACAATAAGAGAAAGCTTAACTATGAAAAATATATGTGAAATTTAAAAATACATTAAATTAACACAATAAGCATTAAGTGAAATGATCAAGCAGCTTAAACACAGTTCATAAAAATTATCTGAACTGGGAAAAGAGCAGAGTATATGTGAACTGTGGTACTAATTAAATAATCAAATAAATATGTACTAGGATTAATAGAAGAAGAGAGTTTGGGCCTGAAAAGATTATGAAGATAGAAGAGTGCGTATTTTATTTTTCCATTTATCTGAATTTTAACATTGTTTTAAAGTAATTATATATTAATTTATAAAACAATTTATAAAATGCATAATATAAATATACAATGTGCAATTTATAATAATATATAAATATATATTTATAATGATAGCAATCAGAATACTAGTGCTGGAGAAAAGTAGCCTGGAAATGAGCATGAGGGAACTTTCTAGGATAATTTCATGGTTTTATATTATATTGGCTGCAAGATGCATACATTTGTCAAAACTCATTGTATGCACTTAATATTTGTATACCTTTTTCTTATCTGTGATTTGAAAATAAAAGTGTTATAAGCCTATACTATATAGAACTTACAATGACAGAACAAAGATGTGAAGTACCTTCAAAAGCATTTTCCTAAGATTTTTCTCTCTGCTATGAATAGCTAGAAGTATAGGCTTTTTTGTATTTAAATTATCATCTGACTGCACTCCCCGCATCCTTGCCACTCCCTACTTATGCATACAACTGAATAGAATTCCTTTCAGCTTGCATCTCTGAGAAAAAAACAGAATACAGTCTTTTGCCATTATTCCCAGACTTACCCTAGTATAAGAAAATAAGAGAATTTGAAACTTGGCAGAAAGCTTTGAAAATTTATTCAATTTTTTTTTTTTTTTTTTTTTAAGAGAGAGAGAGAGAGCCTGTGCTCCTGCAAATGGTTGTGGGGAGGGGTTTGTGTAGGGGTAGAGGGAGAAGGAAAGAATCTTAAAAATGTTCCACACCCAGCAGCCCAGCGTGAGCCCAGTCCAGGGCTCAATCTCAGGACCCTGAGAACATGACCTGAGCTGAAACCAAGAGTGGGAGGCTTAATTGAGACAGCCAGACACCCCAAAAATCTGTTATTCTTTGATGAAATTAGAAATCATAAACTTTGTGCCTTCTGATTTGAATATAATTTTTTTCTTAAAATATTCCTGTTTATTTTTATCATTTTTAAAGTATAACATGCATGTGGAAAAGTGTGTAAAGTATATAGCCTGATGAATTTTCATGAAGTGAATACATCCATGTAACCATCATCCAGATAAAGAAAAAGAACAATTTAGAAGCCCCAATTTGCTCAAATTTGTTACCACCCTACCTGTAATAATAATTACTAGCCTGACTTATAAAAATATAGTTTATTTTTGCCCAGTTTAATACTGTTGTATTTATGAGTCTATACACAATGTATCATTTTGCATCCAGTCTCCTTTGTTAATACAAATGTGAGAATCGTGTATTTGTGTGTAGTTATAGATTACTGAGTCTCATTGCTGTATAATATTCTGCTATAGGAATGTACCACAATTATATACCACAATTATGTATCACAAATAATACCACAAATATACTACTAGTTAGGGAAAGTTATAACTAGTTATGGGAAATTATAGACTCTCTAGAACATAAAATGTCTTTTGTGTGACTTTCTTATGTTCTAGAAATTATAGACTCTCTAGAACATAAAATGTCATTTATGTGACTTTCTATTGGATATACACCTGAGTATAATTGCTGAGTTATAAAATATGCATATGTTAAACATCCAAAGTAGTTGTATCAAATTATATTCCCATCCATAGTGAGAGTTCTCCTTGTTCCACATTCAAAGCAACGATAGGTATGGTCTGACTTTCTCATTACAATTATTCTATATGTGTATGTATATATATATATATATGTGTATATATATATGTATATGTGTTTATATAACAGTTGTATTAAGGTATAATTGACATACAATAATCTACACATAAAATACACCATTTACTAAATTTAGACAAGTGTATATACCCAGGAAACCATAAGCATGATTAAGAGTGTGAATATCCATTGCCCCACAAAAGCTTTATAATATTTATATCTGCCTTCTTTTCATCCCCCCCCCCCATATTCAGTTTTTGGTTATTTCAGGGAGTAGGGTAAATCTCATTCATGTTTTTCTATCTTGGTTGATAATGATAATTGTGTTATAGTTGTAATTTGCATTTCCTTGACAGTTAATGAAATTGAATAGTTTTCTTTTTTGTCATCCTCAATATTATTTTTTGTTTTCCTTTGAGTATAAAGAAAAACATAATTGGTGGAATCTTTTAGATAACCATATAGTTGGAAAGTTCATCATCTTTTTTTTTCTATGAGACAGTGGCTCAGCTGCCATCATTCACCTGGCATCAGCTTGTTCATATTTTATGCATAGCACTTAAAATATCTTGGGCATACAAATATGCCAATGATCTCAAAATGAATCCTCCATAGACCTCAATAAAGAAAAAATTTGATTTAACACTAAGGCAATGACATATTAAATTCCATACGTTATAACTTTTGGGGATCTTTCAGGTAGCTGCTTATTAATTAGAACACTTCTAGTTATAAAAAAAAATAAGACAAAGGAGTGAGGCATACAAAAGTAAAAATATCAACTTTATTAAGCTGATCTTAGAGAATAAAAATAAATGAGCAAGTAACCTTTGTAATTCCAAACCAGTTTTCCCCATTCAGTGTAGACATCATGGACTGAAGAAGATTTTTCTTCACATGTACTCACATGTGGTATGAAACAGCATAGGAACATTTGCTCTGTGGAGGCCTGCTTCTAAGAAACAGGGCAGAGAGAGTCTGAGTCACACATGCTCAAATTTTCCTTCAAAAACCAAGAATTGTATGTTCCTCTTCCCTGTCCCCGGGAGAGCTGTGAGTGATGGAGTGAGAGAAAATTGTCATTGCCGTGGATCCCAAGGGATGAATGGAAACTGAGAGGGTGGAAAACAAGCTTATTTTTTTTAATCTGGTGGCTTAATCATTAAATCTGTGGTCAGCTAAGAATCAGGCTGTCTCAGGGCAGGCAGGTTCCATGTTCATGAGACTACATCTCCAAGAAAAAGCACTGTTCTGTCGAATATCCTACTAGATGACAGAATTTTGCCTTTGAGGGCTCTAAAGTGGGTCAGAACTATCTGTTCTATTAAATCAAACTCTAGGATCCAAATGAGGCTAAAACCCCAAAGCCCACCACTCTATCTAACCCCCCAAATTATATCTAACGTTGTTTAAGTAGCCCATTATCAGTTTTTGCGGAAGATAAATGTGTAAAAATAGCCAATAATGTCAACAGAGGAATGCAGCAAATTTAATATAAATCTCTACTACTATAGATTTCATGAGGAGAAATTCAAGTCCTCAGATTGATGTTTTTATAAGCTGAAGTCAAAAGAATTTAAGTGCAAAACAAATTATCTTTTGTAAGTTACAATTCAAAAAATTTAAATCCAAAATTCACACTCAGGAACTTCTTATTTGCAGTTGCATCTGTTCTCCGGGGATTGCATATGGTTCTTTTAGAATTCAAAGTTTTGTTTAATACCACATTTCTGATTTGTCTCACTTTTTAAATAATTCAATATTTAAAAAAATATATTATCACCATTGACCCCACTTCCACAAAATTTAGAAAATGCTAATTCTCAGCCCAAGAGCAATTATCTCAGGTACAATCATGTGTCCAGAATCCAGGAGTTAGCACTGACAAGGATTACCGGGGGTGGGGTGGGAGTGGGGTGGGGGAGAATATGGTATCTCAGTGAATAAGGTTAAATGAGGAAAATCTTGGTTTCTTCCTTATATGCTAGCATATGCCAATTGTCTGGAATGGTTGCATGAATGAATTTAACCTCAACGGGATGAAATCTTCCAGTGAGAGATTAACACGGGCACATTGTATTGGTGGAGGAAGGATGCCTACTACCTTCTCTACCTCTGGGAGTGGTATTTAAGACACTACCACCCTCCTGAAAAACTTAGAAATTTGTTTCAATCCTTTCATTTTAAAAGAAGTTCTTTTCTTTTCCATCTTTCTAGGCAAAGCCCCTTAATCACCAATTCACCTTGGCACACTTTTTCTGGCATCCTAGTGCTGCATCAAAGGTGACCTTAATCTAGTCACTAGTGGCACAACCTCTACCATAGTGGTTCTCACTTTTGGCAGTACATTTTAATTACCTGGAGAGTTTTAAACTATTAATGAATATATCTCTCCCAGAGTATCTGCAGTCCTATTTGGGCAATGGGAGTTTTAATAACACCCCAGGTGATTCTAACATACAGCCAAGATGGAAAACACCTGCTCTACTCTGGTGAGCAAGTATATTTACTTCTGGCCCTAATACCAGCTTTCTTCACTATTTGCTTTGGAATTGCTAAGGATGATATTGGTCTCGATTGAATGTTTTCTCACTGAATCCTGTATTTGTTTTAACTGGAGGATTACTTTATGCAGATACCTAAATTGTAGCTGCTATTGATGTTAATGAAACTTGTGGTCTCAGAAATATGGAATGTCCAATCTTTGTATAGAAATTTTTTTGTAATACATTTCTGCCATCAGTGGTAAGCTATGTTTCATTTTTCTTTGCTGTTGTTCTGTTCTTTAAACAAGGCTTACTATCACTTCCAATGGTTTAATGTTTTAAAAATTGGGCTATTTTCTTTTCTATCACACATAGAATTGTTTGATGGATTCTAGTGTACTGTTTTTTCTTTCCCTTTGGTTTTTGGCCCAGATATTCATCTTCCAACACACTCTTCTAGATTTTGCCACCAGCATATATTCTGGGTTCTCCTGTGGACAGAGCTTTCTAGCTCTGACGAATACCAAAGGCATCAATTGTCCACCTAAATCTCACCTCCTTGACTTAGATAATTCTACCCTGAGGAGATACTCTTCAGTCAAATCAACACCCAACTCAGACTTGGACCAGGGCTACCTCTGCTGTGTCTGACTTCTAGGTAAAGATGCATCATTTTGTTGGGATTTCTCTTGTTAAAATTCCATAAATTTCTTAAAACACAGGAAATGTTGTAGCTAGAGGGGTAATGGAGAAAACCTTCCAATAGAATTTCAATTATTCTATAATAATCTTCATGGTTCTCTTCTAAATAAATTCAGAATTTCTGTAATCTTTGATTTTACTGTCAAATCTTTGATAGATGTTTCGCTAATTACTCTTACTGTAGACTGCATATAGTATTAAAACATCATTTCTCTGTGAAATTCTGGAGCTAGATGCTTTTGGTGGTGAAATCAGGCTGCTCAATGAAAATATACCTATCTTCCTCTGTTTTATTACTTTGGACCCTGGTCTAATAATGTTTAGATTTTCCCTTCTTCATCCCTTTCCTAATGGAATCAGTTTTTCATTTCATTTATGGCTGGTTAGCTGTTAGGATTATAGTCATTCTTCCAAAGAAATATCTATTTTCCTCTGACTGAATCAGGCCTCTATTTTCTTTTAAAGATTTTATTTATTTTAGGAGAAAGAATGAGAGAGAGAGAGAGAGAGAGAGAGAGAGAGTGCTTATGTAAGTGGGGCAGAGGAAGGGACAGATGGAGAGGGAGAGAGAGAATCCCAAGCAGACTCCCCACTGAGCATGGAGTCCCATTGAGCAGGGCTCGATCTCACAACCCTGAGATCATAAACTGAGCCAAAATCAAGGTGGGAGGCTTAAATGACTGAGCTACCCAGGCACCCTAGTCCTCTATTTTTTGTTTTTCTTTTTTCCTTTGCTCATTACTTATCTTTTATTTTTAATTTTTTCTCCCAAATTTTTAAAAATTGTAGTTAGTTAACAACATTACTCATCCTTTAGAGCAAGTTTGTTTTTGTTTTTTTAACCATTCTAGTTCCTGCTTGATTACCTGAGCAAACATGATGCTTGGAGAACAATCTCAGAACTTTTAAGTTGCTGCTTTGCCTTTGGAATTATAATAATTTCATTGTATTGTTTCTTTACTTGAATCCAAGAAAGTAGCATATTCTCACTATAGTAAGTTTCCTCCCTCCTCATCATTTATTTGTGCAGACATTCTTTTATCTTCTACAACTAAAGTTACCATTATGACTTTGGAAATCCAAAATTAGGATCAGTATAATTAACAAATCCAGAGCCAAGTTGAGACTATAGAATTTTAGATGGATTAACTCCACACATTACAAATTTTTTTCTTCCAGTTTCATCATCCCTTAGACCCGAGGAAGACAGGTCAAAACACACAAAATAAAGACCCAATCTGATGTAGTCTATGTCTGTTTCATAAACCTGCTATCAAAACCTTTCTCCAAGCCCAACATTCTTTTCCTTGGCCTCAAGTATACCTGCTTTAAGAAAAAAAATGTACTTGTATAATTCAAAGACAGACTGTAGCAACTACATCATAATCAAATAAAAACGGCTACATTTAGTAGGCACCTCCTTTGTCCCAGGTAAAGTAATCGTTATCAAAAAATTATATAGCAGGCATCATTATCCTTCCTTGGTAGACATTGAAATAGACTTATACATGTTAACAATTTTGTAAAAGTACATGCAGCTGGGAGGTGGTGAAACTAGGATTCAAATCCAGGAATGTAAGAGATCCTGCTAGCCAGGACATATAAGATGTACAGAATAAGGTACATTGAGACTCTGGAATAGCACATGGTCTATGAGAAAAGGAAATTCGAAAACATTTTCAGATCTAAGGGGAATAGATGTCTAAAATGAGCAGATTTTAGTCTGAACTTGTGCAACAGAGGCCTTTGGAAATGAAAAGTGCATCAGTCTTATAAAACCAACCAAACAAAAACCAACCCCTATACCCTCCCCCCCCCCAAAAAAAAAACTACCTGGGAATGTTTCCAAAATTTTTATGAAGGTCCTGTTACCTACTCTGAGCTTCCAGTGGATTTTTAGAGCCCTATGACAAAGAACATGTCCTAAGCTTTTAGGGCCATTCTTACCATCCTTTTCCCCTTTGGCTTACGTCTTGGAAAAAATCTGGGTCTCAGAGGGGTATGTGGTTTATACTCACTCTTAAAGGGATGTGAATCATAAAAGGAAAATCTTGACTTCTTTCTCTGGAGGTTGTTAGACGTATGATCCTTCTTCCACGGAGAAAAATAGATAGAGGAATACCATATCATATAAGTGCCTACCCTTAGAGGCTTTGGGAATTCTAAGGGTGATTTGATTCTCCTACAGGGACCTATGAAAAGAAGATGTGTATTGAAGTGCATTGAAGATACTGTTGCATGGAATTTTATACTTATCATCCTGTAAGAGGAGATAAAATAGATAATTCCCCAAATCTTCATCTCATATAATTCTATGTAATCTTTTATCTTTAAAAGAAGTATAATCAAACACAATCAAACCTAAAAAATGCTTTTAGAAACTTTCAATTAGTAAGTGGTGCTGAGATATAAAATGATCAAATAATGATCTATCCTTAATATTGAATATTTCCTAGGTCTGCTTATTGGTTATTTTAATTATTTTAGAATAGGAAATAGTTATTTCTATTAGAAATGGAAAGGAATGGAAATAAAAGTCAATTATGGCAGGCCCAAGACAAGAAAGAAAGAATAAATTGTGAAAAGGTGACTGATTTTTTTGTAATCTAAATTAAATATTTTAAAAAGAGCTTCAATAGCATTTATAGAGAGAGGTTTTCTGTTTATGTGTCATTTTTAATAAATGCCACAGATAAAAAAAATACAAGTACTCTGGAGATAGTTGAGGGAGAATTAAGGTAAAAGAACTCAAGTACAGGGGCACCTGGATGGCTTAGTCAGTTAAGCATCTGCCTTTGGCTCAGGTCATGATCCCAGGGTCCTGGGATCAAGGTCCTAGTTGGGCTCCCTGCTCAATGGGGAGCCTGCTTCTCCCCTCTCCCTCTGTTCCCCTTGCTTTGCTCCCTCACTCACACTCTCTCTCTCTCACAAATAAATAAATAAAATCTTTAAAAAAAAAAAGGAACTCTGGTAAAAGAAGAGAGTCTTGTGTATTTTGCTTTAAACTGGAACATGTCTCATTTTTAACAAAACTGGTAGAATTTTTTTTAACATTTTAAATAAAAACTTTATAAATTTTTTTAAAAGATTTTATTTATTCGGCTGAAGAGTGAGAGAGACAGTGAGAGAGTGAATACAAACGTGGGTACTGGGAGAGGGAGAAGCAGGCTTCCTGCTGAGCAGGGAGCTTAATGGGGGGCTCAGTCCCAGTAGTCTGGGATCATGACCTGAGCCAAAGGCAGACATTAATAACTGAGCCACTCAGGCGCCCCTATAAATAATTTTAGATTTATAGAAAAGTTGCAAAGATAATATAGGGAATTCTAATATCGTTTTCATTCCATTTTCCCCATTACTACCATTTTATATTAGCATGGTATATTTGTTAAAACTAAGAAAATATGATTTGTATTATTAACTAAACTCCAGACTTTGGGTTCACTAGTATTTTGTTAATGTCCTTTTTCTGTTCTAGGAATCAATTCAAATACATTTAATTGTCATGTCTCCTCCTCTGGTCTGTGATGTTTTTTCAACCTTTCTCCAAAAATGTGGTAGGATTTTGTTATGGCAGAATACATTGTATGAAATATAGTAAAAAAAGGTGGGGAGGTAAATATGTTGCTTTGAAAACTTAAGGGAAATGAAAATACAGAAAAAGTGAATATGTTATTTCTGGGAATAAGGGGTGTTGACAAGAATGAAGATCTTTAAAATGTATTCTAGAAGACAAAGGGACAAATTCTTGTCAACAAGTACTTTGAAGGTTTCATACTCTAGAAGGAGAGGGAGATTTGAATTTCTGAAAGCTAATATGCTGGCATTTACATCATTTGCATAGCTTTTTAATGTGCTAGTACTCTTCAAAGCATGTTTAATATGTTGAGTATTTCTCAAAAAATTCCATAAGATGTAAACTCTTATTAGACTTAATACAGTGATTCTCAGAGGAAATTTTGTCCCCAGGGGACATTTGGAAATATCTAGAAACATTTTTGATTATCACAACTTGGAAGAGGGGTGCTAGTGACAACTGCTGGGTGGAGAGGACAGGGATGTAGTTGCGTAGGGCAACCTTCCTCTACAAAGACTTTCAAAACAAACCCTGGTAATAAATGAGAAGGCAAAAATAAATGAGGTAGCTTTCTCAGGACTGCACAACAAGTAAGTGGTAGATTATACCAGAGTCTGTGCTCTTCACCACATTGTACCTCATCTTTAAGGGCATCATAAGAAAGGGGTTCAGCAGGAACAATATATTTAGGTAATACTGAGAACAGGGAGTGTGTGTGTGTGTGTGTGTGTGTGTGTGTGTGTGTGTGTGTGTATGGTGATGGTGGTAGGAAATATAAAGGATTGAGTATTCAGCTAACACATGTACTTACCTAAAGAGTGACAGAAATATCCATTCTTATTAGCAAGATGAATATTTGGGATAATAGTTTTAAAATTATTTAAGAATGAGGTTAGGCTTTGTGCTCAGTTATTACTGGACCTAGGCTGGGGTGCTGAGAATAAAGAGAACATGTTAATACAAGATACTGTGAAGAGGAAAGAAATAATGAAAAAGGCTTACAGAATGAGTGACTATTCCAAGTAAAGGAAAGAGAAGTCAAAGAGAGAAAGAGAGAGAGAGAGAGAGAGAGAGAGAGAGAGAGAGATTTTGCTGTTCTTAACTATAGGGCCTAGGAGAATTATGGCACAACATGACAGAGATGGGTAAATTGGGGAAATAAACTGGTTTAGGGAAAGAAACATTGCTTGATTCTGAATGGGGTTGCCCTGTAGCAATGGGGGATGCCAGGGGGTGGGGGATATGAATTGCAGGCTTAATAAAGTTTGGTTCTAGATCTTATATCCTGGTTTGCCTCTCAGAAAGTCCCAGTTAAGCCTGTTATCTGGACATTATTCTTAACGTTGCTCTCTCATTTTGAAAAATGTCCTATTTGGACAATAAATTATGCAGTCACCCTAACAAGAATACAGTAAGGTATCCTAAATCCTTTGGTATTTCCAGGTGATGCTAAATTTGAGAAATAATGCTAGAGAACATTGATAAATACCAGCAGGGCACTGTCTTATCAACAAGCAAACTATACCTCAGAGTGTGGAATCTCTTGAAGAGATCTTAAAGATCACAGTGAAGCAAAACCTGGGAAACTAAATTCTTAGTTTTTGCTTTCCAGGGACATGAAAACACCATAATTTAAATGTCATTAAGTAGAGGTGAAAAAGAAGATAATACCAGAAATAGATCCTCTATGATAGATCATTGTTTGGGATGGTTTATTTAGACAGAGATAGGAACTGAAAACAATGGGGTTGAGAATGGCTTTAATTTATATTATTCTTTACATTGTAATATAACATCTGTACTATACATGGATGAGATACTAGTCTCTACCTGAGTTTGGGAAAACTTGACTATCTTGACCCAACTTTAAACTTTATTTGAACCCAAGTTGTTTAAAGTGTATGTAGAACACAGAAATAGGTATTCCCACCTGGTTTCTGTCTGCCTAAAGCAATGGGCTTGGAACATTTTGGGTCAGGCAGAACATTGGAAACAGAAGAAAACTAATTTTAGCTTGATTGATTATAATGCGATGTCTTCAAATCTTATTCTCACGAACTTTACATATTGCATCTGTTTTAGGAGCCTTTCTCAATGGAGTGGTATATAAAACAGATGCAGACTTTGGAGGATGTTAGAAACACAAAGAAAATCATATGGACTTCATTCAACTGAGCACAAAATTCAACATCTGGAGAAGTTGAATTTTGATCCCAGTTCTGCAGTTGCCTTGCAATATCACTCATGGAAAAATCTTTCATTCTCTTTGGGCTCCAGTATTCTCTTCCTAAGAATGGGAAGCATCCTGACATGAGTTGTATGGGCAGTGTATAGAACTAACCAGTTCCTTACAATATGAGTTGGGAAACCTTACAAAACCAATGTAAACTGCTATTAAATTTGGGTCAAGACCCATAATTTATCTTTAGAAATGCCATTGTTTTGCTAGATACCATAGATCTTCAAATTCTGCTCCAGGTATTTTTTTTTTTTTAAACAAAATCTTTAGATGATAAATTGGGAAGATGCTCTTTCCATTGCAGCCTCTTTATCTGATTATTCCTATATCTGGGCTTAGCCAAATTATTATCTCTAACCAATAAATTAGTACTGTCACTTTACCTCAGTCCCTAAAAATCTGATAGTAAAAGTCATATAGTTTCACTTTAGAAAAAGGACAAAATTTTAAAAATCAAATGACCTTTTTTTTCATTACTCAAGGGACAGCCTCTTTTAACACTGTATTATATATATAGTCTCATTTTTGTAAGCGGGTTTGTATCTATAAGTATAGTGTGTGAGAGAGAGTGAGAGATTTTGTATGTACTCATTTTTCTGTTTAATGTACTCTTTAAATTCCTCAAGAAGCTTGATTCAAATATTTTCCAAACCTTTAAGTTTTTAATGCTATTTCTGACTTTTTGCCTTCAGCAAGTGACCTCACCTCCAATAAGGAATAAGAATCCGTCAACTGGAAATTTTCTCAACTTTGTTGCTACTAGACCTACACATTTGACATTTTCAACTATCCTTTTCTTTGCCATTTAGTTTGATGGTGAATATGTTGCTTTTCCTTTCCATTGACAATGGTTCCAGTTGAAAATATTCTTAGGAATCACATTGTGACAGTTGTTCTATCATTTCCCTCCTCTTTAATATGTTCGCTCACACTGACTGACATTTAGCTTTTTTTTTTTTTCCTAGATGTAGAGAATGTTGTTTCTATGGTTCTTGGGTGCATATTTGAACTACTCATAGCTCCTCAGTTCATGACTTGCAGTCAACAATTTCACCATTTCTTCCTTTAACCTCAAGGCCACTTCCCTTCAACCAGAGGGACCTACCCCAGTCTATTTATCCACACACATATTGTTGTCCTTGGAAACCTATAAAATATACAATGTATTTATGTTGGAATTTTTGCCTCACGTCAGAGTCAAAAAATATATTATCAGATTGACATGGAAATGTGGTTTTTATGACTAGTGAGAAAAGCTAGATGGAGATTTTGGCCCCAGTGTAAAACCAAATGGACTTGCTGATACTCTTGTCTACCTACCATCTTATCTTTTCTTTTCTTTTTACTTTACTTTCTTTTCTTTTTATTCTTCTCTTCTCCTCTCCTCTCCTCCCTTCTCCTCTCTTCTCTTCTTCTCTCCTCTTCTCTCCTCTTTTCTCCCTTCCCTTCCCTTCCCTTCCCTTCCCTTCCCTTCCCTTCCCTTCCCTTCCCCTTTCCCTTTCCCTCTTCCTTCCCTTTTCCTTTCTCTTTTTTTTTTCTTTTTCTTTTTCTTTTCTCTTCTTGCTGTATTGCACAGGTGAGGGACACCTAATAAAATCGGAATCAAAATTATAAGATTAGACATTCTTGCTTTGTTCTCAATCTTAGAGAACATTTCTTTTACCATTTTTTTGGATATTAGCTGTAGGCCTTATATTTGCCCTTTTTTTAATTTTTAGGTTGATGTTTAATTTCACTCCTAGTTTATTGACAGTTTTTTTCAGGATTTTGTGAATTTCATGTACTGCTTTTTCTGCACTTATTAAAATACTTGCCTTATTCTCTTTATTCCCTAATGTGTTAATATAGTGAATTACATGGATTAATTTTTATGTGTTAGATCTATATTGCATTTAAGGGATAAACTATATTTGGGCGTGATATATTAAACTTTTTATGTATTCCTAGATTCAGTGCCTAACATATTGTCAAAGAATTTCTCATCTATTGGGATATATGAGGGATATTGGTGTGTAATTTTCTTATAATATCTTTGTAAGTTTCTGTGCAGAATTTATAGAGGCTCTTAAAATGAACTAGATTGTGCCTTCTTATCCTCTGTTTTCTGTAAGGGTTGGTATGGAGTTGGCATTATTTATTTTTTAAATATGTGTTAGAGGCCCTGGGCCAGGAATTTTCCTTCTGTGTTTTATAATCTTTTTAATATCTATTGGATCTGGATTGATAACTTTTTCTTTCATTCTGCTTTTTCTAGATTCTTAGATTAAAAATTTATATTGATTTGAGATCTTTTCAACAAAATTGTTTAATGATACATTTTCTTTCTAAAAACTGCTTTAGCTGAATCTCAAATTTTGATTTATTTTTTTAGTTCAATTTTTATTTAATTTTCTTTGTAAGTTTGTTTTTATTTCATAGATTATTTAAAGGTTTTTAGGTTAATTTCAAAATACTTGGCAATTTTCCAGTTTTCTTTTTAATTTTTTTCCTAGTTTAATTCTATTTTATAGAATACATTTATTATTATTTCAGACCTGTAGTTGATTAAAACCTCTTTTATAGCCCCGAACATGTATGGTTTATCAGGGTGACAGTGCCTAGTGCATGAAAAGAGTGTGCAGTCTGCTCTTACTGGAGATGTTGTTCCATACAGGAAAATTAGATCAAGTTTAATGGAAATGTTTACTTCTACATCCTTATTGAATATTTATATACTTTTTTCCTATGAATTACTAAAAGGAATATTGAAATGTTCAACTCTGTTTTTCACATTGTTTCTCCTTTCAGTTCTATTGTTTTTTTTTTCTCTTTATTGACCTTGAAACTCAATTATTAGGTGCATGCAAATTTAAGGGTAAGCATTGTTATATCTTCTTGATGTATCACTCATCTTATAAAATGTTTCATTTTAATCCCGGTAATGTGCCTGTTCTGAAGTCTTTTGGTTACTATTCATATAGACAGCTCTCATCTTTTTTTCATCTTTTTTTTATTTGTTTTTTCATGGTCTGTATTTTTTTGTTATTTTACTTTTAAAACTTTTATGTTTATATTTAAAGCAGGCTTTTCAAAAAAAAATTTTTTTGAAAGAGAGAGAGTTGTGTACCTGTACATACAAGAATGGGGAGGAGCAGAGGGAGAGAGAGAGAATCTCTAGCACACTCTGCACTGAACATGGAGTCCCATATGGGACTGAATTTCTTGCCCCTGAGATCATGACCTGAGCCAAAAATCAAGAGCCAGAGGCTTAACAGACTGAGCTACCCAGGCACCCTCAAAACAGACTTCTTATAGATAGCTGATAGATCTTTTTTAAATTCTGATAATCTTTGCCTTTTAATTGGAATGTTTATTTTATTTTTTAAAAGATTTTATTTATTTATTCAATAGAGAACATGAGAGAGAGAGTGCACAAGCAGGGGGGAAGGATAGAGAGAGAAGCAGACACCCACCGAGCAGGGAGCCTGATGTGGGACTCAGTCCCAGGACCCTGGAACCATGACCTGAGCCAAAGGCAGATACTTACAAACTGAGCCACCCAGGCGCCCTTAATTGGAATGCTTAAACCACTAGTATAAAATGCAATTATTGACATTGCTGGGTTTAAATGTTACATGTTGCTATTTTTATATCTGGGTATCTATATAGGTTTCTTTCAGCATTCTTTTTTTTTTATTCTTTTATTCTATTTATTTACACATGGCTTAGGACTTATTTATCCTTGTTTAATTTTTTTAAAGATTTTATTTATTTGATAGAGTGTGTGTGTGTGCATGTATGTGTGTGTGTGTATGCACAAGCAGGGGGAGTGGCAGGCTGAGGGAAAAGCAGGCTCCTGGAGGAGCAGGGAGCCCAATATAGGACTGGATCCCAGGATCCTGACAGTATGACCTGAGCGGAAGATAGATGCTGACTGAGCCACCCAGATACCCCATCCTTGTTTAGTTTTTAATGGTTTTCCTTGGGTTCATCTGTATATCTTTAACTTTAAACAGTCTACCTTCATATGATATTATTTCACTTTATGGTAGAAGAGTACATTTCTATTTCCTTATCTTTTTTTTTGTAATTGTTGTTAAACAGTTTACTTCTAGGTATTCTATGAAGCCAACAATCATTTACTATTTTTTCTTTTAAAAGTCAATTATATTTGGAAGAGATTAAAAGTGAGAAGATACATAAGTTCTGTCTTTCCAGACTTTAATGATTTCCTGCAATTTTTATTTGTGTGGATCCAAATTTCCATTTGACATCATTTTCCTTGAAAGATTTTCTTTTTTTTACAGTTTTTATTTAAATTCTAGTTGGTTAACATACAGTATTATATTAGTTTCAGGTATACAATATAGTGATTCAATACTTGCATATATTACACAGTGCTCAGTACAACAAGCATACTCCTTAATCCCCATCCATTATTTAATTCATCTCTCAATCTACCTCTGTTCTTGGTAATTAGCAGTTTATTCTCTAGTGTTATGAGTCTGTTTCTTGGTTTGCCTCTTTCTCTCTCTTTTCCCTTTGCTTTTTTTTTTTGTTTGTTTCTTAAATTGCACATGAATGAAATCACATGGTCTTTATCTTTCTCTGATTGGCTTATTTCACTGAAGATAATTCTCTCTAGCTCCATACATGTCTTTGCAAAATGACAAGATTTTATTCTTTTTATGGCTGAGTAATATTCCATTGTGTGTATGTGTGTGTGTGTGTGTGTGTGTGTGTGTGTGTGTGTCAAACCTTCCTTGTCCATTTATCATCTGATGGTCACTTGGGCTGTTTTCATAATTTGACTATTGGAGATAGTGTTACTATATTGGAGTGCATGTATCCCTTTGAATCAGTATTGTCATATTCTTTGGGTAAATACCTAGTAATGTGATTGCTGGATCATAGGTTAGTTCTATTTTTAACATCTTGAGGAACCTCCAAAACTGATTTCCAGAGTGACTGCACCAGTTTGCATTCTCACCAACAGTACAAGAGGCTTCTCCTTGCTCTGCATCCTTACTGACACTTGTTTCTTGTTTTGTTGATTTTAGCCAAATAGGTGTGAGGTGATAAATTTGCATTTCCTTGATAATTGATGTTAAGCATCTTTTCATGTGTCCGTTGGCCATTTATATGTTTTCTTAGGAAAAATGTCTATTGATGTCTTCTGCCCATTTTTTAATTTGATTATTGTTTTGGGGGAGTTTTATAAGTTCTTTATATATTTTGGGCACTAACCTTTTATCAGCTATGTCATTGGCAAATATCTTCTCCCATTCTGTAGATTGCCTTTTAGTTTTGTTGTTTCCTTTGTCATGCAAAAGCTTTTTATTTTGATGTAGTTTATGGTTGCCTTTGTTTTCCTTGCTTCAGGAGACATAGCTAGAAAGAAGTTACTGTGGCTGATGTCAAAGAAGTTACTGCTTGTGTTCTCTGTAGGATTTTTATGGTTTCAGGGCTCACATTTAGGTCTTTAATACATTTGAAATTACTTGTGTTTTTCATAGTGGTTATTCTCTCCTGCTTTGTCAAAGATTAATTGACCATATAATTATGGGTTAATTTCTGAGTTTTCCATACTGTTCCATTGATCTATGTGTATGTTTTAATACCAATTCCAAACTGTTTTGATTACTGTACCTTAACAATATAACTTGAAGTCCAGAATTCTGATGCCTACAACTTTGCTTTTCCTTTTCTAGATTGCTTCAACTATTCAGGGTTTTTTGTGGCTCCATATAAATTTTAGGATTGTTTGTTCTAGCCTAGTGAAAAATGCTGTTGGTATTTTGATAGGGATTACATTAAATCTGTAGATTCCTTTAGGTAATATAAACATTTTAATGATATTTGTTCTTACAATTCATGAGCATGGAACATCTTTGCATTTCTTTGTGTTGTCTTCAGTTTCTTTCATCTGTGTTTTATATTTTCAGAGTATAGATTTTTTTACTCCTTTGGTTAAGTTTATTCCTAGGTATCTTAGTGGTTTTGGTGCAATTGTAAATGGGATTGATTCCCTAATTTCTCTTTCTACTGCTTCATTATTAGTATATAGAAATGCAACAGATTTCTATAAGTTGATTTTGCCTCTGTGACTTATTAAATGCACTTATTAGTTCCAGCAGTTGTTTAGTGGAGTCTTCTAGGTTTTCTATATATAGTATGATGCCATCTGCAAATAGGGAAAGTTTTACTCTTTTCTTGCTGATTTTATTTCCTTTTTTTAAAAAAAATATTTTATTTACTTATTTGACAGAAACACAGCTAGAGAGGGAACACAAGCAGGGGGAGAGAGAGGGAGAAGCAAGCAGACTTCCTGCCAAGGAGAGAGCCCAGAGTGGGTCTTGATCCTGGGACTCTGAGATCATACCTGAGCTCAAGGCAGACCCCTGATTTTATTTCTTTTTGTTGTCTGATTGCTGTGGCTAGGACTTCCAGTGTTATGTTTATTAGATGTGAGAATAGAAATCCTTATCTTGTTCCTGACCATAGTGGAAAAGCTCTCAGTTTTTTCCCATTGAAGATGATATTAGCTTTGGGTTTTCATATATAGCCTTTACTTTGTTTAGTAAACAAAATAAACCTCCTTTGTTGAGGATTTTCATCATAAATGGATGTTCTATTTTGCCAAATGATTTTTCTGCTTCTATTGAAATGATCATATAGTTTTTATTCTTTCTCTTATTGATGTGATGTATTACTTTGATTTGCAAATACCAAACCACACTTTAAACCTTAGGAATAAATCTCATTTGATCTTGGTGAATGAGTTTTTTTTTCATTGTGTTGTTGGATTTGGTTGGCTGGTATTTTGTTGAGGATTTTTGCATCTATGTTCATCGGGGATATTGACCTACAGCTCTCTTTTTGGTGTCTCTATCTGGTTTTGGTATCAGGGTAATGCTAGCAATGAATTTGGAAGTTTTCCTTCCTTTTCTATTTTTTTGAAATAGATTGAGAAGAATAGGTATTAACTCTTCTTTAAATAAATATTTGGTAGATTTCACCTGTGGAGCCACTTGGTCTTTGACTTTTGTTTTAAGATTACTGATTCAATTTCTTGCTGATTATCAATTTGTTCAATTTTTTAATTTCTTCCTATTTAAGTTTTGTTAATTTATATGTTTCCAATAATTTATCCATTTCTTCTAGGTTTGTCCAGTTTATTGTCATATAGTTTTTATTATAATAGTCTCTTATAATTTGTATTTCTTTGGTAATGGTTTTATTTCTCCTCTCTCACTTATGATTTTATTTATTTAGGTACTTCCTCTGTTCTTTACGGCTGGCAAGAAATTTATCAATTTTATTAATCTTTTCAAAGAACCAGCTCCTGGCTTCATTTTTCTGTTCTTTGAGGATTTTTTATTTTGTTTGTTTGCTTGTTTTGTTTTGTTTTAGTTTCTATATCATTTATTTCTGTTCTAATGTTTATTATTTCTTTCCTTTTTGATGGTATTAGGCTTCATTTGTTATTCCTTTTCTAGCTCCTTTAGGTCTAAGGTTAGTTTGAGTATTTGAGATTTTTCTTGCTACTTGAGGTAGGCTTGTATTGCTATTTATTTCCCTTTTATGACTACTTTTGCTACATTCCAAAGGTTTTGGACTGTTTTGTTTTCATTTTAATTTGTTTCTATATATTTTTTTAATTTCTTCTTTGATTTCCTGGTTGACTCATTCATTGTTCTATAGCATGTTGCTTAACTTCCATATATTTGAGGTTTTCCCAAATTTTTTCTTGTGGTTGACTTCTAGTTTCATAGCATTGTGGTCAGGAAAAAGTGTATGGTATGACTTCAGTCCTCTTGAATGTGTTGAGGCCTATTTGTGCCCTAATATGTGATCTAGTCTGGAGAATTTTCCATGTACACTTGAAAAGAATGTGTATTAAAATATTTTTAAGATGGAATATTCTGAATATGTCTATTAGGTCTATCTGGTCCAGTGTTTCATTCAAAGCCATTGCTGCCTTGTTGATTTTCTGTTTAGATGATCTGTCCAATGTAAGCAGGGTGTTAAAGTCCCCTAGTATTATTGTATTATTATTGATTAGATCCTTCGTGTTTGTTATTAATTGTTTTATGTGGTTGGATGCTCCCGTGTTGAGTGCATAAATATTTACCATTATTATTTCATCTTGTTGGATAGTCCCCTTTATGACTGTACAGTGTCCTTGTTTGTTTCTTGTTATCATCTTTGTTTTAAAGCCAGTTCATTCTGTGGAAGTATAACTACTCTGGCTTTCTTTAGACATCCATTTGCATGATAAATGTTTCTCCATCATTTCACTTTCAATCTGTAGGTGTCTTTAGGTCTAAAATGAGTATTTTGTAGTCAGCTTATAGATAGGTCTTGTTTTCTATCCAACCTGGCAGTTTATGTCTTTTGGGTGGAGTGTTTAGTCTATTTGATACATTCAAAGTAGTTATTTATAGATATGTAGTTGTTGCCATTTTCTGATCCTTGTGTTTTGCTGGTTTTCTTTAGTGATATATTTGGATTTCTTTCTCTTTATTCTTTGCATACCTATTAGTGATTTTTATATATGGTTACCATTAGGTTTATGTATAACCTCTTCCACAAATAACAGTTTATATTAAGTTGATGGTCATTTAAGTTTGAACATTTTCTTCGCTCCTTTCCTTGGCACATTTAGGTATATGTTAGTATATTTTATAAACTTTTTTTTGTTTGCGTGAGTTACTTGACTGATTTTTCACAGAAATACTCATTTTTTACTGCTTTTGTGTTTCCTATTTTTATACTTTCACTTTTGGTCTCTCCTTTCCATTCAAAAGGTCCCCTTTAATAATTCTTTCAGTGTTGAATTAGTGATCATGAACTCCTTTAGTTTTTGTTTGGGAAGCTCTTTATCTCTCCTTCTATTCTGAATGATACCCTTGCTGCATAGAATACTCTTGGCTGCAGATTTTTCTATTTCAGCACTTTGAAAGTAGCATGCCAGTTTCTCCAGCTTGCAAGGTTTCTGTTGAAAAAATCTCCTGCTATCCTTATGGGGTTTCCCTTGTAAGTTTGTGACTACTTTTGTCTTGCTGCTTTTAGGATTTTTTTTCTTTTCACTGTAATTTACAAATTTAATCACAATATGTGTTGGTGTTGGCCTGCTTTTGTTGATTTTGGTGAGAGCTCTCTTTGCCTCTTGGATTTGGAAGTCTGTTTCCTTTCCGAGATTAGGGAAGTTTGCAGCTATTTTTGCAAATAATTGTTCTGCCCCCCTTTCCCTCTCCTCTTCTTCTGAGACTTCTGTAATATGAATGTTATTACTGTTGATGGAGTCACTGAGTTCCCTAAGTCTATTCTCATTTTGCATAATTCTTTCTTTTACTCATCTTTATTGCTTTCCATTACTTTGTCTTCTAGGTCATTAATTAATTCCTCTGCTTCTTCCAGCCTGTTGTTCATTGCATCAAGCCTGTTCCTAATCTCATCTATTGCACTCTTCATTTCTGATTGATACTTTTTTAACTCTTTCATCTCTTTGGTAAAGGTCTCACTGATGTCTTCCGTTATTTACTCAAGTCCAGGGAGTATCCATATGATCATTGCTTGAAATTCTCCATCAGGTATGTTACTTATATCTGTTTTACTTAGATCTCTGGCCATGACCTTATCTTATTTTTTTATTTGGGATAAATTACTCTGCCTTCCCATTTTGTCTAAGTCTCTGACTGCTTCTCTGTGTTAGAAAAGCCAATTATATCTCCTGCTTCTGAAAGTAATGTCTTTAAGAAAAAGAGGTCCTATAGTGCCCAGGGCCTGGCACTTCAGGGAGTATCTCCAGTGTGTGCTGTATGCATTCTGCCCCTGTGTTATGGATGTTCTGTTCTTCAGGTCATTCATCTGCAGAGGCTCTCTTTGCCTGTCATGGACAGTATTTGGTCCTGAGCTGAATGTGGTAACTTCTAACTAGGTGTGCTTTGGTCTGCTTATGAAATGAAACCTGCTACTACCTCACCCAGAAACGAGGCCCTGAAAAACTCTCTGGTCAGGAGATGTGGTGTGGGCAGGGGTTTATGCTGGATTGCTGGAGAAGGGTCCTGCCACACTGGGACTGAGGTAAGGTTGACTGTTAAGGGCAGTTCCACAGGGCACAGGGGGTGGGTGGGCTTAATGTAAGCAAGTTAGGCAGCTAGTATCAGTGTTGTGCTGCTTCCCACAGGTGGCTCTCTGTTTATGTTGAGGGGCAGGGGAGGGAAATGGTACCAACTGTTTCTTTGTTCCTGGAGAGACTAATGCTGCCTCTCAGAGACAGGCTCTGAGAAGAGTGAAATCCCCCCTATGTGACCCACATGCTCTTCAGATTGCTGTTTTTATGTTGTCTGCCCCCAGGTTGTTTGCCTGCCTTCTATCCAAGAATATCATAGTGCCATCTGGGCTCTGTCCCAGCCATGTTCACTGAACTTTGAAACTTTAGACTTTAAGCCCTGCTTGTTGCAAGAACTCACAAAATTCAGCCACTCTTATTTTCCAAGCCAATAGCTGTGGAGGAACATTCTCCTTACATTCCCCTCTGTGCCCTCTCGTGCACTCTTCTCTAACCATGGTTCCCTTCCCTTGACAGCAGTCAGGATCTGTTTCTCTCCAAATCTGTATCTCCACACTTTCTACCTTCCTCAGTATGGCCTCTTTTCTCTTTAGTTGTGGAGTTTGGTCTGTCAGTCTTCTGGTTGATTTCTGGAGTATTTAGGATGATTTGTTAGTTATCTAGTTGGGATGAGGTGAGCCTACAGTCCTTCTACTGCACCACCATCTTCCTGTCCCTTGAAAGACTTTCTTTAAAATTTCTTGTAATACAAAAAAAAAAAAAAAAAAAAAAAATCTCTTATAATACCAGTCTGTCAGTGATGAATTCTCTCAATTGGTGTTTGTCTGAAAAATCCTTTGTTTTAACTTCAAATTTGGAAACTACAGTCATTGAATAAAAGATTTTTAGTTAAAAAAAATTCTTTCCCTCATGTAAAGATATATTTTCATTGTATTCTGGCATGTATGGCTTCTGATGGTCTATCTTTAGTCTTATTTTTGTTCTTCTATGTATATAATAAATCTTTTCTCTTTGCTTTTAAGATATTTATTTCCCTTTATTACAGACTTTGAGCATCTGATTATATTTTTGATGTTTTTTTTTTTTAAAGATTATTTCAGTGAAGTTTATTGAGTTCTGTAGATCAGTGGGCACATCAAACTTGGAAATATTTTGCAAATATTCTTTCAGATTATTTCTGTTCTGTCATCTCTCTTCTTCTGGCATTCCAATTAAATACGTGTCATCCCATTCTATATTGTACCACAGAGTATTGTTATGTTTCTTATTTTGATATTTAATCTCTTTCTTTTTTTTAAAAGATTTTATTTATTTCTTTGAGAGCGAGCACAAGCAGGGGAGCAGCAGAAGGAAAGGGAGAAGCAGGCTCCCCACTGAACAGGGAGCCCACCATGGTGTTCAATCTCAGGACCCCAGGATCATGACCTGAGCCAAAGGCAGATGCTTAACTAACTGATCCACCCAGCTGCCCCTGTCTCTTTCTTCATTTTGGGTAATTTCAGTTGGTATCTATAAAAGGTCACTAATTACTAATCTTTTGTTGTATAATGTCCAATCACCTCTTAAGTCCATTTGTTGTATTTTTCATTTCACAAGGTATATTTTATTTCACCTACAGAATTTTTATTGGTATCTTTTTTATACCTTACTCTTCTTTATCCTAGCCATGTTTTCTTCTATTTTATTGAACATATGGAACATATTTTGTCATCTTTGTCTTCTAGTTCCCTTATACCTGATTCCTCATTCTGATTTTATTGTTGATTTTTCTCCTTATTGTTATATTTCTGTTTCTTTTGGCATACCTGATAATTGCTTTTTTTAATAATTTTATTTATTTATTTTAGAGAGAGAGAGAGCATGAATATTGGGAGGGGCAGAGGGAGAAAGAGAATCTCAAGAGGACTCTGCCCTGAGCACGGAGCCTGGGGTGGGGCTTGATCTCACAACCCTGAGATAATGACCTGAGCTGAAGTCAAGAGTCAAACACTTAATCAACTGAGCCACCCAGGCACCCTGCATGCCTGATAATTTCGTGTTGAATGCCAGATGTTGTGAATTTTTCATTATTGGTTCTTAGATTTTGATATATTCCTTTTTTTAAAAAAAAAGATTTTATTTATTTATTTGACAGAGAGAGACAGGGAGAGAGGGAACACAACGGGAGTGAGAGAAGGAGAAGCAGGCTCCACACTGAGCAGGGAGCCTAATGTGTGCCTCCATCCCAAGACCCTGAGATCTGAGCCACCTGAGTCACCCAGATGCCCTGATTTTGATATATTCCTTTAGATAGTGTTGAATTTTGTTCTGGTGTGGGGTACAATTATTTGGAATTAGCTGGATCTTTTTAAGCCTCACTTTGAAGCTTTTGTCTAACAGATTTTAATTAGTATTGATGTAAAGCTAAATTAATCCCAGGTAGTGAGGTGATAATCTTTTACAATTTCTACACTATGCCCCCATTTATTATAAGGTCTTTCATCTTTGGTTGGTAGGAATACAAATTATTCCCAGCCCAGTGTGAGCTCTAGGAATTGTTATATTTACTCCTATGTCTTCCTACTCCTCTTTTTCCTGTGTTGGATAGTTTCCCCCTTCCACTGTACGGATCTACATTCAGCTAAATACTCTAAGAATCCTTCTTCAGAGTCTCAGCATTCTCTCTCTAGATATAGATATTGATTGATAGAGAAAGAGATCCTCTTTTTATCTTTCTATCTCTGTATGCAACTCCTTTTCTCCAGTACTTTACTCTGTAAATTCTCATTAACTTGGCCTCCTAAACTCCAGTCACTGTCTCCTCAATTTGAGCTTTCCTTCACTCTGTCATGGCCTGGAAACTATCTTCAGGCAGTAATCTGGTATAATCATGTGCCCACCTTGTTTGTTTCTCTTCTTTCAGGGATAACAATCTTGTAGTTCCTTGCTGCCTGATATCTGAAAATCATTATTTATTTCCTATATTTTGTCTTTTTTTTCTTTTTTGGTGTTCAAGTGACAAGGGTATATCTGATCCCATTTATTCCATGCTGACCAGAATCAGAAGTATCGGTATACCTTTCATTAGAATTCATTTCTGCCATAATATTTTATGATTTCTACTGATATTTTTTCCTCCTTTCCTTTCATTAGTTGGAACATACTTTGTGATTCTCTTAAAAGTTTGTCTATTTCATCTACTTTTTAAACAGTTTCCTTAAGTATTGTGATTCATATTTTGTTATATTTTATTTTTATTTATCAATTTTATAAATTTGTATTTTTACCTAAAAGTCAAGAGTTACTATAGCAAGTCACTTTTGCTTCTGGTTTTTATACCTACTTACCCTCTATGCCATAGTTAACATTGTATTACTGTCATTTAGAATTCTAGATCTCTACTACTATTGGTATATATTTTTTGTCTTGTTTGTTTAGACAATAGCAAACATTACTGATATATTTTCTCACATGTTCCCATATTTCAGAGCACCCTCCTATACTTGTTTCTTTTTTTCTGAGACACTTCCAATGATGCTTTCAAAGAACATGGTTATACGATGGAATATCTGAAACTTTGCATGGCTGAATAAAACGTTATTTGGCTTTCATTGTTAAATGACTACTTTTCTGGATCTAAAATTGTTTTTCAGTTTGTTTTATCGCATCACCCTGAATATGGTACTTCGTGGTCTTCTTTATCCTGCATTATTGCCAATTTGTTTGTTTGTTCTATGGTAGGTATTACATTATTACTTTACCAATATTTATGGAATTTTGTCTTTGTCTTTGATTTTTCTTTTTAATATGTCTAGGAATGGCCTTTAAAAATCTGTTTAGTGTGGCATTCCACCAACCATTTCATTCTATAGTTGAATATTTTGCTATAAAAACATTTACATAAATTATTTCCTTTTACTAAACATAAAAATAGATGAGTTGAAAGACATCATCTGACATATTGAAGGCAAAATAGATACTAATGGAGTGGATTAAGGGCAACAAGTTAGAAATGATAGCACCTTGGTTTCATGAAAAGCCACTCCTTATGGAAAATCTGGTACAACCATGTAATTGATATTGGTTGGTAGGAATTTTTCATAGTGTTCTCCTGTGTATTGTTCTTCTGTCCTGCTAAAGGGCCTTATTCTAACTTTGTTTAATGAAAAGCAATTCCATCTCTGATCTGGAAGTTTATCAACTACTATTTCTCATGTCTAGTCCTGTTTAAATTTTTAATTTATTTGGAGATTTTTATGAGTGATTTGGTAGGAATATGGAAAAGGGTAAATCAGGCAATGCTAGCATTTTGCCACAAAAATCTGGAACTCTTGAAATACCTTTACCTCAGACTTATGATTCACTTGCTTCTGGATTCTTTTTTGAGCCCTGTCTGGGCAGCTGCTATCTCTTATTTCTCCAGCACAATCACAATCCTTCTACCCTTTCTTTTAATGGAAAGCTCTCTATACACTATAATTAATAGATGTATCTTCCATTGACTCCAGCCCAGACTACCTCGTCTAGGCCTTGAGCACTGTCTCAAACCAAATACAGGATAATGCGATTTTCTCCTGGGAATTTGAATCTTGAATAAACTGGTGAAAGAATGGAAAGGAGTTGAAGAATTTTGGAGAAAGAGCCTTGTTCCTGTCCTTTCAATCTCTGTTTATACAAATTATCTTTAATCTTTGAGCTACCCACTATCCTTTCAATAAACTCCCTTTTTTTTTTTTTCCTTGCCTGTGTAAGTAAAAGTTTATTGTGGTTTCTTGGAGAGAAAAACATTTTAACTGATAAGATTTTGTATAAGAGTTGGCAACAGGAAACAGATCCTAAGAGACATGTACAATGTTTGTTGGATAGAGATAAAATAGAAGACATTAAGACTTTTATCCATTCTTAGGGAAGTAAATTAGCATCTAAGGTACCCAGTTCACCATCAGCTAATTATGTTGTCATCTGTCATCATCTGAGATCTTGTCTGTAGTTCTAGGATACCAGGTACACGCTGCTATAAGACTATTTAATGGAAATGATCTTTAAAAAAATCATAGCATAGGATAGTTGTTTTTGATGGGACTAGATAATATAAAGCAAGAGAGTGACAAGAAACAATGCCAAAATTCTTGTCTCATGGAAAGGAAAAGGTTACGTACACTATATTTGTTCAGATTTATAGATTTGCAATTATTGAAAACAAATTGTGATTAACATAGTGTTGCTGAGTTACAAAAGTAAAATTTACAGCCTCATAATTATCTTATGTGATACAACACTGATCAGAAAGATGTTGAACCCTAATAATTGGAATGAAAATATTTCTGAATAATTCAGTAAAGTCTTGGAATAATCTGAAAAAGTTGAACTTCATTTTCTAGTTCTAAGAAGTAAGTATTTCCTTTTAGGAGAAAGCTAAAATTGTCATCTTTCTCTACTTTCCATTGCCTGCCTATTCTTTAACTAAAGCCTGAATTCATCATGCCCTGTGACAATATTTAAAATAAAATTTAAAAAAGGGGAAGGAATTCAAGTAAAAAAATTAGGAATTTCTTATATACATCATCAAAATTCTAGTTATGGTTATAAGAATTGGACAGGCTTATGTAAGATACTAGTATTAAGTGGAGCTGGAGTGGAGCATCTATAGGAAGTCTCTATAACACTGCGTTAGTCTGATCAGACTTCCATAACAAAATACTGCAGACTGAGTGGCTTAACCAACAAAAATATATTTCTCACAATTCTGGAGACTGAGTCCAAGATTCCATTTATTGGCCAGTTAGGTTTCTTTTGAGCTCTCTTTCCTTGGCTTACAGCTGACTACTTTTTCTGGGCCTTCACGTGGTGTTTCCTTTATGTGTATACTTGGTGTCTTGCCATGTTTAAATTTCCTTCTCTTTTTTTGAAAGTTCTTATGTAAATTCCAGCTAGTCAACATACAGTGTAATGTTAATTGAGGTGTATAGTATAGTGACTCAGCCCTTCCACACATCACCTGGTGCTCATCACAAGTGTGTGTACTCCTTGAATCCCCCATCACCTATTTAACTCACCCCTCACCTCCCTTCTGGTAATAATCAGATGGTTCTCTATAGTTAAAGTCTGTTTCTTGGTTTGCCCCTCTTTCTCTTTGTTTTTTCCTTTGTTCATTTTTTTGTTTCTTAAATTTCATATGTGTGTGAAAGTATATATTATTTGTCTTTCTCTCACTGACTTTTTTGCTTAGCATAATACTTCCTAGCTCTATCCATGTCACTGAAAATTGCAAGATTTCATTCTTTTTTATGGTTAAGTAATATTCCATTGTGGATATTTACCACATTTTCTCTATCTACTCATCAATTGATGGACACTTGGGCTGTTTCCATATTTTGGCTATTGTAGATAATGCTGCTATAAACATTGGGGTGTATACATCCCTTTGAGTTAGTATTTTTGATTCTCTGGATTATTACCTAGTAGTATATTTCCTGGATTATAGGGTAGTCCTATTTTTAACTTTCTGGTACGCCTCTATGTTTGTTATTGTTTATTATTGTTGTTATTGATTTCCTCTTCTTATGAGGATACCATCAAAATTAAATAAGACCCACTCAAATGATCTCATTTTAACTTAATAATTTCTTTAAAAGCCTGATTTCCAAATACAGTCACATTCTGAAATGCTATTAGTTAGGGTTTCAACATATGAATTGTGGGGGCATAATTTTTAACCCATAAAAAGTATAGTTATTTCAAAACAAAGACTTAAAATCTAGGTGTTATGTGTGGGATTAGATATTGAGGTTATTATACCAAAAGAACAAATTGCCCACAAGTAGATTTATTGATAGGAAAAATTGGGTGAATTCTGTATTCAAGACTCCAATAGGGACTAAAAACTGTTATATTCTGGTTTTCTGACTTGGGTAATGCCACCTGGATCCAGCATTAGCCTAGCCCAAATGACCTGTGAGACCCAGAAATAGGTCTTGGCATAATCAATAGAAAGCCATTTTGTTTTAATTCCAGAAAAAAAAAATGAACATTTTTTTTGAACTATGAACTGCATCTGGGTCCAGAAAATTTACCTACAGCTCTGTCTAAAGAATAGATTGGAGAGGAGGAGGAGGACCAGAATATTCTCAACATGTTTTAGGGCCTGCTCTTATAGACTTTAAATGTTGCTATTGAGTGGGCTTTCCACTGCTGGGCAGCTTAGGAGAAATGCACAATGGAATAATCTAGATCAAAACAGCTACAGATACCAAGAAGACATAGTTTTTATAATACATATTCAGGAGGTGAAGTCTCTGATCTTAGACTTGTCTGTCATTGGCTTTGCTCGCATTTACTTTGTACATCAGTTCAGCAAAGTGCTGGCATATATAAGTTGTTCAGTTAATGTTTGTTAAATAAATACATGGACTATAATAATATCCAATAATATCTAGGATTTCATGAGGGCTTACCATTCCCAAACCTTTTCTCATGTCTCTTATCCAAGTATTAATGTATATAATCACCAAAATATCTCTCATAGCATTGGCACTATTATTTTTCCCAAGGTCCAGATAAGGAAAAGTAATTTGCCCAGTATCATCCACCTGATGCCTGGCACAACTGGGACTTGAACCTAGTTTAAGATAGATTCCAGCACCCATGTTCTTTAATACTGTAAAAGTTCTTTTTAGAATTTCTAAAAAGAACCTCTGGACTTTAATCTAGATGATTACATTTTAATCATTTGCTCTAGAAGGTAGGATAACTGAAGTCTGGATTTATAAACATTTCTGTTAAACTGGCTGGAGGGTTAGGAGTCTGGAAACAGAAAAAGTTGATGAACTGGTGACAAGGACTATTTTGGGGAAAATTTATGCCCGTGGACCTTTCAGGATGAATTAAAGGCCTTAAAAATACCTGTGCCCATGTGAATGGTTAACCAAATACCTCAAATGTCTAGTTGAGACTAGGAAATCCAATGGACAGGAAGGCTCCTATCTTGATTAGAGTCAGTTTCTGCAGTCACCTCACTACTTGCTTAGTTACCCTTGTGAATTCTTTATTCAGTATGGCAGTAATAAAAAAGTGCAATGATCCAAAAACAAATTTCCACTTATCAGGGCTTGCCTAGTGATTGCAACTATTAAGTTCCTAAATTGCCAGCAGCAGCGGTCAACCCTGAAGTTGTAGAATGGTACAAATACCTGAAAGGAACCAGCCAACTCCCCATTAAACTGAACCTCTTTTGCCATAGGAAGGGCAGTGTAGATTTTTTTTTCCCACAGGTTTTTTTTTTTTTCCTCCCACTTTACTGGACTTAGCACTTAATGCATTATAATGATGAAATCAGTGTTTTCCAGAAAATACTTACCAAATTGAAGGATTGACGTAGATAGAAGAGTTCCATGAGTTTCAGTATTCATGATGTAGATCATCACCCACAAATAGTTGGCTTTACGAAATGGCTCAATGAAAATTTAATTCCAGTGCCAGCAGGAAGACATTATTCTGTCAATTAAGGAAGGTCATATATTCCTGAAGCAGCAAAAAAATTTTTTTTCTCTAGCCAAATATATATGTCTAGTAATCATTGATTAAAGATGGGATGATGGGGCACCTGGGTAGCTCAGTTGGTTAAGCAACTGCCTTTGGCTCAGGTCATGATCCCGGAGACCCGGGATCCAGTCCCACATCGGGCTCCCTGCTGGGCAGGAAGCCTGCTTCTCCCTCTCTCACTCCCCCTGCTTGTGTTCCCTCTCTGGCTGTGTTTCTCTCTGTCAAATAAATAAAATCTTAAAAAAAAAAAAAAAAGATGGGATGATGCTGTGAAATTTATACAAAATGACCCACAATTAAAATATTTAATCCTATCCTCATGAGTTTGGTATCTGCTGGGTGAGAGGTCTTAGTAGGGAGGGCTGAATGGTTCCACCAGGAGGTGTATTCTTGTGATCACTGGATTGGAAGCTGAGGCTACTATTTGGTCATTGTGTACCAAAGGGGGTTCAGGCACTGAGAGTGGTTATTGACCTTTACTGTCAAGGGAAAACACAATTGCTTCCAGATACAGAGCATAAGAGGATGTGGTTGTAACCCACGTATTCTTTATGCTTCTCTTTGTACTTTGAATTACCATGGATATAATTATTGGAAGACTACTACAACCTCATGTAGCTAGTATCACAAGCACTGTCCTTGGAGCATGGTGAATATTTGGGCCAGACCTATGTGCAAAAACACGTGACCAACTAAGAGACTGGCTAAAAGATTGATAAATATAAAATATGTTGCAAAGAAAAAATGTTAAAAAAAAGTATTTACTACAGCCTTGTGAGCAGTTGAACAAGTTGACCAAATAAAGGTCAAGTATTTACTAGTATATTCCTGCTTGCTGTATCATTCTTTCTTTCTTTCTTTTTCTTTTTCTTTTTTTCTTTTTTTTTTTTTTTGGACTTTTGACTACTATCCTATCCCAGAGTCTCGGTGGTAGTTACATTTTTCATGCCACCTGTAGATTGAAAAATAACAAGATGGAATAGTGTTGAATTAAGACTAGAGATGGACATCAACTGCAGGACCAGTAGTTGAAGCCATGTTTCAGAACTATACAGTCCTTTGGAGGTTTCTTTGGGGATAGGGATGAATGTTAGTTTGCCCGGCATTACTTCCCCTTCTTTCAATAATATTCCTTTTTTTTTTTTTTTTTTTTTTTTTTCCTGGGATCATATGAGGTCCCTGCAGGATTTGCAGTCCTCTGGCACATGAACTAAGTGAGGCCAGCCAAGGAGAATAAAGACACCCGAAAATGGAACTCTTGGGAGGGCTAACACAAGGTTGCAAACAGTTGGAGCTCAGTCCTTGCAGCACCCTTAGAAAACTCCCCATTATATCTCCCAGTTAGTCTTTGTGACTTGTTTGAATTCTGTTCTTGTTGAGGTCTTATGGCTAAATTCTTCCTAGGATTTGTGAGTTTCACACCCAATAGCCTTTCAGGAATTTGTGTCTCTGCTTAAATTAGCCCATTTATTTTCAGTACTTAGGACCAAAAAAATCTAACTGATACATTTTCTTAATTTGTTTCCCAGGCTCTTTACTCTGAAAACATGAATACATCTTGTTCTTTCATACTTTCTCTTTGTTGCTTTTTTTCTTTTTAAATCAGTACTCAAAATTAAAGATAACACTTATAGTTGTTTACCCTGGACAAGTCATTAGTCTCTCTGGGACTCAGAGTTTTTATATATAAAATAAAGTGATTTTTACCCCACCTTGCTCACAGTTGTAGAAATTAAATTATGAGTGGTATGAGATGATGTTTAGAAGAATGTAAGGTATAACATATAGCACTCATAGGCACGAACCTAATTAGGACAAATTTTTATTAGAAGGCTACTTCTCTGGATTTAATCTCTTTTGACACAAGAATATTTCTCATGGTTATGTATAGTCTTTAGAGCCCAGGTATGTTTTCATTACAAGACTTTCTTTTCTATAAAAGCATTCCCCAGGAACTGTCCACTTCTTCCTACCCAAAGAGTAATTTTTTTTCCTGTACTTTGCCTTGTAAGCTCACAGCATTTAGTATCATCTCCATCATAACCCTTGTCAACTGTAATGAAATACTTGGATGTCTTTCTTTCTTCTCGTAGTGATTAAGAGTTCCTCGAAGACAGTTACCACAGCTTAGTCATCATTATATACTTTTTGTATACATTTAGTTTTCAATTAATTAGTATAAAATTTAAAAATAAAGTTTAGGAGGGTGCCTGGGTGGCTCTGTGGGTTAAAGCCTCTGCCTTCAGCTCAGGTCATGATCTCGGGGTCCTGGGATCAAGGCCCACATCAGGCTCTCTGCTCAGCAAGGAGCCTCCTCCTCCCCTCTCTCTGCCTGCCTGTCTGCCTACATGTGATCTCTTTCTGTGAAATAAATAAAAATCTTTAAAAAAATAAAAATAAAAATAAAGTTTAGGAGAACAAAGCAAAGCAATAATGGCATTATTAACATTCTGCTTTCATGCTTTGATAACTTTGCAGTAATAGACATGATGTTAATAGATGCTGCACAAGTGAACTGTTCCTATTAGGAGATAATGGATGTTGATCTCCAGAAAGTATTACTATAATGGGGACATGCCAGAGGAGCAACAAGTAGCTCTAGTCATTGTTTTGTCTATGGAAATCTGGACTCTTTCCATATTTTGCCTATTGTGGGCATTGCTTCTTTAAACATTGGGGTGCATTTGCCCCTTCCAATAACTGTGTTCATATTCTTTGGATAAATACCTAGTAGTGCAATTGCTGGGTAGTAGAGTAGCTCTATTTTGAACTTTTTGAGGAATCTCCAAACTATTTCCCAGAGTGGCTATACCAGTTTGCTTTTCTACCAACAGTGTAAGAGGGTTCCCCCTTTTCTGTATCCTCACCAACATTTTTTATTTCCTGAGTTGTTAATTTTAGCCATTCTGACTATGTGAGGTGGTGTCTCATGGTGGTTTGGATCTGTATTTCCCTGATGCCTACAGTGGAGTATTACTCAGCCATCAAAAGAATGAAATCTTACCATTTGCAACAATGTGGATGAAATTAGAGGATATTATGCTAAGCAAAATAAGTTGGAGAAAGAAAAATATTATTTCACTCATATGTGGAAGTCAAGGAACAAAACAGATGAACATAGGAGAAAGAAAGGAAAATTAAAATAAGATGAAAACAGAGAGGCAGGCAAACCATAAAGAGACTCTTAACTTCAGGAAATAAACTGAGGGTTGCTGGAGAGGTGGGCAGGGGGATGAACTGTGTGATGGACATTAAGGAGAGCACTTGAAGTAATGAGCACTGGGTGTTGTATGCAACGGACGAATCACTAGATTCTACCTCTGAAACTAATAATACAGGGTATGCTAATTAAATTTTAAAAAGAGGCTCTGGTTTGGCAGTTCAGTTTTAAAATAGATATTTGTGAGAAGTGTTTGGTTTGATAGAAAAACTAAATGTTAATGACATCAGGAAACATTCTCGGTGTTACTGTGAGTAACTACCTAAGTGTTAACATACTAGTCACCCAAACTACTCCTGAGATGACTATGAGAACACAGGGAGGTTTATTACTGGAATAAATAATTATTCTAACATTGGTTGGAAGCTCTCTGGGCAAACTCAAACTGGACTGTAAAGGCTAGGTATAATAAAAGAGCTTAACCTGGGCGTATATTTCTGAGAATATGAGTAATGTGGTGAGATGATATGTAACTTTGTTTCACACTAATTTGCATGACATGTAGAGGGTTTTATTGATTTTGTGCATCTGATTTTGCTTCATTGAGACCAAGGTTCTATAAATGGGGAGATCTGTTTTATTGAGCAGAGTGAATCATATCAATAAAGTGTGCTAGGTTCACTTATTAAATAATGTTTCTATGAGTTTTAAGTTCAAAAATTGAATCTCAATTTTAACTAGCTTCTCTTTTCTGTCAGAGAGCATGAACAATAGTTTAATTATGATATCATGGAACAATCAACTTTTTATTTAGTTTTACTCTAAAACACTCTGAAACAGTCTTTATCCATTAATACTTTTTCTATGAATTTGAGGGAAACAATGAACAAGAGGCTGGAATTTTTTTATTTGATCTTAAGATTTTTATTTTAATCCTACTTTTATTAAAAGTAATTCAGAGCATGTGAGTATCATTGTTATATGTTTGCAAAGCACTTTTGATAGTAGCTATTTCACTCACTACCTTGGTAGAAAAAGAAATGTTGCCCTATGCAAATTAAAAACAATGTAATTTTATATAATGAAAAGAGCTTTAGAGCCAGCTCTAGAATCAGAAGAAACATAATTTCAAATCTAGGCTCCAGTACTTAATATCTGTATGATTGAGTATATGACTTTACGTAAGTCTCAGTTTTGTCATCAACAAAGTAAAACTTTTTTAAAAAAAAATCTATTAGAATTTTGAACGGAATAAATGAAAAAAAAAAAAAACCCAGAAGAAAAGTCCTAGCTCAGAGCAATAGATGATTAAAATAAACTTTTTTACTTTTCTTGTTATTTTCTAAGAAAGTGATGGCAGGTAAGAAAAATTGTAGATGAGAGAGTAGCCCCTGATTACTGGAAGGGAAAATAATAACGTAGAACCACATTTTAGGTTTTCCCATATGATGGGGGAGTAGGAGTGAGAATGAGAGCCCCTCTGGTCACATATAAAGTAGAAATAACTGCCACTCAGCTACACCTTGCTTCCTTACTTGACTTCTAGGAATTCCCATATTGTGCAAGAGCTGTGGTGCTCCTTACAATAGCTGTATGAATATTTCTTGACATTTGGCTTATGAAATATGATTTCTATTTGAAAGATAGAAAGTATGATTGATGTATTTCCTTTAGGTTTTATGCTCTGAAAAAAATTCTCTTGTATTAACATTAAGAAAAATAAATTTCTGAATTTTTAGGTGAGGGGCTTTTCTCTATTCTGATCTTTTAAATAATTATGATAGTAGTAGTGTAATCCTTTTAAAAATAAAATTTACTAAATATCTGTGCAGGTTTCAACTTTTGTTTAATTTAGTGTTTTACTTTTTCCTATTCTGTCTATATCCTCATGATCTTTAACATGATCATAAACAGTATGTTAAAATAGCACAAATATCCTACATTTTTGTAGATTAAAAGTCTGATACAGGTCCTGCTGATCTAAAATAAAGGTGATTTCAGGGCTGCATTTGATTCTGGAGGCAATAGAAATGAAAAAAGATTTTGTTCCTTGCCTTTCCAGGTTCTAGCTACTGTCTGCATCCCTTGGCTCATGACCCTCTTTCTCCATCTTCCAAATCAGCAATGGTGAGTTGACTATGTTCTTAATTTAGTCATCTTTACAAAGTATCCTTTGCTATGTAATGTAACATATTTACAGATTGCAGGGATTATGATAGGGATATTTTTGAGAGACAATTTTGTGGAATAGCTGTCCTTTGATTTATTTCCCTTTCTTTCACTTAACATGTTTTTAAGATGTCTACATTTTATTGTATGTTAAGTTAGTCACTTCAAAGTTCTATCTAGTATTCCTTCTTGTACATCCACTGTATTTTACTTATCCATTCCCCTGTGTACAGACTAGTAAGTTGCCAATACTTCCTACTACAAACAAAGCTATTATGAACAACCTCATGCATATCCCTTTTTTAACCAGGTTGGAAGATTTCTGGAGTATATATTCAGGGAAACAAAATCTATGGAGTAGACTGGTACAACCACAAACCCTTTTCCTTGCAAACATTTACTGTTATTTGGTCTTATTATTTTTTGCCACTCTCATAGACACCATCTGGTTTTTAACATGCTTTGTTTAATATTCTTTATTTCAACGTAACACACATGCAGAACAGTGTGGGAATCATAAGTGTACAGCTCAGTTACCACAAATTGAACATACATGTGCAGCCAACTCCCCCAAAACGGAAGCCTCCAAACCCAATGAGTGGTAGATGTTTCTGTGAGCCTCTGTTTCCCAAACTTTTTCTCTCCTAGCCTCTAGATATGCACCCCTGAAATGGGGCTCAGACAAACTGCTTTCATTTTCAAGTTCAAATTCTTTGGCAGGTTACTTTAGACCCTGCCAATCTCTCTCTATATTCATTCCACATAAGTCAGCCTCTACATCATTTACCGTTAGCTCAAATAAACTGCTGTTCCTGTTGCCTGGCATAACTTGTCTACAGTGTTAAACTCCTACAAATTCATTGCATAATTTATTTATTCTACTATAGATATACATTTGTGTTGCTTTAACATATTATGAATTGTGCTATGATAGAAATACTGGTAGGTGACTTTTGAAAAATGCAGGTATACATTTTTAATGGGTCTAAATCTGGCATTAGAAGTGATGAGTCAAATTGGGTGAGTTTGTTCATCTTTCACAGATATTATCAAAGTTGTTATATCATATGTTCCTACTCTCACCATTAATGTATGAGAGTCTCAGTTGCTCCACATTCTTGTGAACATCCTTGACTTTTCCGCTTTTCCATTCTGGTAGATGTATAAAGGTGTCTTATTGTTCTTTTCATTGTTGTTCTAATGATGACTGATAAAGTTGGGCACTTCCTATATGTTGCTGGATATCTGGATATTTTGTGGAGTGGCTGTTCAAACGTCCTGCCCTTTTTAAAATTGGATTGCTTGTCCTTCCTTACTGATTCTTTTTTAAAAGATTTTATTTATTTGACAGAGAGAAACACAGCTAGAGAGGGAACACAAGCAGGGGGAGTGAGAGAGGGAGAAGCAGGCTTCCCGCCAAGCAGGGAGCCCGATGTGGGACTCGATCCCGGGTCTCCGGGATCATGACCTGAGCCAAAGGCAGTCGCTTAACCAACTGAGCCACCCAGGCGCCCCCTTCCTTACTGATTTTTAATAGTTATTTGTATATTATAAATATGAATCATATTTTGAACAAATGTGTAACAAATAGTATCTCTAAATATTGTGGCTTAATTTTTCACACTCTGTAATGACAAGTTGATAGATAATATTACTATTTTAATGTAGTCAGACTTAGTTTTTCCTCTAAAGAACAGGCTTCAAGGTCCAGTTTAAAAAGTATTTGCTTCTGGGGCACCTGGGTGGCTTAGTTGATAAAGCATCTGACTTCAGCTCAGGTCATAATCTTGGAGTCCTAGGATCACCCCTAGTTGGGCTTTATGCATGACAGAGTCTGTTTCTCCCTCTCCTTCTGCTCTTTCCCCTGCTCATGCATGCATGTACAGGCACTCTCTCTTTCTCTCAAACAAACAAACAAACAGACAAATAAAATCTTAAAAAAAAAAAGATACTTGCTTCTGAATGTATTACTGGTTTACCTGTTATGTTGATAACTATTATCAATCTGGAACTTATTGTTTTGTTTACTGTAAGGTTGAGGATCAACTGTTTCCACTGACCTAGCCCTAATTACTGAAAAGACCCTATTTAACTCAATGTATTACAGTACCACTTTGGTCATAAATCAGGTGGTTCTGCATCTGTACCTGTGATGTACCTGGTCAATAATGTTACTTGCTTTTTGTATCAAAGATCTGCTATCATCATAAAATGAGTTAGAAATTATTTAATGTTTTTCTGTTCCCTGGAAGATAATTTGTGTTATTTCTTTAGTACACATGCAGAAGAAATCAGCCTTGAAACTCTCTAAACATCTAGAGATTTTGTGAATATGTATGGTAGTACTCATTACAGACTTAAATTATTTAAGAGATCTAGGTCAATACATACTTTCTACTTATTTTTATGCTGGTTTTAGAAAGTTATGCTCTCCTGGGAATTTGAACATTTAATATACTTGTTCAACTTTGTTGGCATAAGTTGTGGATAGTACCTTACTAATATTATTTTGTCATTTGTAAGATCTTTACTTTTATCCTCCTTTCCCATCTAAATATTAATATTTTTGTTGAGTCTGGCTTTTTGAGTCTGTATATGTCAATTTTTGTTTAATGAAAAATAACATGTGTGTTCTGTAAATCTTTCTTGCTGTGGTTTATATTCATCAATTAAGTTACATTTCCTAATCAAGTTGTTCAAAGCTTCTACATTCACACAGAGGTTTTGTTTCTTTAAAACATAGATTTGTCTATTAAGTATTGAGAGAGGTGTGGTAGATTCCAACTATGATTTTGAATTTGACAATTTCTGTTTTGGGATCTGCCAATTTTTACTTAAATATTTGTTTGCAGAGCATATATATATATATATATATATATATATATATATATATATATACAAAGAAGGAACATATCGTAAGTGTCCATCTTAATAAATGTTCATGAGTTGTACCTACTCATGTAGTCAGCTCCCAGATCAAGAACAATATATATCACTCAGGGAGTTAATGTTGTTCTCCCTTCTAGTTATTATCTCTTAACAGTTGCTTTCTAACAGCAAACAAACATTTTTCATGTCTTAATTATTTTTTTAATGGAACGTGCTATGTACTCCTTTGCATCTGGCTTCTTTGGTTGAACATTATGCTTTGAGATTAAACGGTGATATTGGAAGTTCTTATAGATATTCATTATCATTGTTGTATAGTCTTCTACTTTGTGAATATACTAATTCTATTGTTGATGGGCAGTTGGATTACTTCCAGGTGGAAGTTGTTTCTTGAGGTATTGCAATAGATATGTCAATACTAGGTGTTTGGTGAACATGTGTAGAAATTGAGGATGGATATGCACTTGATGAGTCTCAGGGTTTGTGCATCTTTAACTTCAAGTAGGTACCACAGAACAGTGTTTAGGGTGACTGTGACAGTTTACATTCTCATCTGCAGAGCAGGAGAGTTTTGGTTACTCTGCTGTGCTCAAAATAATCGTTATTTTCTGACTTTGATTTAGCCATTCTGGCAAGTGTGTAGTGGTTCTCAGTGAAGCTTTAATTTGCATTTCTAGGAAAGTTTAACACCAATTCAAATGTTTAGATTCACTTTTGGGATGTGTCTGGTCACTCCTTGACCCATTATCGACTGTGTTGTCAGACTTTTCTTATTGATTTGTAGGAACTTTTTATTCTGAATATGTATGTTTTGTTAAATATAAGAAGAGTGAAGGACACCTGGGTAGCTTAGTCAGTTGAGCGGCCAGCAGGCTCTTGGTTTTGGCTCATGTCACAGTGGTGAGATCAAGTCCCATGTGGGGCTCTCTGCTCAGCTCAGAGGCTCCTTCATACTCTTTCTCCCTCTCCAGCTTGTGCTCACTGTCTCTCTCTCAAATAATTAAAATCTTTAATATGTATATATATATATATATATGAAGAGTGAATATCTTCTTCCATTTCATGTGTTGCCTTTTCATTTTACTAATCATGTTATAACCAAAAGATCAGTTCACTCCTTCGTGAGTCAGAAACTGTACCAGTTTGAGTTGTCCACAAAGAAAAGTTTCATTTGCAGCAGATAAGGAGACCATGGGGAATATTTTCCAAAACTACTACTCCCAACCCTTCCCAGAGAGAGTGAATGGGCTCCTTTTGTTTAAGGTTAGGTTGAATATTTAGGTAGGGAATCCCTGTCATGGTGTGTAGAGAAGGGCATAAGGTAGTGTATGTGTCTTAAGGAAACATGCCTAGACACATATTGTGTGTTATGTAAATGAGGCTGAGTCTCTTCCTTGGATGAGATTTTAGTACTATAGTGAGGTAAGAATGAGTGTAGGTCATTCCAGATGTCTGTGGAGGCACGAGGCAGGTTTAGCTCAAATGGTCTGGGTTGATTCAGGCTGGCCAGAGGTCTTGTAAGGCCAGTTGCCATCACCTGAGGATTGCTTTGCCTTTCATTTGCCTGTGTTAAGAGGAAAGTTAGAAAGAAGAACTTAGGAAAAAACAATAAGACAAAGGTTAGTGAGTTAGGTAGGCAGTTGAGGCTGAGTCTTGGATCTAGCTTGTGACAGTGTCTTGATAAATATAAATTCTCTTTTTTAATGTTTATTTATTTTAGAGAGAGAGAGGGAGAGAGCAAGGGGAAGGGCAGAGGAGAGAGAGAATCCTGAAGCAGACTCCCTGCTGAGTGTGCAGTCCAACGCAGGGCTTGATCCCAGGATTCTGAGATTACGACCTGAGCTAAAATCAAAAGTCGGCTGCTTAACCGACTGAGCACCCAGGCACCATGGTAAATATAAATTCTTAAAATGTAGCCATTTAACTTTAAAATATATATATATTATATATATATATTTACATAAAAAATATATATATAATATATATATACATACACATTTTGGGGACACTATTAGGAAATCTTAACTCACAATCAGGGGATGAAGATTTTCTTCTGTTTTTCTCCAAAGAGTTTATTGTTTTATGTGTCACAACTAATATTTGATTGATCCAGAACTGATTTTTTTGTTGATGGTGTGAGAAAAGAGTCAAAATACATATATTTACATGACTGTTCACAGAATTATAGTGTTACTGTTGTCAAAAATCAGGTGACCCTATATGCATGGGCCTATTTATATGCTCTCTGTTCTCTTTTATTGGTTAGTTTGTGTATCCTTGAATCCATACCATACCCTCTTAATTATCATATATTTATAATATGTCTTGATGTTTTGTCACAGATGCCCTTTTTACTGCATCTTTTAAATTGCCTTGAAAAATAAAATAAGATAGTATAAAAAAAGAAATTGCCTCACATACTTTACCAATCTGACTGTTGAGAAGTGACAACACATTAATTATGATTTTTCTGATTACTTTAAGTTGAGCTTTTTTCTTATATTGACAGAAAATTCATTAATTTCTCATGTAAATTTTTCTTTCTTTCTTTTATATATTGATACAAAGTAGCTCTTTACCTATTCTAGATAATAGCCCTTTATCATTTTAAGTGTTTTATATACTTTTTTCCAGTGTGTGCCTTGTCTGTACACTCTTCAATCTATAAAAGGTTATATATTTTGATATATAGTCAAACTTAGCAGTGCTTACTCCAATAATCCATGTTTTTTGTGATCGTGTTATCTTTAAGAACACTATTTTTGCTTTTAAATTTTATTAAAGCTTTTTTCACACATATAAGCCTTGAGTTTACCTGAAATTGTTTTTTCTTTGTAATATCAGGTAAGGCTACAGTTTTATTCATTTATTTTCCATATGGTTAACCAATTGTTACATTTAATGATTAGTTCATTCTTCATTGACTTCTCTGAAAATGCATTTCATTTATACTTCAGTCTTTGTGTCTACTTGGTTCTCTTTCTGGGCCTTTTGTTTTATTTCATTAGACTAATTTTTTAACTTGTATCAATATCCCTTTATGTTCCCTTAATTCCTAAAACTTTATAAAATACGATTTTGATGTTTGCTAAGGCAAGTACCTCCATGAAGTAATTTTAGTTATAAGATATTTGTGGAACAAAAGGATTTTTCTTTTCTTGTTTTATGATAACTTAAGTCATAACTAGGTATTGAAATCTGTCAAATCTTTTTACTATAATTTCTTTATTTTACAAATAAAGACCCTGATGCCTAGAAAGATTAAATGTTCTGCAGAGCAATGACTCCTGATCCTTAGTATACCTCTTTTATTGTATAAAAAGATCCAAAATAGTCATTATGTGAAAAATTATATTTTACCTATTTCCTGTGATCCTCTCAGAAGAAACAAAATCATTGTGCATTTTTTCTTTTATTTTTCTTTTGACAACAACAAAATATTGTCCAAGGAGCTATTTTGTTTCATAGCTTAATTAAAGTCATAAGATCTGGTAAAAGAACACTGATTTGCAGTTAGTGAAAGGGGATTTTAACAACAGGTGAGCCAGTCACCACCATGTAGCTAAAGATAAGTTTCATTTGTCTGTTGACCCTGTGGGTCGGTTTATCTGGTGATGTTTAGATCCCAGCTGATTTTTAAATGCTCTTTAATTTTATCATTATGTATTAAAAACTAATGGATATTGCTCATGTTATTAAGAAGAGTGAAACAGCTTCTGTTATAGTTTGTAAGTAATTACAAAGAGTTATTTTGAAACTAAGATTAAAATAATGAATTAATATTAAAGAAGAACTAATCAAATAAAAATAGACACGAAAAATATCAGATGGGATCTTTATATTTCATGGTTGTTTATACTATCTCATAACTTTATTAAGGATAAAGAGAACATAGTTTCACTAGTGAAACTATGTTCTCTTTATCCTTAATAAAAAGAAATACTTTTTCTAGCATTGCCTATTTAGATAGTGATCTGCAAAATTTAAGATAAAATATTTTATATCTGAATTACTTCATGAAGTAAATGATAAACTTCTGTAGACACTGAGGTTTGACTCTATTGTAAATAACCAATCATATGTGTTCATTCTTTTATATGTATCAAGCAATGGTACATTTTCTCAGTATTTGAAAACATGAGATGTCATGGGATATGAAGTTGATTGATAGGAATATTCAATTTTAATGAAGTAATAGACTAATTAGAAAATCCAGTGTCACACTAAAGAACTAAATAGTTTGTGTCTCAGTTGTATAATAAAACCAATGAGATTTAACTTCCTATCTCAAAAACAGTTCTAATGAAGAAAACCCTGGTTTCAGAACAAAAGGATTATTTTTAAGCATTTATATATACAAATACTTTTTGATGCCTTGTGAGTTATAATCTAAAAAAACCTAATATGAGATCCATGTGGAAGCATTTAAAAAATACTTTTCAGGTTTAGGTATTTTCTAGTTTATTTTGAAAGTATACTCACTGGGACTGCTGTATAGATGATGTCGGTGTACTTCAAATCCTAGAAAAATGGTGGAGAAGCCAACATAAAACCTGTAGAACTTAATTTCAGTAAAACATCTTAATGAACCTCCAAAAATATGAATGGTTGGAGACAAACTAGTAACAACTAAACATGTACTCTCAGTATCTATAAAGTGTGAAATAAAAAGAATGTCTAGAACATCTGGAAGACCTAAGAATAATAGAACCCAAACAGATACCAGAAACTGCAAAGAGCTGGGGCAATTTGAATATAGTAGTTGAAAATAAGAGACTGTTGCACACCAGAAGTGGTTCATGGAAAGATTTGAAGGAGAAGAAGCAGTCTATACCTTCCTCCTAAAATCTGAAAGCCAACAAGCCAAGACTACCTTCTCCAACAAAGCTGAACATAAGGAGACAATATTGAGATTTAGATCTATATTATACAGGACAGGATGAAGGAAAGGAAAGGTGCATATAGAAATGGGCAAGAGAATCAGTGCCTGGAGATCTTTGCCAGCATGACACCATGTTTTTGAGCTCTTCACAAAAACAGGAGATGTTGGTATTGTGCATTGTGAAGCTAGAAAAATCTCTTGATCCAACCTTCCTTTTTAGTTTAGGAAAATTAAGATTACATCACAATTAGGAATAGCAAAATACTGTGTTTAAATCCCATGCAAAGATATTAAAAGAAAAATGTTGGGTGGGGGAGAAGGAGAACCACATAATATACCTAGAGACCAAAAAATAGCATGCCAAGCAAATGAAACTATTTTGCCAAACAAATCCACTATTTCAAAATGAGCTAAAATAGACTAAATAGAATAATATAGACTATGAAAGAATGATACAAATTACAATTATGAAAAAATCAGAAGTAAAATTATAGAAATCAAGACAGAATTAAAAGAAAAGTATTTCAGAAATTAACATCAAACTAAGAATAGCATAAGTGATAATTAAAACAACAGATGATTCCTCAAGATAAATAAAAGTTGAAGGGGGAGGAAATAGTAAATGTAAAAGATGTGCAAAGAAGATCCAATATATGTATAATAGGAATTCCCAAAGAAGAAAAATCAAAGGGCCCACATACCAATAATAGAAATTAAAGAAGTTGAAAAGACACTAGAATGATCAACACTGAGACATAGTCTAGTAAAATACAATTAACCTTAAAAATACTCTTTAGATATCCAAACAAAAAGCGCAGATCCCTTATAAGGGAATGATCATGGCATCAGAACTTTTATTTTTTTTTAAGATTTTATTTATTTATTTGACACAGAGAGAGATCACAAGTAGGCAGAGAGGCAGGCAGAGAGAAGAGGAAGCAGGCTCCCTGCTGAGCAGAGAGTCTGATGCAGGCCTTGATCCCAGGACCCTGAGATCATGACCTGAGCTGAAGGCAGAGGCTTTACCCCACTGAGCCACCCAGGCACCTGCATCAGAACTTTTTAATAGAAACCTTTTATTTCAGGTGACAGTGCTTACCCAAGGAAACGTATTCAAGGAAAGAATATATGAATCAAGTATTTTATATCTTTACAAACTCATTTTCAAAATAAAAGTAGAACTAAAGTTATCAAAATCCCAGGGTATTTTATTCCCATGAAACTTTCCTAAGGCATCTGCTATAGAATGAACTTTAGATTACCAAAATAATTGGGAAGATAGCAATAAAAGACCATATAAAAACATTGTATTTGGAACTAAGAATAAATTATAGTTATGAGGGAGGAATTATTGTATATCATAGGAATATACTTTGACAAAAGACGCAGTTTGATCATTCAGAAAAATAAGAGGACAGTGGTACCTGGCTAGTTCAGTCAGTGGAGCATATGACTCTTAATTTTGGGGTTGTGAGTTCAAGCCTCACATTGGGTGTGAGGTTACTTAAAAATAAAATATTTCCAAAAAATAAAAAAAAATGTGAGGATAATAAGAAGAGCACATCAAAATATAAATACCAGTTATTATCTGAAGATAAAGTGATAGTACTTCAAGTTATATGCTATGGTTGAAGTATATAGAGGTTGAAGTGAGGGCAGAAAATTTTATCAGCTACTTTCAGTTTTCTTCTTAGTAAAGTACTAATTGAAAATAATTTTTGAAGGTATATCTTCCTAATAAAGTACTGGTAAAATAATTCTTGAAAGTGTATCATAAAATAGTATTAATATTAAAGTAAACAAAGGAACAAAAATACATACTTTTCTAAAAGGAACCGTATATTAAAATATGATATGCTACCTGCTATATAAAGTGTATAGATATTTGCTCTTCCTAAAAAATTATGGAAGGATAACCTATCAAATAGCTAATTAATTAATTAACCTATAAGAGAGGAAGAGAATAGAGCAGAACAGGGATAGAGTTTATGCTTTAAAAATGTGACTTATTTCATAGATTTAACATGGACTTGTGTAAATATCTAATGTAAAAATATCTTTATTTTATTTTAAAAATCATTTAAATGTTTTATTGATTAATTATATAATTACAATGTATAATTATTAATATTATTAAATATTTCAAACACTAAATATTCTTTTAAAAATTATTTTTATTGAATTAAAAAATTTAAATATTTTTTCAATTTCTAAAATTTAAAATGATTCATTAAATGAGCTAATCTAAGGCATGTTCTTGATGACATAGAAAAAGATTAGTCCCAATTGTTTTGGAACAAACTGCAAGAACTGCAAAATAAAAAATTATACAATTTGTAGTAATCATATTTTTAGTGGTAGTATTATAATTTTGTTTCACTGTGCATAATGTGAGACAAAATCAATGAGTAACACATGGTATTTTGATATTAACGTCTCCACTTTTCTTGACAAGTAGAATTTTTCAACATTAAAGAGAGTAGATGAAAAGATAAGATAGACATTATGTAAAAATCTTGTAATCCTGACTTGAAAGTATCTTCATGATTTCATTACTTAGATCACAAAAGTATGTCTTGATTTATCCAGTGAGGAAAACTGAAAACAACAGGTCAGGTCAGAAGCAATGAGTATACTTAATTCCTATATTGTGGTCACATCATAAGGAACCAGGGCATTTGGAGAAATTGCTGATTTCAGATCTGGGGTAATAAGTGTGTATGAGTAAGTCTGTAATAACTTTATATATCTGATATCAAGGAAGTTATCTGTGGGCCCTAGAGTTCAGTCAAAAGAATTCAAAAGACAAATTTGAAAAGTCTCTCATGCATGTCCAAAGTTAAGATAATTTATAAACCAAAGTAACAACTACAAGTAAGAACTTAAAGTACATTTAATCCATGATTTGAAAATCATTCAAAAAAGATTGATCACCAGCAGAGAATGATAGTCAACTCGCTATTTTTAAGACTTAAAGGAAAAGAGTCATGGATTTATTTTTTCCTTTTAATATAAATTGTATCTTGGGGTAAACATATAGACGGTAAGTGTCTCTTTAAAGAAATATTTCAGGTATTAAATGAAAAAGAAATAATAGATAGAGGATCTTGTAATTTTGCAGTGATATGCCATTCCATATGTGTATTTCAATGTATATGCACTTTATATGTAATTTAGCAAACTTTAAGCTCTTAATGAATCTCTGCCCTGAGGAGCAATACCTGCTAATATCCCAAAATGAGAAGCAAGTAGTCATTTATGTTCCTAATGAAAGAACTCAATATTATATCTCAGGTAACAATACCAAAACCAAAGCAATACTAAATTTGATTAAGATTCTTAATCCAGATATCAAATTATAGGACATGCAGAACATAGAGGACCATGTTAAAAAACATGAGGATGCAGTCAAGAAAATCCAAACCATGGCTATTCTATAGGACCCTATTTCCTGCACACATAAACCCCAAGAAAACAAAGTTGGAGGTGGAGAAAGAGAGAGAAAAAGAGAGGACCTAGACAGAGAATCTAAGAGGAACAAAAGACTTGAAGATATCAAACAGTTGTACTGTATGGACATCATTTAAATCCCCATTCAAATACACAAAATGTGTGAGCATAAAATTAAAAAAATTTTGACATTTTATAATGCAACTAAAAATTTGAATTCTCTGTATATTTGATGATGCTAAAAGCCATTGTTACATTTTTAGATGTTACAATAATGTGGCTATGTTAGGGAAAAAAGCCTCGTATTTTACAAACATAACATTTTACAAATGAAATTATATGATGTTTGATATTTGATTTAAAAAATAGGGGATGTGGAACATGGATGAGAAGTGAAATAAAATGAATTTGACCACGCATTGAGAACAGCTCATTGGTGGTAGAGCAGAGTCCATTTTATCCTTCTCACTAGTTTTTGTATGTGCTTGAAGTGTTCCATAATTAAAAGTCAACATAATAGTAAGTGTCTGTACTGATCTTGGGGACAGCGTAGTGCATAAGTGATATACATGGAAATAGCTTGTTTCCTCTTTCTCCCTGGGCCTTCACTGGGGATATTTTTATTCCTCATTCTCCAGGAAAACTCTTTCCTTCTTAATATGCCATATTTGCTCCAAGCTCCTTAGCCTCTCTCTATGAGGCATCAGTGTTAGCGTCTCAATTATTGCCTGTTATTTTTATCTTTCATTCATAGAGCTTGCCAGCCTTTCATAGTCTTTATTATAATAGAAAAAAAACTCTTCCTGGGACCATCTGGAGTTCTATTCCTTAATAGCATTTTTCTCAGTACCTACCAGCCCTGAGGTGGTTGTGACATGCTCCTGGGCTAAAATAGACATCTATTTCATGGCCAAGTTCTGTCAAATTTATTTATTTGAACATCATGAGGTCAATTTGTCATGGGCTTTTGGTGAGGTCAGTGTATTTTAATTGGCACTAGCCATGAACTGGGTTTTAAATATACCCTTGACACCCCTAATTGCAATACCACTTATTTCCCTGTTCTGGTAAACACCTGCTTTAGAGCAGTCGTCCCATCTGAACTTCAGGTGTTTCTGCCAGGTGTTTCTGATAGACAACACTATTTACTAGGCTATAAATGATGGTCATTTCAAGACCTCTGTAATCATAGAACCTGTGAGAAATTAAAACGAAAAGTTAACTTATTTGACAATAAACAAATCATGAATTAGTCCATATTGAATATGAACTCAGTTCTACTGAGCAAGAAAATAATTAAATTCTAGACAATGGAGAGGCTAGTGCCATAATTTATTAAGTTGGTAAACAAAGGTATGTTTTTCCTTAGGTATAAGAAGCACTTTAGTTCTCTAACAGCAAGAATTTTATTCAGTTTTATATTTTTTGCCAAAATGACTTGATTTCAGGGTCCAAAAAACCCCAGAAATTTGATTTCCACTTATATACCACTTATAAACCATGAACTTAATTATTGTCCTCTAACTTGAGATTTTATCCCTTTAATAATTTTATCACATGTTTCTCCTTGGCAATTTTGATCATAGTAAATGTCATCAAAATTGTTACATGGAGTTGCTAAGTCCACAAGGCCACATTACACTGTGTTCCCTCGAGTGCATAGGAATCCTCTTACACTGTTGGTGGGAATGCAATTTGGTGCAGCCACTTTGGAAAACAGTGTGGAGATTCCTTAAAAACTAAAGATAGAGCTACCCTATGACCGTGCAATTACAATACTGGGTATTTACCCCAAAGATACTGAGGAAGTGAAAAGAAGGGCCATATGTACCCCAGTGTTCATAGCAGCAATGGCCACAATTGCCAAACTGTGGAAAGAGCAAAGATGCCCTTCAACAGGTGAATGGATAAAGAAGATGTGGTACATATATACAATGGAATATTATACCTCCATCAGAAAGGATGAATACCCCACTTTTATAGCAACATGGACAGGACTGGAGGAGATTATACTGAGTGAAATAAGCCAAACAGAGAAAGTCAATTATATGATTTTACTTACTTGAGGAGCATAAGGAGTAACATGGAGGACATTAGGAAAAGGAAAGGAAATGTGAATTGGGGTAAATCAGAGGGGGAGATGAAGCATGAGAGACTGTGGACTCTGAGAAACAAACTGAGGGTTTGGGAAGGGAGGGAGGTGGGGGCATAGGCAAGCCTGGTGGTGGGTATTAAGAAGGGCATGTATTTTGTGGAGCACTGGGTGTGGTGCATAAACAATGAATCTTGGAACACTGAAAAAATAAAGTAAGTTATTAAAAAAAAAGAACCCTGTGAGAATGGTGCTCCTTAGATTGTGCAAAGTAGTGGCACTGATATTTAGAATGTATAGAAGCAAATATCTCCAGTAGTAGACTGGGTCATTGTGTCCTTCTCAAATTCATACATTGAATCCCTAAGCCCTTTGTGAAGGTAGAGCCTTTATGAATGGGGTTGGTACTCAAAATTCTTCCTTTCAGTCTGTGAGGACACAGTGAGAAGATGGCTATCTGATGAGCAGGTCCTCCTCAGACACCAGATCTGCCAGAAACTTGACCTTGGACTTCCTGAACTGTGAAACAGAAATACCTGTTGTTTATAAGCCACCTCGTCTATGGTATTGCATTAGAGAAGCTGAACAGACTAAGGTGACTCCCCTAAAATGGAACAATTTATTGTTCCAAGTTCCACAAAATCCCTTGGAAACATTATAAAACAATCAGCTTTTCCAATGGTGAATCATTTATGAACTTCACAGCATATTTTCTCTTTGATTGAAAACATGGATTTTTGAAAGAAGCTTAATTAAATGTAAAATGTTTTCATAACCAAGTAAGAGCCTGTGATATTTAAACTATAAAGACTCCTGTTTAAAAGTAATTGTTGATTTGTTTCCAAGGCTGCGAGGGGAATAAGGAGAAATTTAAATGGCAGGCTTGAGGAGAGAGGTCAGATGTTGCCACAGGCAAATGGAACGTGAAGTTTAAGAGCTTCCGTGCTACACTGAGTTCCAAAGCTGTTACTTTTAAGAGGGTTCTAAAGTTGGCAATCAAAATCCTCCCATTCTTAAATGAAAAACAGTAAATTTAATGTAATGTTCTTAAAATTAAATATACTCAAGTGGATGTTTCGGCTACTTTAGAGATGGATAATCTGATCCCAAAACCCAGGAAGAAAAAGGAAAATACATCTGGGAAATGTCTTTCAAAGTGAGAACTTGGCTCTCCTCATACATATTTCCTTTAGCTTCATCACAAAAAGCTATAGCTATTCCAGATATTTTGAAAAATTTCCCCTGTTGGCTAATGAATTTTCCCATTTCCCATGCATGTTCATATGTTTGTATATCTTCTATTGGTTGAATCTCAACTTCATGTTTTTTTGCAGTTGGCTAACCCTCTCTAAGAAAAAATATATTCAAAACACAATGTCTAATATAAGAATTTGATAGGTCTGCCACATAAGCCTCTGAAAAGGGGGAGCAAACACGTTTCATGTGTTCTTTCGTGACCTTAATGCTATGAGATCTTCTGCTTGCTGGGCACGTTCAGGAGGTAGTTGCTATCTATCTAGTACTCTACTAAGATGTGCTTATGTGTTGGTGAACATAAAAATTTCAACAACCCTTAACATCCATCGTTCTACTAAATAGCTATCCATCCACATTTTCTTTTCTCTTTTTTTAAAAACAGATTTTATTTATTCATTTCACAGAGAGATCACAAGTAGGCAGAAAGGCAGGCAGAGAGGGAGGAGGAAGCAGGCTCCCTGCTGAGCAGAGAGCCTGATGCGAGCCTCGATCCCAGGACCCTGAGATCATGACCTGAGCCGAAAGCAGAGGCTTTAAGCCACTAATCCACCCAGGTGCCCCCGCCCACATTTTTCTATGAACTTTGGTTCTAAGTGTAAAAGCAAATATAAAGCTCTAAATTTCTGTGAAAGTGCAAAAAGTGCTAATGATTGTCCTCAGGATTAGTGAAACTTGCCTTCTCCTCCTCTATAATTCACAATCAATGCCTCTGATTTTAATATCGTTTTAAAAAAGAAAATACAGCTTTCTTGCCTCTCTTCATGCTTTTAGGTTCAAATACAATATAGCGCTCTTCACATGGAATAAGAAGACCGTTTATGATTTGGTTCTATTTTTTTTTTTTTTTGGTCCAGGTTTCTGAAACTTTGAAAGAATAGATTTCAGGCTAATAAGCAAGTGAACTTCAGCAACATTATCCAAAGACAGAACTGGTTCCTATCACAGATGATGATTTCACTCTCCATGGACAACCAGTTGGCTATACTGTTCCAGATGTGATGGATATATAAATGGAAAAAGAACATAGTAGTTAATGAGTGCTCAGACTTTCAAGGTTCAAATCACAATTTTACTCACTAGTTTCATGCACTTAGGCATATCACTTTTTTTTGTTTGTTTAAAGATTTATCTATTTATCGGGGTGCCCAGGTAGCTCATGGTTAAGTGTCTGCCTTCCGCTCAGGTCATGATCCCGGAATCCCGAATCAAGCCCTGCATTGGGTTGACTGCTCGGCGGGAATCCTGCTTCTTCCTCTCTCACTCCCCTTGCTTGTGTTCCTTCTCTAGCTTTGTTTCTCTCTGTCAAATAAATAAATAAAATCTTAAAAAAAAAAAAAGGGTTTTACCTATTTCTCCTAGAGAGAGAGGGGGCGCAAACATGTTTAGGGGGAAGGGCAGAGGGCAAGAGTCTCAAGCAGATGCCCACGAAGTGCAGAGCCCCATGGAGGGCTTGATCTCATCAGATGCTTAACTGACAAGCCACTCAGGTGCCCCAGGCATATTACATTCGTGTATTCATCATCTTCATACTAACTTCATAAAATTGTGTGAAGATCAAATAAAATATTTACACATAAATTGGTAATCATATAATTTATCTTCCAAATTCAGTCACTTTTGAGATGAAAGAGGAGATTATTAATAATTATGTCAAGAGAACAGGTGTTCTACCCTAGGAATTTTACAAAGAAAACATTTAAGAAATTACCTGGCATAAATGATGAAGAAATTTTAGCTCTTATTATAGTTGTGATATTACTATTAGTGTTTTAGTTGTTGTCAATGAAAGAGATGACCTTCAGGGTTTCTTCCCAATTCTGAGATTCTAAGATTTGCTAATAAATAGCTGTCATTTGCTAGCTCTGGTGAATCTATTACTAAACAGTCCATTTCAGGAAGAGCTGAGAGAGGGAGAGGAGGATACTAAGTGTGAAGAAATGTTTATTTCCAGAATCAATGTGCTTTGTCTTCAGTACATCAGCTAAGCATAAAATGGAGAATACCTCTGTCAAATCTGTAGACTAGACCACTTTATCACACTTGCAACTTTCCTTCTTCCTATCAACTTTGGATTGTAAAAGACAAGTAAATTGAGTTGATGTTCTCTGTTATGACTCGCACTGACATGATTGATATGAAGCAACTTTCATGTTGCATAGGAGAAAAGAAAATAATAGCACCTTGCATCCAATGGAGGTTTTCAGGCACAGAGAATCTCTCTGAGTCTTTTCAGGGGCCCAGAAACATTTGTGTTCTCATTTCTTCTCAAGCTAAGAGGAAAGAAAGAAAAGATGAAGTCATTTTATTTTTATTTATTTTTTTTACTGTTACTAGAATTTTTTTTTCCAGTGTTCCAAGATTCATTCCCCATTCCCCACACCCAGTGCTCCACGCTTTAGGTGTCCCCAGTACCCACCACCAGGCTCTCCCATCCCTCCACCCCCCTCCCTCCAAGTCTCTCAGTTTGTTTCTGTGTCCAAAGTCTCTGTTGTTTCATTTCCCTCCCTAGATTACCCTAGTTCCCATTTACTTTCCTTCTCCCACTGTCCTCCAGGTTACCCCTCATGCACTGCAGGTAAGTGAAACCATGTGATACTTGACTTTCTCTACGTGGCTTATTTCACTCAGCATAATCTCTTCCAGTCCATAATCTCTTCCAGCATAATCCAAAAGTTGGATATTCATGCTTTCTGATGGAGGCATAGTATTCCATTGTATATATGTACCACATCTTCTTTATCCATTCATCTGTTGATGGGCACCTTGGCTCTTTCCACAGTTTGGCAATTGTGGCCATTGCTGCGATGAACATTGGGGTACATATGGCCCTTCTTTTCACTACATCCGTATCTTTGGGGTAAATGCCCAGTAGTGCAATTGCAGGGTCATAGGGTAGCTCTATATTTAATTTTTTAAGGAATCTCCACGCTGTTTTCCAAAGTGGCTGCACCAGTTTACATTCCCACCAACAGTGTAAGAGGGTTCCCCTTTCTCCGCAGCCTCTCCAACACTTGTTGTTTTCTGTCTTGTTAACTTTGGCCATTCTGACTGGTGTAAGGTGGTATCTCAGTATGGTTTTGATTTGAATTTCCCTGATAGCTAGTGACGCTGAACATTTTTTCATGTGTCTGTTAGCCGTTTGTATATCTTCTATGGAGAAGTGCCTCTTCATGTCTCTTGCCCATTTTTTGATGTGTCCATCTTCTTTTTGGGTGTTGAGTTTGAGTAGTTCTTTATAGATCTTGGATACCAGCCCTTTGTCTGTAGTGTCATTTGCAAATATCTTCTCTCATTCTGTGGGGTGCCTCTTTGTTTTGTTGACTGTTTCCTTTGCTGTACAGAAGCTTTTTATTTTGATGAAGTTCCAGAAGTTGGATATATTTTTACAAGATAGGATGTAGTAGCAGGAATCTACTAACGCTTTTTACTATACTGTTGTTAAAGGATCACTTTCAAAAAAGGCAATATAATGACTCTCATGTATAAATTGTACACATGATGACGATTTTATTTAATTCATTAATAAAATGAGGGGACCAACATGTGTCAAACAAGTTCAAAGGAGACTCAAAAGAACAGGCATTTGTGTAAATGAGGCCTATTGAAATGAATATGAAAATGAAAGGAAATTTAACTTCTTCCATAGTGGGAAAAAGTCTACTAGGCTCTTTATATCTACTATTTTAGTTCACCTTTTTGAGAACCATACACGAGGTATAAAATTCTACCCATTTTAAGTGTACAGTTTGATGATTTTAGTAAATTTGCAGCATTGTGAAACCTTATTTAACAAAGAATATTTATCATGAAGGTGAACTAAAATAGTAGATATAAAGAGCTTGGTAGAATTTTTCAATAGAAAACAGTAAGGAGTTCAAAAAATGTTAATTTTTATTTATCATTTTCTATTGGAATTCATCCTTAGGGCCAAAACTACCTATAAGTCAATAGCCTTAAATTACTGGGCATCTCATCAAAAGAGCTGGCCATTCATGCTGCCTGCAACAGTATTTGGTCCCCATGCTATTCTTTGGGACAATAAAGAGCAGTCTCGTGTATCATCAATGAGCACCGTGGATTGGGGATCAGGGGATTAAAGACCCAGCCCGGTGAATTTGGGAAACTCTCAAATCCTTCTAGTTCTTAATTACTTTATGTCTTAAGTGAAGGTGTATAGATAAAGGCAGAGAACTACTGGGGTCCTTCAGGGCTCTGAAATTCTGTGAAATGATGCCACGATAGTCTCCTGATATCATTTCACAGCCAAGAGAGTGAAGTTTGTGGTAAAGAGGAAATATGACAGGAAATTATGCCCATAAAGAGAGCAGTTATTTTTTTCAACATAATACTATTATTGCTTTCTTCTTACATTTTCTAACAGGTATTTCTTTAGGCAGAATTGGCGTCATATATTTTATGTCACGCACTCCCTCTGCTTCTTAAAGAGTTAATAGAGTTCTGCACATAGTGGAATTTAATTAATAGCCAATGAAGATGGAAATAATTCTTTAATGATTATTATCATTAACTGTGCCTCATAACAGCCCTGGGAAGCAATGTCAGTATAATTGCCTTAGTTTTAACAGGTGAGAAATCTGAAACCGAGAGAAGGTGGAGCCACATGGCTAAAATCACACAATTAGTAATTAGCAAAGCTGGGAATAGAATTCAGCGTCCCAAATCCTGGGATTTTGTTCAAACAAAATTAAAACCACAGCCTGCCAATGGACTAGGAGCCTTGGGGAAAGACATTCCCTGGAAAAGACCAGCAGCTTTATATTGCTAGCCAAAAGCACTGGGGAAGGTAGACTCTTGAGAAGTCATTTATCTCTTACATGTTAATATATTTTCTCAATCCTTATGATGCTCTTTCTATTAAAAATGTTCTTATAATTTTAGACACCTTGTTAACATGGCTTTCTAATTCTTGGGTAAAATGTCTAAGCTTAAAGGGATGCCATAGCAATGAGATTAATGAATTTAAGACTGCTGATTAAGAAAGTAGGTGGCACATAAAGCATGATTTATTTCATTCACTTATCCAACAAATGTTTATTGAATGACAACTATCTGCAAGTGCTGATCTAGACTTGGAATATAGCCACAAACCAAAATTCCTCTCCTAATAGGCATCACAGTCTGGTGAGGTACAGAAAATAAGTAAGTGTATGTATAATATTAAGTTAGTATTGACAAATGTAATGGAGAATCATAAAAATCACCTTAGGAAATGAGACTAGGCAATGGTTAGGGAGTTTGATATTTTTATTTTCATTTTATTTATTTTTCGGGTCTTGGGAGGAGAATTTGCTATTTTTCTATTCAAATGTCAGGGAAACCCTTTCTGGGGAGGTAACATTTGAGAAGAAGCCTAAAGTTAAGAGATCATGCTGGAAAAAAAGTAGCTGGAAGACTGAGTGTGCCCCAAAGTCTTGAGATGCCACATGCTTGGTGGGTTTATGGAATAGCAAGTAGGCTAATGGGGATGTAGCAGGCTAAAAAAGGGTTAGTAGTGTCAGAAGATCACATTGCAGAGGAAGCTGGGTAGGCTCAGAGGCCAGGGTAAGAACTTTGAATTTTATTACCATTGAGGAGAGTATGCACTGGAGGGTTTGAGGCAGAGCACTATCATGCTGTGATATCATATCATATTTCCATTCCAGTGGCACTATGGAGAATGGACTGTGGTGAGTATGATTGTAAGAAGGGAGAGTTCAGAGGGCGTAGCAGACACTGAGATGACAAATTATGGGGTGATTGCTATGAATGTGGTGGATCAAGTTTGGAGATTGGATCTGTTTTGAAGATGAAGACAATTTATCTAGTGGATTGGATGTAGAGTGTGAAAGAAAAGAAGGGTCAGTGAGTTAGATGATTCCAAGTTTTTTGGCCTTCGTACCTAACTGACTGATGATATAATTTGTTGGGCTAGAGAATACAGATGAAGAAAAATTGGGGAAGGATGCAAGATTTCAATTTTGGACAAATTAAACTTGAGGTATTTATTTGAAACCTGAGAGATGCTACTCAGTAGGCAGTACAATCTGTGAGTGTGTGTTTCAGAGAAGAAGTGGAGACTACACATATTCTTGGAAGAATAAGTATGTAGATGGCATCTAAAACCACATATCTGGCTCATACCTAGAGATTATCCCTGGGGCACTGCAATATTTAGATATTTGGAAGTGAAGGAAGATCCATATAGTAAACTAAGGAGGAGAAGCTAGGTGAGTATGGGATCTCAAGGGTCAGGTGAAGAGAATTTCAGAAGTGGGCATGATTAGCCTGTTCATGACAGCCTGAAATGCTGTTAAGAAACTGGATTTTAGGGTGCCTGGGTGGCAGGTTAAAGCCTCTTTGGCTCAGGTCATGATCTCTCCGGCTCTCTGCTCCACGGGGAGCCTGTTCCTCCTCTCTCTCTGTCTGCCTCTCTGCGTACTTGTGATCTCTCTGTCTCACAAATAAATAAATAAAATCTTTTAAAAAATAAAGAAACTGGATTTTAAAAGAACTGATAATGGTTGAATAGGGTAATGTGGGCTTTGATAACAAAGTCCTTGGTGACTTGAACAAACATAGTTTTAGTAGAGCGGTAGGAATGGAAACCTCAGAAGGCATTCAAGAAAGAATTAACGGACAGATATTGGAAAAAGACACAAAAAATTTCTTTTTAGAGATCCTAAATAAAGGATTAAAGAAATGGTAATGAATAACTTACTTTTTTTTAATGTAGGAGATAGTACATCATGTTTGAGTGCTATTGGGACTAACGTAATAAAGAGGGGCTTGGTGGCAAAGAGACAAGGGATAGACAGGGGTAATAGTGAAAATGTAGAGGGCTCGCAGATTAAAAATTCTTGTGAGCTTAAAATTCATCAGATTTATGTTACTGGAAAGAATGAGTTGGAAATAGGACAGTGGGATGCTTGACCTTGAGGTCTTATTAATATATAAGATCCAAAGGATGAAAAAATGAGGGTATTGCTTCCTTGTATGTTTACACTTGTTAATTCATTGACCCTAAGAGCACAAGTGTTACTTCTGTTTTCTGGTACCCCGAACATGCAGAATAAATGTAGGTAGAATAAATTCTAAGTATAACTAAAATTTTTACTATTAGAAGTTGTTTATACTCTTTGTATTCATGCAATGGAGACAGAAGAGAAGGCATAACTGAAGGCTCCGTGTAGGCTCCAGGACACAGGTGTGTGAATTGACTTTAGGATTATACAAATTAATCTGTTCTAACATAAAAGGAAGGTGGAGTATGTGTCAATAGAGGCAAACTGGTAAACTTGGAAAGAGCGTGAAAATATGGCAGCTATTTCCTGATTGCAGTTTTTCTCTGTGAAATGAGTAGCGAGAGCTCCAAAGAAGGGAGAGCAAACTGGGTGAGGAAATAGAGGAGGATTGCTAGGCAGCCCTGAGGGCCTGAGGGCCTGCTTGAGGTTTGTGGTCATAAATTTAAAGTGAGACCAGCCAACACATTTATGTGTGCTACAGTATTAGGGTTTTCACTTGAAATAAAAAATTTTTATTGAATTCCCACTTCATCTTTTCTTGTTTACTGCCATCCAACATAATATCTTCAGGCAATGAGGAGAGGATTTTATTTACATGAAAATTGGATGATAAAATTAGGCAGCCCACATCAACTCTTCTTTCTGGAAGCAAATAGACTGTATTTAAACTAATTTCTTTGCTTCAGTTGAAAAGTTTTTCAGATACATTGCTTCTTCTAAAGATACACATGTTAACAGACTTTCATTTTATGTTTGGAGAAGAAATAACTTTTTATATTGTATAGTCACAGTATTCGTTATGTAAAATATAAGAGTCAGTTAAAAATATAAGGAAATAAAAATCACTGTTTCTATTAACCAGTGATAATCATTAGTAATGTTTTAGTATATTTCTTTTTTGGACTGTCTAGATATAAAGATTTATTTCTCTCCCGGTGGGACCACCTTTTAAAAAGTTTTATTATCTACTTTTGAGAATGAAATAATACACATTCTAAATGCCTTTCAATGTCATTATTCTAGCCTATCATTTTTGATGAATTCTTTCGTGCGTACAGTTTCTTAATAGAACTGACAAACTGATTCTAAAGTTCGATGGAAGAGGAAAAGTATAAGATTACCTAAGAATAATTTGAAAAAAAGAGGAAAACAGCAACAAAAAGTGCATCTCTTATAGCCTGGCAATACTATTTCTAAAATACATATTTTATAAAAATATTAGCACTGTTGCGAAGTGATGTTTGAATTGAGGAACTTACTGAAGTATTGTTTCTAATATTTCACATTTAGAAATCACTCAGATGTTTTTCAATAGGTGAACAGGTAAATAAATGATGATACATTTAATTTAAAAGTAGGGTTTCCAAGACATATTCTCCAGTGGGAAAAATAATCAAATAATAAGTACAATTCATTTTTTATGAAAATGAGGTAAAAGAACAACAAAACTTTCTATATTAAATGCATATAAATGAAGGACCATAGCTATACATCAAACCAATAACAATGGTTATCTGTAGGATAAGAAATGAGATTTGGGGAAGGATAAATGGAACAATTATGTGAGAAATTTTTGCACTTTTTACTCGGTGTATTTGTGATTGCTTTATGTTTTCATATTGAAAATGTGGCTATGCATTATTTATTTGTTATTATTTATGTTTGTATGTTTATAAATAATATACAATATATTTTATAAAATACCAAAATATAAGTATTAAAAGCAGAACTTGTTAACAAATTTTTGGAGCATGTTATAGCTAACTTTATCTGAAATATGTGTGTTTATGGATGGGAGCAGTTTAGGTTTCATTAAATAAATGAATTTTAAATTAGGGTGCAAATGATTAACATGTGTTAGACAAAAATATCAGAGATGCAAAAAACAAGTTGTACGAAAGCTCACAGGTAAGAAGAAGCATGGCATATTTGAGGAACAGAACAAATATATGGCTAAAACATAGAAATCAATGAAAAGAATAACATAGGGAAAGATGGTAAGATTATCAGAGTTAAGATCGTGAAGGGCCTTGTAATCTATGCTGGGATTTGGAGATTATATTAGAGAGAAGTAATGAAGAGTTCTTAAGTTCAAGAGTGATATGATCAGATTTACATTTAAAAAAATCTCATATGTGCTTGAAAATGGACACTGGATTGAAAGAGAGTATATTTGGATAAGAAAGATCTACTCATACATAATGGTCCACATGACACAAGGCGGTAAATTGGACAAGTATCATAGCAGTGAGGTATGGAGACAATAAGATTGACTCAAGGAGTATTTATGAAGAGGAATTTATAGGAATTGCTGGTAGGTTGGACATTAAGAAAGGACAAAAAGTCAAGTTTTATGCTTTAAAAAAGAGACACAAAACAAACACATGGAAAGGTCAAAAGTAAAATAATGAAAAAGTGTAGGTCAGGAAAGTACCAAGCCTTTAGATATTCAAGAGCTTCTATAAATCAATAAGAAAGAAACCCTGCATTTTATTTATATATTTACTTTTCCAGCTTTCTTGAGATACTATTGACATATGATATGTAACTTTAAGTTGTACAATGTGATAACTAGACATGTACATACTGCAAAATGATTACCACAATAAGGTTAGTTAACACCTCCATCCATTCACATAGTTACAATTGCTTTTGTAGTAATAGTATGTAAGATCTTTCTGGACAACTTCCAAGTATATAATTACTTATTGTTAATTGTAGTCACTCTGCTCTACATCAGATCTCCAGAATGTATTCATCTTATACCAGGAAGTTTGTACCCTTTGACCAACATCTCCCTATTTCCCCATCCTCTATCCCTTGACAACCACTATTCTTTCTTTTTCTATTAGTTGAGCCTTTCTAGATTTCACATATATGTGGGAATTGTGTGTGTGTGTGTGTGTGTGCACGCGTGTGTATTTGTCTCTCTCTGACCTATTTCACTTAGCACAATGCCCTTAAGGTCCATGCATGTTGTTACAAAAGGCAGAATTTCCTTCTTTTTTTGAATAGCTAAATAATTCTCTATGTGTTTCATGCCATGTTTTCTTTTTCCATCCATCCTTCCAATGGGCATGTAGGTGGTTCCGTGTCCTAGCTATTGTGAATAATATAGTGATTTTATTTACTTTGGCTGTCTCTCATGTACCTAGTGATGATTTAGATGTCTTTGGGAACATGTCTGTTCAAGTCATTTTTTTTAACCAGATTTGTTTGTTTGTTTGTTTTGCTGTTGTGTGTGTTCCTTACATATGTTGGATATCAACTATTTATTAGATATATGCTTTGCCAGTATTTCCTACATTCCATGGGCTGCCTTTTTATTTTGCTGATTGTTTCTTATGTTTTGCTGAAGCTTTTTAATTTGAAGTAGTCCTCTTTGTTTATTTTTACATTTGCTTCTTATGATTTTGAGCATATCCAAATAAAAATCGCCAATACCAGGGCACCTGGGTGGCTCAGTCGGTTAAGCATCTGCCTTCAGCTTGGGTCTTGGTCCCGGGATCTTGGATCTTGATATTGAGCCCATGCCATGCTCCCTGATTATCAGGGAGTCTGGTATTCCCTCTCCCTCTGTCCCCTCCTCATACTCTCGCTCGCTCTTTTTATTTAAATAAATAAAATCTTTAAAAAAATTGTCAATACCAAAATCAAGGAGTTTTGTTAACCTATGTTTTCATCTAATACTGTTATAGTTTGGGGTCTTAAATTTAAGTCTTTAATTCTGAATTGTCTGAGTAGTAAAAGATAGAGGTCTAATCTTCCCTTTTTTGCAGTAAATATCCAGTTTTCTCACCACCATTTATTTAAAGAGACTATCCTCTCCCCATTGAGTATTCTTGGCACCCTTGTCAAATATTTGTTGATCATGTATCTATTGGTTTACTTCTGGACTCTGAATTTCATTCCATTGATTTATGTCAGTTTTTATGCCAGTACCATACTGTTTTGATCATTATAACTTTGCAATAAGTTTGAAATAAGCACTTGTGATGCCTTCAACGTTGTTCTTCTTTCTTATGATTATTTTGGCCATTCAGGTTTTTTATGGTTCCATACAAATTTTAGGATTTTTTTTTCTATTTCTGTGAAAAATACCATTGAAATTTGATAAGGATTGTACTGAATCTGTAGATCATCTTGGGTGGTATGGACATTTTATTAAGGAGGGCACGTACTGCATGGAGCACTGGGTGTTGTACATAAAAAATGAATCTTGGAGCACTGCATCAAAAACTAATGATGTAGTTTATGGTGACTAACATTACACAATACAAATAAATAAAATAATATGTGATGTTTCTGATCTAGGAACATGATTTCCAATTATTTGTATGTTCTTCAATTCCTTCATCAGTGTCTTGTTATTTTCAGTATACATATCTTTTACCTCTTTGGTTAAATTTATTCCTAAGTATATTATTGTTTGTGATGTTATCATAAATGAGATGGTCTTATTTTTCTCAGATAGCTCATTGTTAGTGTCTAGAACTGATTTTTTTTTTTTTTTGCCATAACCCAGCAACTGTATCCCTCCCTCCTGCACCCCCCAGCAACCCTCAGTTTGTTTCCTGAGATTAAGAGTCTCTTATAGTTTGTCTCCCTCCCCAATCCCATCTCATTTCATTTTTTTCCCTCCCTAACCCCCATGACCCCCTGGCCTGCCTCTCAAATTAGAACTGATTTTTATATATTGATTTTATATCCTGTAATTTTGTTCATTTACTACTACTAACATTTTGAGGGGAGGATTTTCTGTATCAAGGAAAATAGCATCTGAAACAAAACATTTTACTTCTTCTCTTCCAATTTAGATGCCTTTTATTTCTTTGTCTTGCCTGTTCCAGTTAGAACTTCCAGTACTACATTGAGTAAGAGTAGTGAAAGTGGCACCTTCTCTTGTTGCTAGTTTTACAGGAAAAACTTGCAAAATTTCACCATTGAGTATGATGTTAGCTATAAATTTGTTGTGTGTGGACTTTATATGTTTAAGTGTGTTTCTTATATATCCAAATTATTAGGAAATTTTACAATAAAATGATGTTGAATTTTGTCAAATGCCTTTTATGCATCGATTGAAAAGATCATACAATTTTTCACTTTCAATCTATTAGTGTGGTTTAAATTGAGTATGGTGTTAAATTTAATCACATTTAATGATTTGCATATGTGGAATCATCCTTGCATCCCAGATGTAAATCACACTTGATCATTGTGTGTAGTCCTATTAATGTGCTGTTGAATTTGGTTTGCTAGTATTTTGTTGAGAATTTTTTACATCTATAATCATCAGTGTTATTGGCCTTTAGTTTTCTTGTAGTGTTCTAGTCTGGTTTTGGCATCAGGACATCATGATAATGTTGGTCTCATAAAATGAATTTGTGAGTATACCTTCTTCTTCTTCAATTTTTTCAATTTTCCCTCTTCAAACTTTAGTTTCAAAAGAATTGCTGTTAATGCTTCTTTAAATATTTGGCAGAATTCACCAGTGAAACCATCTGCTTCTGGGATTTTTTTTTTAATGGGAAATTTTGATTACTGATTCAATCTCCTTATTAGTAACTAGTCTGATCAGATTTCCTATTTTTTCATGATTCAGTCTTGATAATGATATGTTTTTAGGAATTTATCCATTTCTTCTATGTTAACCAATTTGTTGGTTTATAATTGTTAATAATGTTCTCTTATGATCTTGTTTTTGTGTGGTGTCAGTTGTAATGTCTCCTCTTTCGTTTCTGATTTTGAGTCTTCTCTTTTTTCTTAGTCTAGCTAAAGGTTTGTCATTTACCTTTTCACAAAACCAGCTCTTAATTTCGCCGAACTTTTCTATTGCTTTTCTGATCTTGATTTCATTTATTTTTGCTCTTTGTTATTTCCTTCTTTCTGCTAACTCTGGGCTTAGTTAGTTACTTCAAGCGTAAAGTTAGGTTGTTTATTTAGGATCTTCAATTTTTTTCTTAATGTAGGAGTTTATCAATATAAAATTCCCTCTTTGAACTGCTTTTTCTGCATCTGTAACTTTTGGTATGTTTTGTTTTCATTTTTATTGTCTCGAGTTTTTTTTAAATTTTTCATTTCTTTTTTAACCCATTGGTTATTTAGTAGCCTATTGTTTAATCTCCACATATTTGTGAATTTTCTGGTTTTTCTCCTGTTATTAATTCCTAATTAGTACCACTGTGGTCAGAAAAAATAATTGGTATGCTTTCATTCTTTTTACATTCACTAAGATTAATTTTATTACCTAATATATGATCTATTCTGGAGGATATTTCATGTCCACTTGAGAAAAATTGTATTCAGATGCTTTGGGGATGAAATGTTCTATATTTGTCTATTGAGTCCATTTTATATAATGTATGCTTCAAGTTCAGTGTTTGTTTATTGATTTTTTTTGGCTGGATAATCTCTGCATTGCTAGGTTTAGATATTGAAAGCTCCCCTACTACTATTCCCTTCAGATCTTTGAGTATTTGCTTTTATTTTTTAGGTGTTCAATAATCAGTGCATATTTATTTACAATTGTTATATCTTCTTGATGAATTGATCCAGTTATCATTATGTAATGACCTTATCTATATCTTCTTACAGTTTATATCTTCTATTTTGTTTGAGCATAGCTACCCCTGCTTTCTTTTAGCTTCTGTTTGTGCAGAATATTTCTTCTCATACCTTCACTTTCAGTTTGTGTGTGTCCTTATAATTGAAATGAGTCCTTTGTAGACAATGTATATTTGGGTCTTATTGTTTACTCCATTGAGCTACTCTGTACCTTTTGATAGGAGGATTTATTCCATTTACATCTAAAGTAATTACTGATAGGTAGGACTTCCTAATGCCATCTTATTATTTTCTGATTGTTTTGTAGTTCCAGTGTTCCTTTCTTCCTCTTTTGCTGTCTTCTTTGTGCATCAATCATTTTCTATAGCGATATCGTTTGATTCCCTTCTCTTTTTCTGGGTCTATTTTAGGTTTTTGTTTTGTGATTACCATGACTCTTATATAAAACATCCTATTTTAAACTGATAACAACCTGTTGGAGTAAGTCAAAATCCTATGCCCATGGCAGTGGGCCTGGCTGGGAGCCTGGATTCACAAGGGCTGATTTTGAGCTTTCTGTCCCAGGAACTACCACCCAGGGTTGGTCCCAAGGTAGACCAAGGGCCTGAATTCATGATGACCCACCTAAGAACCTTGTGTCAAAGAAGTCATCTAGGGCCATGGAAGCCACCTGGGACCAATGGAGCCAACAGATGGCTGGGTAAGCCAGAAGCCTAATTCTACTGGGAGCTATCAGGAACCACAGGAGTTGGCCTGATGCTGGAGCATTCATGGGGGAGGGACCATGATGGTTAGGTACTCAGTTCACTCTTTCTCCCATAGGGAGAGTCTCCCATGATGGGCAGCTCAGGCTTCGTGGAAGTGTGATAGGGGTAACGTAACTCCATTTTTTCCTACCATCCTTTGTGTGTTTTTTCATATTTCTGTATTTGATTTAGGCGCTCTAATCTCTCATCTGGAATTCTTTGCCTTTGTAATGGTATTTTCATGCACAGATAGTTGTTCCAATTGATGAGTTTAAGAGGGGATGGCCATTAAAATTCTTATACCACCATTTGCAGACATCACTGTCCCCAGAAAGCTCAATTTAAAAATGGGCAGAAGGCTTGAATACACATTGCAGAATGGGGCAATGGACAGAATGTTCTGAATAGAATCCAAGAGCGCCTCTGCTTTTGTGGCAATCAGCTGCTTAAGAGAGTATAACCCCTTTCTTCCAGCTAGAAGACCTTGGATATACACATCTCCTTGGAGGTTCAGTAGTGCTCTATACCTGAAAGTGGGTTTTTCTCTTTCCAAAATCAGGACCCACAGAGATGAGGAGCAACTACCTAATATTCTTATTGGTGTAGACTTGGCTAAGGTATGGACTGTAGTGAAAGCAAAAAGTATCTCATTATCACTCCCCTATATAAAATAGTAATTGTATCAAGAGATAAAACCTTGATTTGACATGAAGCAGCCCTTCTAACACCCCAGTGGTTAATTAGTGCTAAATTAATGATGATGCAGCCAAGATTCTGACATTAGGTTATGTGATAGTTTTATTTTTCCATGTACCAAGAGTTTTTATTTTTACTTATGCTTCATCAGACTAAAATTGGAGCTTAGCTGCTTCATGGTCCATTAGCAGGATTTTATTTTTCACTTTCATTCTAACATGAAATATAGAAAATAAAGATCTCTTAGAGGAGCCAAGAATCATTTCCCTATTTCTGGTGATGGCAGAAAGAGAGCAACTTGGTTTAAGCACATTAGGGGTGATTTTTGACTAACTGTTATAAAGACTGTCTTACTGGTCTTACACATAACCTTGAAACAGGCTACTGTTTCAGAAATTGACAGTCCCATCTTCAAAATCTTTCAGAAATGAAAAGGAGATAACATGGTATCATACCATTTGAAAGGCAAAGAAAATAATTCCATGAATCACCAAGCCAAGAAAATGAAGAAAGAAAACACTTTTTCCCTAGACCTTTGAGTTAAATTGACCTATTTTAGGTCTTTCTAGAAAAGGGTTTGCCTCCTAGGTGGGGAATAATTCCAAGCCTGTGTTCCTGTTCAAATGACTGGAGGGAAGAGTGGATAAAGAGAGTAGTCCATATCTACTCTAAACTATAGTCCCTTCCATTGTCAGTGGGAAAGCTCCAAACCTTAGCAACATGATTTAATGTAAAGTGATTCTTTGACATGACTAACCCATCAATAATCTTCTTGGGTCTAGGGTGAATAAGGAAGAGAAGTAAAGTTTCCATCCTGCTTTACTTCACAAATTTTTAGAAGTAGCTTCTGTTTTGTCCATCATAAAATGGCTTAAAATAGTATCATGAGGGTTTTTTGTTTGTTTGCTTGTTTTTGTTTTCTTTTTAATTTGAAGCTCTATAGAATTGACTCAGGAGTCTCACTGAAGAAGGAGATGACGGGGGTGGGTCCATGCATCTAGTCCTGTCTTTTTAAAAAATACCTTTATTGAGATATAAGTAACCCACTTATTTAAAGCATACCATTCCATGGTTTTTAGCATATTCACAGATATATATTATCACAGTCAATTTTAGAGTATTTTCATCATCTTAGAAGAAACCCTGTGTCCTGTACCTATTACCCTAACATTCCACTTGTCACCCCAGTTTTAGGCTACCACAAATTTACTTTGTGACTCTACAGATTTTTTTCTTTTATGGAAATTTCTTAGGAATGGAGTCACATAATATTTGGTCTTTTGTGACTGGCTTCTTTCACTTAGCCTAATGTTTTCACGTGTTGTAACATATATCTATACTTCATTCCTTTGTGTCTGAAAATTATTTCATTGTAAGATTTTTGTTTTTTTTTTCCCAATACGTGGTTATATGTCAAATTTTTATTGGAAAGAAACACATTTTTATCCTATACCAAATTTAAATAAATACATTTGTTCTGTACTAAAAATAATAATTTCAGTACTAATGACATGAAGATAAGGCTTTAAGTCTGCTCCATATCTGATATTCTTTGAACCTATAATTTATCTTTTCTGTCACCAACTATCCAACTGAATACTCTCAGTGAGCAAGTGATTCCAACTACCTTTATTTATAATAAAACTAAAGAAAAATTGAGTTAGTGTGCAACCACCTTTATTCATATGTTCAGATTAACAGTGATTGCCCAATCAAGTCTCCCTCTTTAACAAACTACAATATGCAGAATCTTCACTGATATGCTTCATCTCTTGAAAACCTCCAAATGAGATCATGGATTTGAATCTTGATACCGTCATTTCCTACCTTTGGGACCTTTGGCAAGATGCTTGCCTATTCTAAATTTAGGTTTTTAAATCTATGCAATAAGACAATAATTATATCTGCATCTCAGGGCTTTTTTTGGAGACAATTTAATGAGAAAGTGTATGTGAATTTCAGGCACCATTCCTGGCCTACCGAAAGTTGTTAAACATTTAAAAAATGTGAATTTTCATTGTTCATATTATTATCGCTTCAATTCCAATATGCAGCACAGTGCTTATTACATGTTAATTGCCCCCAAAATATTTGTCTAATCAGGAATAGATGAATTAAGGAACCTCTCAAAACTAGAGGACCCTACATTGTATTTCTCATTTGAATAATGCTGGACTTCACAACAGAGTTGTCTTTTCTGTGTGAGTCATTTGGGGAAGCCACTGAGGGAAGTTCTCTCATGACAAAAGTTACTACTAATGGGGAGATGTGTCAATACCTGTCTTGGACCTCTCACTGTCATCTCAAGAAGAGCAGATATTAGGATGTTTCATTTCTGTCGATAAACAGTGATGATATTACATTCCCTGCACTCCCTCCCAAGGTAAAATGACAACATCAGAATCCTTGGGAACATTTTTTTTCTAGAACCACCTGGCATTGATTTTTTTTTTTTTTTAGCTGCCCTTCCTGAGGACTCAGCAAATTTACAAAGTGAAGGAAGCAATAATTCTCTAGCCAAGAAAACTGCTGAAGTAAAGCCACATGTTCTTTTTATACCCATTGGTATAACACAGAGCCAGCCTGACAAAAATGCTGAGCCTCCTCCTGCTTGAAACCATTAATTTCTAAAGAGTGGGGAGCCTGGAGCTCAATCTCTGTATTTTTGGTGCGCTTAGTCCTGCGTGTATATGTGTTCCATTTGATTTTCAAAGTTGTAGACTGCCTTGATTTAAGATAGGGTAAGTCCAGAATTGTCTTTTAGGAATAAATTATAATTTATTGAAGGCTTGCTCTTTCTCTGTACATTTTTTGGATACATTAAAAAAAAACATAAAAATGGGACCTTTTTAAAGCATAGTCGGGGAAAGATGACAGAGTTCTGTCCTGTCCTCTGACCTCCTGAATCTAAGCAATTTGGGAGACTGGGTGGATATTTCCTGAGTGAGTGAAACTGGAATTTTGTAAGGAGAATAAGTGAAGGAGAGAGAATGAAATTGTAGAAAGGAATTTCTCAGGTACTCATTACTGTCTCTCATTCTGTCTTTTCAGTGTCTATCTTCCTATGGGCCACCAGCTGTCCTTCTGGGACTGACCTCTGTCTCCACTCTGCCTGACTGGGTTCATGACTTCCCCTGGTAGTATGGGGACAAATCCCTGTTTGGCCAAAATAAAATTGTTTTTTAAAAGGAATATTTTAAGAAAAAGAAAAGATGAGAAATAAAACAAAAGTAAATTAATCCCTCACCTGAAAGAATAGGGAGCATTTAAAAACATGGATGAAAGGGAAACTGTGGAGCTCAATGCAGGTATAGATTGACTTCATGGCCATGGCTCAGCAGGAAAACAACCCTTACTTTATTTCCTTTCTTTTTAAAGATTTTATTTATTTGACAGAGAGAGACACAGTGAGAGAGGGAACACAAGCAGAGGGAGTGGGAGAGGGAGAAGCCGCTTCTTCCTGAGCAGGGAGCTCGATGTGGGGCTGGATCCCAGGACCCCTGGGATCATGACCTGAGCCGTAATGACTGCGCCACCCAGGCACCCCTCCTTACTTTATTTCTATTTACTTTAAACTTATCTCAAACCTGTGTTTGCCTTGGGCTGTCTGTGAGTTATTTACGTAGTCTTTTTTTTTTTTTTTAAGACTTGGCTTGAATAGTAAGTGTCACCATCCTTGGAGCCTCTTTGATACATGTGGTCCTTCTTAGTTGGCCTTGCTTAAATCCTGGATTCACTATATTCTAATTGTGTGATCCTTCTAGGTCACAATTCTATTGAATGTAGTCGACTGAAATTCTGAAGCCTCAATTGGAGGGCTGTTTTGAGTATTGTTAATATCATCTTCATCGTTCTTAGCAGAGGCTGGCACAATGTAGGAGCTCAGGAAAATGGCAGATATTTTTTGTTATTGCCACAGCTGATTGAAAACAGCTACTTCTTGTTATGGCTAAGCTTTGACACTTGTGTTTTAAGTTTTTAGCTTCCAGTTTTCAGAGCATAGGTGACATTATTATGAATCACTTCTATATCATTTCAGATTTCTCTATATAATTTCTAATGACGGTATATCCTATTGCTTTGGGCACCCCATGAAAACATCTATTATAAAGATCCTTCCACAGAGGTGAGGTGCACAGTAGGCATTTAAATGCTTCCCTTCTCTCGCTAGCACTACTCAGTGTTTCTCATCTCCGAGGTGGCAGACCAGATTTTGCTTTCATGAGTACTTGGCTGCTTATCAGAACTGAAAAGAAAAATGAACAAACATGTAAAGAGTCAAAGTATATATAAAGTTTGCTCCCCTGTTCCCACCTTAATTGTCTAATAGCGAGTTCTCCAATCCACATTCAAATTTCACTTTTCTGTGTTCCACTGGCATTGTCTTAAATATTGAGCAATGTAATAAGCCATGTGTCACACTATACTACTTTTTTAAAAATAGATTTTATTTATTTAAGAGAGAGAGAGAGAGAGCATGCAGTGGGGGGAGCAGAGGGAGAGAGACAAGCAGACTCTGCACTGAGTGCCAATCCCCATGAGGCCTGAGATCATGACCTGAGCTGAAAGAGAGTCCAGTGCTTAACCAACTGAGCCGCCAGGTGCCCCAACACTACATTACTTTTAGCTGGGCTAGGCTAGGCTTGATCAGTAGTGAACAGGGCCAGAGGACAAAACCCAGAAGATTTGTGATTTCAAGAATGAAGCAGAACGTTAAGCCAAACAGTAAGTCTAGCGCCATATCACAGACTGGAGCCGCTGGTTTGAGCAGAGCAGTGAGTCAAGAGAGCAGAAGCCGTTACTGGAGAAAGAAGGCATTAATAGGGAAACAGTGTATTTAATAAGAAGGAAGGTTAGCAAAAAGCCCATGAATCTAGTGCTCTGATCATCACTTACTGTTTCAAATTCCTGGGTATATAATTATAAGCAAACCCATTCCCTCCTATAAATTGCATTTTTCTCACATATAACATATGAAAGGTATTTATCTTAAGACTCTAGTGATAAAAACAATAATAAAGCACTTAATAAACAATTGAGCATATGTGTGTTATAAGGTGAAGGTAGCCTGGGGGTTAGAGGCCACATGCAGATGTAATTTATTTGGCCAAAATGTGGCATCCAACGCATGGGTTACAGACAGTATGGATTTCCTTGAAACACTGAAAGATCTGGAGCCTCTGGGCCAGTGTTACTGTATAACAACAAGAGGTGGGCATTTGGGTTTGTAACCTGTAATGAGAGATTCATGTCTCCCCTCTGCTCAGGATCCAGACCTGACAGCCCAGGGTATGATTAATCAAGACTCAGGGCTCAGGAAGCAGCTCTGCACACCTGGCAGAGCTTGACAAAATCTTTGCAATCAGATTAACAAAGCAGTGATATGATGTCCTGTCAGTGGGGGCATGGACACGGGACATCATTATGCAGAACAATTTATTATCATCGCTGACCTTGTCCCAGCCTTTCGACTGCATATTGATGTGGCACAGCTCACTGACGAGGCCTGGATAAACGTGGCTAAGGCATCGTGAGAGCAATTGGAAGCCGCTAGAAAACTAGCTCTTTCTACCACATGCTCACCTTGAAAAGAAACGCAGTTCTGGGGACACCACTCATTTTGCTATTTCTGAGTCCTTTCACCTCCACTTCAGCAAGAAGTTTTTCTGTTTCTCTTTCAATTCTGTTTCCGCTCTGGTGTTTAGGAGGTCACTGGGGGTGGGATAGTGGTGGAACTTATTTATTTATTTATTTTTTAAGATTTCAAGTCTCCTTTTCTTTTTTTGGGGGGAATAGTCCAGGATATACCTGTTCCCTTCAGAATCTCCTTTTGTTTCCAAAGCCAACTGTCCTCACTCAACAGGTGTATGATGTCACTCACAGGTACCATGAGGCATCACTTTCTTACATCTACATCAGGCTACTGCCCCCAGACACAAGGGTCTTTCCATGACAGTTTACTGAAATACCCACCAATAATTTTAGACTGAGCTTTAGTCATGCTCCATCTCTGCTAATTTAATAAAAGGGGAGGCCCTTTTATTATTTGACTAATTCTTTCAAGCTTTAGTTTCTTCTTTCTTAAAATGGCCATTATAGGAACAAATAAGCTCTGTTTCATCTGGCTACCTTTACAGAATTAAAGTGCAATGGATTTGGGGTTGCACTCTGAGCGTGTGACCAGCCTGGTAATCTGACCTCAGTGCGCTTCACAGACCTGATGATCTTAGACTTGGGAGGAAGAAAGACACAAGAGGTCCTGCTGACACCGGCTAGAGCAAGCCACATTCTCCAAACGGCATTTATCAGAGGGTGCTTGCCTACTTACACATTTGGTTACCATCCTTGAGTGCATAGATCCTTTGTAGAAACCAATTGCAATGGGAGGAGAGTAAAATCTAGTTTTATTCACACAACAAAAATGTATCTTCACCAATGCAATGTTTATAAAACATACTCCTTGTTCTTGGAAAAAGATGTTGGTGTTGCAGGTCAGGTTCCCCAGGCAGTCCACTTTGAAGAGAGGTTTGTGTATGGCAAATTTATTAGGAAATGCTCTCAAGAGCAGTACTCCTGGAACAGAGGGGAAGGAAGAAGGATAGGGCAGAATGAACTTAGGCTATGATGTAATGTCAGTTTAATTCTTAACCAATACTGCAGATAGAAATGACTAGGATAGCTACTCACTTTCCTACACACTGGGGGGTGAGGGTCAGGCCTATATACCCTGCATTGATCAAGCACTGGTTGTAGGAAGCCTCTAAGAAGGGGTTTTAACCTTCACAGAGACAATGCTGTGTAGGCCAGAGCAGTTAGGGTGGGGCCTGGAGCAGAGAAGCTGGATAAATGATTGTTTTATGTTTTTTCTTAGTGCAGGCATTTCTTCTTTCAAAACCGCTCAGATTTCTTCATGCAACACCTCCTTATTTTGTGTAATATTTTGCATAACGCTTTATATTTGACAGAGATTATCACATATACCCCTCCTCTGTGACATTTTTTAAAGCCAGTGAAATAGCTATCATTCCTATTTTAAAGAAAAAGAAAGAAATTCTGAAACTCCTTCCAAGTATTCCTTCCTTGTTTCGCCCTCAACAAATTATAATTTCTTTGGGACTAAGCTTCCTTTTCAACAAAAAGGAGATGAGAATTACACGGGCCTTATGTTTCATCCCCGATTTGCACAGATGCATGTGTTTGCTAAGTGGGACATCTGTGTCCTGGAGACTCCTCCTCCAGGGCTCTCTCTATTGCCCTCACTGCCCCAGTGGGGCAAGTCAGTGATGGGACTATGCTCTGAGACAGCAGAGAGGATAGCATGCAAAAGAACTACAATGCTATCTGAAAAGGTGTCCCCAGTGTGCAGGTGTCCTTAAAGGGTTCGGAATTGCATGAAGAACAATGAATAATATTTCCATGTTATGTGTGTCCTCAGATTTTTTTTTCCCTTTCACGATAAAATGATTCGTGCTCCTGAAGTCGAATCACATGGAGCGGAACTTGCAGGATTCTATGCAATTTTTTTTTTAAGCTGTCTGTTGACACAAGCCTTTTTCTGCAGTATAGATGCTATTCTCTTAAATTCAGCTTGTTCTGTTAGTGAAATACAAAAGCCATGACATCTGACTTGAGTGTTTGTCATTCTCACATTACATTTGTAACCTCTGGATATTCCACGTACACTCTTTCCGACTGAGGGTTTGCAGAACTACTCTACACCCGTGAGTAACATCTTTTTCACCTATCTGTGGGGGGTGACATTTAGCCTACAAATTTTCTTGCAATTTCAGCCAGCATTTAGTACCCAAGCAAATTACCTGAAAATGTGGGGCTGGAGCTGACCCAAGTCAGACCTCATCAGCATTCAGTAATACAGGTGGAAGGTGAGAAGAGGCAAGACATGGAAAAGGGTTCGAATAAAGAAGAGCAATGAAGCAGAAAATAAGGACTCGGCCAGGTTGCTTGGCCCCGATTTCATGTACCTTACAAGCCACTTATTACAACAACGTGAGGTCTCTTGATCTACTTAAGTGTGCTTCTTCTAACATGATGGTTCTTATATTTGGGGTAACCTGGCTGTGTTGTATGTAAGCTTTGGTTTTAGAGAAAGAAAATGAACTTGTGCATCAGTTTGAAAGAGGAATGCTCCCAGCTCCCTGATGTGAAAGAAATGTAGCAATGCAAGCAAGAGGAGGTTCTTTTGCTTTGTACTAGGACTTTGTTCCTGACAACTGCTCTCAAAAGTTCAGACCATGAACTGCCCTCCTCGATTTCTTTGAACTTTTTCTGATGCACTTTGGTGCATTTTCATTTCTCCTCCCAGGCACTTCTTCTCTTAAAATCTTTCCTTTTTGACTCTAAATATCTTTGAGGAAATTTCTTAAAACATTGTATTGATTTAAATTACACTCTTTAACACATTAATTCATTTCATATATTTGCGATCATAAATATTACTAATGATGTAGTCCTCATCATTGGAAGGAGCCAAAATGTTCTAGTCACTGTTCAGGTTCATGGTGAATATTGAGTTTCACTCTTGTCCCTTCCTACTGTGCTATAGTAAGATGAGCGAAATAAAGTCATTAAAGACGTGAAGTCCCCCATCTTAAGTTCTGTCACCTTTTGATGGGGAGCCACAGGAGCTTATCAGTGAATACATAGCATTTAGATATGGGATAAAAGATTTGAAGTGGGGAATTTCTATGTATTGCCTACTGTTGAGTGATAGACTCCTACCATAGTCATAGTGGACATGAGCTGATAATATTAACTTCAGCTGTAAGGCCACTGTCCATTTTTTAGAATAAGAAAGGCATATTAGAGGTTCCCTAGAATATCATGACAGTGTGGTGTGCATTAAACCAAACAGCTTAATAGCTTTTTTAAAAATCATCAATAATGTCAGTTATAAACTAAGAAGTCACATCTCAAAGCATTCATCATCCTCTTCTGTCTTCAGGATTATTCTATCATTTATACATCAGGTCTGTCCCTCTTAAACCCATAGACAAACAAAATCAGTGAAAGGAACCAGTGATTAATTCAAACAGCAAAACCCTTTAACCTCAGTTTTCCCTCTAGCTATGTAAGCATAGCTACTCATTGTCTTCTTTGGACTGAAATACCCGAAAACAGTGTTCTCTGATGTAGAATGTTAGGAGAAACTTGGTGGGCAGTAGCAGGAACTCTGTGTTCTGGTGATTTTGCTGTAAATCTAAAACCGTTCTAAAATAAAAGATTTTATTGGTTAAATGTCCAGATCTTGATCTGAGGGTCATGAGTTCAAGCCCCCAGCTGGGCTCCATGCTGAGGGTGGAGCATACTTAAATGAATGAATGAATGAGTGAATGAATGAAGAGTAAATATGTAGATAAATCAAGTTTATTAAAAAATATATTGTCTCTTCACTATCTCCATTTTCATCAAATCCCACTCCCTACTCAAGCTGCTGCAGTCTGATTCACTCAGCACTGAACTGAAAGAACTTTACAAAGTTACCAATAATTGGCAGGTTGATAAATCTAGTGATCTCTGGTAGTCCTTATTTCCTTTAACAACTCAGGCATATTGAACACTTCTGATCACTTTCTCATTTTTGAAACATTTTCAAAGGATGAGTCCATTGTTCTTTATCTGAAATAGAGAGCTGAATGTGAATGTGTTGTGTGCTAAGTAAAGGAGAACTGTATTTGAAAGGCACCGTCTTCTTTAACAGTCAGTAGAGGGCCCCTGGGTGATTCAGTCAGGTAAGCGTCTGCCTTTGTTTGGCTCAGGTCATGATCCCAGAGTCCTGGGATTGAGCCCCGCATCAGGCTCCCAGTTCAGTGGGGAGTCTGCTTCTGCTACTTCCTCTGCCCCTCCCCTCCTCTCGTCCTTTCTCTGGCTCTCTCTTTCTCAAATAAATAAATAAAATTAGAAAAAAAAAATGATCAGTAGAGTCTGGGGAGCTATAGAGTGCAAAGACTGACAGACTTTCAGAAGTGGGAGTATCTGGAGATAGGTTAAACTTCAGCGTTGGAAGATTGGTTATTAGAACGATGCTCTTGCTGACTGACTCACATAATGTCTGTTTACCAAAGGCAGTTGTTGCCATGCAAGTCCTCACTGACCAATTGAGATGGATTTAAAACCAGCTCTGGAGATTATTTTACTTTTCTTTGACTGTGGCCAAAGAACAGTCAGCCCTTTCCTTGAATTATTAGAAGTAAATCAGCTTTTCAGTTTCTCCCTTGGCTTCTGTTTCTCGCCTCACTTTCCTCCCATGTCGTTAATTCCCCCATTTCAAGTTTTACTTGCCATACCATTTTCCCTTTTTTAAATGCTAGACACATAGGTATTAGAATTCTTACTGTCCATACACTTTATGTGCATGCAATTTCATGTGTCCTAAGAGCTCTTGTCTCTTCATCAATCTCTTGATGATTTCAGCAATGTCTTTAAACACAATTTCCTTGCTTTTACCTCCACAGAATAGATTTCTAGTTAAGACCTACCTCTCTATCTCCTATTTCTATATCTAACTGCCTAATTAATATCTTCATGTGGTTGTCCAATGCATATTTCTTTTCTTTTTTTTTAAGATTTTATTTATTTATTTGACAGAGAGAAACACAGCTAGAGAGGGAACACAAGCAGAGGGAGTGAAAGAGGGAGAAGTAGACCTCCCGCAGAGCAGGGAGCCCGATACGGGGCTCCATCCCGGGTCTCTGGGATCATGACCTGAACTGAAGGCAGTCGCTTAACTAACTGAGCCACCCAGACACCCCGTCCAATGCATATTTCAAGCACAACAGGGCCCAAATGAATCTTTCCCCCTAAAAATTTGCTTTCATTGATAGCCCTGTTCATCTCAGCTAATGGCAGTTCAGTCATTATTTTTACATTTTATTTTTATTGAGATGTAATTGGTGTAAAAAATTGTATAAGTTCATGTTTATTTGATACATTTATATATGATTATCACCATACCATCACCTAACATCTCTCTCATGTCATATAGTTATGTCGTTTGTGGTGGTCTTTTAGCAACTTTGAAGTTTATAACACACTACTGTTTATAATCATTATGCTGTCACCAAGACTAATTTATCTATTATTTCCAAGTTTGTACCCTTAAACCTCGAATTTCTCACTCCTCAGTTTCTGGTAACACCATTGTACTCTCAGTTTTTAAAAAGTTTAGCTTCTTTAGATTCACATATAACTGATATCAGACAGCATCTGTCTCACTTTATCTCACTTAGCAGAATGCCCTTATGGTCCACCATGTTATCCCTAATGGCAGTATTTCCTTCTTGTTATGGCTACATAATATTCAATGGTGTATGTGTGCATGCGTGTGTGTGTGTGTGTGTGTGTGAGAGAGAGAGAGAGAGAGAGAGACAGAGAGACAGAGAGACAGAGAGAGAGACAGAGACTGTTTGATGGACACTTAGGTTGTTCCATATCTTGGCTATTATGAATAATAGTGCATAAACATTCTAACTAATGGGTGTGAGATGATACCTTATTGTGCTTTTGATTTGCATTTCCCTGATGATTAACCATGCTGAGCATCTTTTCATGTACCTGTTGACTATTTGGATGTATTCTTTGGAAAAATGTATCTTTGTTTCCTCTGTTCACTTTTAAATCAGATTTTGTTGTTATTGTTGTTATTGAATTGTGTGAATGCTTCACATATTTTGAACACTCAGTAAGGAAAAGACAGTTTGAACAAATGGTTTTGGGAAAACTGGATAACCACACACAGAAAAGTGAAATTGGACCCTTATCTGATACCTCTCATAAAAAGTAACTTGAAATGGATTAAAGAATTCAAGACCTGATAACATAAAACTCTTAGGAGAAAACAGGAAGAACTTGCTTGACATTGGTCTGGGCAATGATTTTTTATTGGATATGACATCAAAAGCTCAAGCAACAAAAACAAAAATTGGTAAGTAGAACTACATCAAAATAAAAATGTTCTGCATAGAAAAAGACACAATTTTTAAAAAAAAAAGCAATATGGAATGGGAGAAAATAAAAGCAAACCATGTATTAGATAAGAGGTTAATATCTAAAATGTATAAAGAATTCATACAATGAGGGTCCCTGGGTGGCTCAGTGGGTTAAAGCCTCTGCCTTTGGTTCAGGTCATGATCTCAGGGTCCTGGGATCAAGGCCCGCATTATGCTCTCTGCTCAGTGGGGAGTCTGCTTCCTCCCCTCTCTCAGCCTGCTTTTCTGCCTACTTGTGATCTCTCTCTGTCAAATAAATAAATAAAATCTTAAAAAAAGAAGAATTCATACAATGCAATAACCAAAAAAATTTTCAAAAGCAACCTAATTTTAAAGTGCATGGAGGACCTAGCTAGATATTTTTCCAAAGAAGACATCCAAATGGCCAATAGGTACATTAAAAAAAATTGCTCAGTCACAGGAAAGTTCAGCCCTCTGCTGTGCTGCCTTGTGAGGGTGGAGTGGTACTGGGAAAGTTTCTCTTACCACTGTGACTAAACTTGTATTTTGAAGGTTTTTTTTTATTTGATTATTTGTTTGCTTTACTGCTCCTGTTGTCTGCTGAAGTCTTTTGGGGAGAAAGCTGTTATTTCTGTAAATTTTCGCTTGTCCATGGTAACTTGCCCAGGTGGCACATTCCAGGGTCTTTCCAGACCACGGTGAGAGGGGCTGTGGCATGTTCGCAGTCTCTGCTGATTCCAGAGCCTTTATGGAGATCTGTCTGCTTATTACTGGATGCACAGATGGGTGAGACTCCTTTCAGGTCCCTTGGCATCTGATCCCACAACAAGCTATATCCCACAACACCCACAAAGGTATTTTTGCTCATGGGTAGATATCTCATTCATTGTTAAAAAATAAATAGGGACAAAAAGGAAGAACATCTTACACCACCATAGTCTTGCCCATGTCATTGCTCCTTTTTACACTGGTCTTCAGTTGGAATAATCATTGACTTTTCTTCTCTCACACTACACTATTCAATCTGTCAACAAATCCAGTTGACTGCAACTTCAGAATAAATCTCTAAAGTGATCACATCTTGCATTCTCCATGGCTACTATCTTAGGCCTAAGCACTATGATTGCTTGAGAAGATTACTGCAGTAGCCTCTAAACTCATTGTCCTACTAGTATTCTTGAGCTTCTCACCTACTATTAAGTTAAGAAACCATTCTAGTTTTCTTGGAACTTACCTGGGTTTAGCACTGACATTCATATGTCTCGGGAAACCCCTCAGTCCCACAAAGCTGGGACAGGTGGTCACCCTATCATTTACTCTCCATACAATTTCCAGAGTTGTCTTTTAAAAATACAAATCAGATGATATCAATCTGCTATTCAGAACCTTCAGCGGCTCCCTACTTCATTCAAAATAAATGCTGATATCCTTACAATGGCCTACAAGATGCTATACCCTGCATTCCACTGCTTTCTCTGTTCTTCTGACTTTGCTACAATTCCTCTTCTCATTATTTTGGAACAGCCACAGTGACTTTTATGTTCCTTGAGCTTTCCTCTCTTAGGATCTTTGTGTTGGTTGCTCTCTCTGGAAGGCTCACCCTCTAGATACATATGTGGCTTAGACCTTCATTTATTTTAAGTCTTTGCTCAAATGCTACCTTCTCAATTATCTCCCACCCTGACCATTTAACTTAACGTTGCAGTGCCCACTCTCAGAACTCTGAAGCTTTAGTTTCCATGCTTTTTTTCCTCCATTATATTTACCGTCTTTAACATATTATATAATATACTTACCAATTATGTATATGTCTGTTAACAGTGGAATATAATATAATGAGGTTAGGAATTTTTTGTCAGTTTTGTTTACTGATAGTTCCTGGTACATGATGGATCGTCAATACATATTTGTGAAAGGGATAAATTAATGGCTGTATTTACCATCTACTTTTAGAGTGCTCTCTCTCTCTTTCTCTCCTTCTACCTAGACCTCCCTTAATAGTTCAGACCTCTATATATTTCTGCCTTAGCTATATCATCAGAATGTCCTAAAGGAATTTCAGACTCAGTTTATTCAAAGTGTAATTCATTATCTTCCTACTAAAGTCACACCTTTTCCAATATGTTCTTTTCTAGTGAATGACCATATTTTATATCTGATTATGCAAAAGAAGAACTTGAGGGTTATCTATGACACCCCTTTCTCCATGATACACCATATCTAAAATTCTGTCACTTCTGAATAAATGGAATCTCTTCATTTTACTCCATCTACACTATCAACATCCATGCTCACACTTCTATCATTTCTCAGCTGGTAGATGTCTTTAACTGAGTCTTAAAAATCTTCTCTCCTCTCTTTTATCCATTCTTCCCACTTAGCCAAGCTGAAACACAAAAATGCTATCCTGTCACCTTGTGAATACACATATACCACCATCACTGTGCTCAAACATTTAAATATTTTTTATTGCCTTTACAATAGAATAAATACTAAATCATCAATATGGCCTCCAAGACCAGGTAGGGTCTGGCCTTCGCGTACATCACCAACTTTATCTAGTGCTGACTTCCCTCTAGCTCTCCTAATTCTAGCCATAAAAGTCAGCTGGAGTTCCTTAAAAGCTTTATGCCCTTTCTATCTTGAGGTAATCATATGTGCCTTCCTTCTGTCTGAAATGCTCTCCTTTTCTACCTTTTCCTAATTTACTGCCTGCTTCAGAGCTCTACTCAAATATTGATCTTTCTAGATAATGTTTTGGGACTCTCCAGATCTGGTCAGTGTCAGGATTGGGCTCTCACAAAATCATGCATTTCTTTCTATAGTCCTTTAAAAAAGTAACTTAAATAATTAGGTGATTGCTTTATTATTAAATGTTTGTCTCCCTGATAGAATATCAGTTACATGAGGGAAGAGACTTTTTCCCCTGCTGTTTCTCAAGCATTTACATTGTTTGTCTTGGTCCATTTGGGCTGCTGTAACAAAACAACACAGACAAGGTAACTTATAAACAACAGAAATTTATTATATACGGTCTCTAAGACCAGAAGTCCAAGATCATGTTCCAGAATGGTTGTTTTCTGGTGCAGGCCCTTTCCAAGGCACTTTCCAGGTTGCATACTACAAACTTTTAGCTGTATCCTCACATGATGGAAGTGGCTAGTGAGTTCTCTGGATTTCATTTTAGAAGAGCACTAATCGCATTTATGAGGGCTCCATCCTCATTATATAAGAACGTCCCAAACCTCCCATCTGCAAGCACCATTACATTGGGAATTAGGATTTCAACATATGAGTTTTGGAAGAATACAAACATTGAGTCCATAGCATAATTCTTCACTCATTTTTAGCATTTACTAATATTTATGAATGAATAGATGAATAGATGAGTGAGTGGATGGATGAATAAGTGAGTGAAGATTAAATTCTAGTTGACACCTCTCTGATTTTTTCCTTCCTCTCTCTTCTTTCTCCTTATGGCATTGTGATGAAAGTCTTCTTAACTACATGATAGTTACATTTAGAGCATCACATCTATGGCAGCCTGTTTCAATAGTAATAAAAAGAATTGTTTCCTCCCCTTAGCAAGTATAGATTCAAGTTAATCAGTAATTAATTTTGTAATGTTCATATGTTATGTAAAATAACAAGCCTGTGCATGCTTTCATCTCTTAGTGTATAGTATGCTGATATAAAGCCAGGATATCAGGAAACTAAAAGTCTTGGGGGAGCCTCTTACCTGAGAGGCTTTCGGTAAGGGAAAGTGTATAGGGTAAAATTAGGGTGATTATAGTGTGTTTTCATTAAGCCAACCAAGTGCTGATTGGAGTGGTTATCAGAATTACAAGTTTAGATAAAAGCAAATATTAGTAAGGTAAATTACACAACAGAAAATTTCTGCTCAGGGAGGAAACATTAGACAAATTGATTAAGTTCTCCTGGCAGATGATTCTGTGAAAATATCACTCTCCTGTATATTTATTTTACCAGTTATATTTAAATAAGTGACTTATCTCTGATTATTCCCACCTCCTAATTTGTATTCTTAACAGAAATATACAAATTTGATTATATAAAATTTTTGGAAAGATTGTGAAGATATATGTAAGAAAACAAATTGTTAGACTTGTTTCTGAAATGTAGGATGATTAAGATGACCTCTTCTAACAAAGAGATTGATTAAGCTTAATCAATGCAACAATTTTGCAGAAACATAATAATATGTGTATAAATTGTTCAGAGCTAGATTAGATCTTCCTCAGTGTGGCGACCTAGATCTAACCTCTGCCCTTCAATCCCTAGGGTCATGAAATTCAATATAATTTACCAACCATATTATAACCTGTGGGAAGGGCACAAGTGGTAGGAGAGAGCATGTCTTGAAAAGACACATATCAGGTCTGCTCAGATCCCATTGGTCAAACTTAGTGCTAACCATAGCTGACCCTAAGAGAGATTGAGAAACTCATTGTTATGAAGGCTATGTGTCTTTTTAAAATTGGGGCTACTATTACTATGAGAGACAAAGAAAAGCATATTTTATGGGAAAGCTAACCATCCCTAGTATAGTAAATAAATCTAATCTCATTCACTTCTTACATACTTCTCACTCAAATTGTTTTCTGGAATTGGTTTTCAGGGAGAATATTTTTTGTAATACCTTCCGCTTTTGGTTAAATAGGCCAAAGTCAAGTAAAAATAATGGTAACTAAGGTCAACATGAGAATGAATGGAAATTCTTACATGGAAAAGTATTATAAGCTAGAAAACAGCAGAAGTCAACCGAGTTATTAAGTTTTTCTTGATGCAAACAAAATTTTGTGAATACAGACTACCTGTGATGGAGACTCCATATCTTTTTTGTTTTCTCTATGCATCTCGAGTAGCTTGTGTTTTTCCTAGTTTATTTTTGCTCTGATCTGCAATATCCACTGAATTAGGGAGAGAACCGTCTTCTTTCCCATTTAATTTAATTGTATCTGCCAAGTTGAGTACATTCACAACTTTTGCATCAATTTGTAGTTATTAACATTGAATTCAAAGAAGTACTCTATAACTTAAAGGGCAGTTCTACATCTAACAGTATAAACAAGGCCTTTTAAAATTTTTCTTGTAATTTTGCAACTAATTTCCATAGCAAAGCCCATTTTGCATATTCATGTTAGAAATATTTATGAAATCATTATTATTGATTTATATTGCAAAAACTCATAATTTCAAAATTAATTCTAGTACCTCTCTCATCAGTTCACAAATATCTTCCTTTCTTTGATGCTTTAAATTGAGTTTGTTCATGTGCAGTGAAAAAAAATCCTAATTCATATTGCCATATTTGTCTTTGATTCTTGAATATTTAGCAAGTATTTCTCATTTCCAGAAAATTCTGAATTTGAGTTAACAATACTGTAAATCTTTTAAAAAACTCTTCTATGCCTTAACCAATGAGTATTGACTAAGCACTAAAGATTATTAAATATATTGTTTTGTGTTTCTTTCAAAAGTTCCATAAATTGTCTATAATTCATGTGTTTATGACACTTTTGGTCATCTACTTCAAAAGCCAAAACATAAATATTTTTAATATTTCTCATACAGTGAATAAAGCAATAAGAGAACTATCAATCTCTTGTTTTAAAATCTTAATAGATCAGGGTGCCTGGGTGGCTCATTCAGTGAAGCATCTGCTTTGGCTCAAGTCATGATCCTAGGGCTCTGATAGAGCCCCAAGTCTGGCTCGCTGCTCAGTGGGGAGTCTGCTTCTCCTTCTCCCTCTGCTCCTACCCTGGCTCCTGTTCTCTGTCAAATAAATAAATAAAATCTTCTTTAAAAGTCTCAATAAATTGGGACATCTGGGTGGCTCAGTTGGTTAAGCGACTGCCTTCAGCTCAGATCATGATCCTGGAGACCCAGGATTGAGCCCCCCATCGGGCTTTCTGCTTGGCGGGAAGCCTGCTTCTCCCTCTCTCAGTCCCTCTGCTTGTGTTCCCTCTCTAGCTGTGTTTCTCTCTGTGAAATAAATAAATAAAATCTTTAAAAAAAAAGTCTCAATAAATCCATATTTTTGACCTAATATAGAGCAGTGTTCTTTCTGATAAAAAAAGTTTTTATTTTTCATATCTAGCTGAAATCCTTCTTTGAAGGATTTGGACTCTCTGAAACTATCAGCTTTGGTTTCAGTTCTCTTCAGGCATCTCAATAATCATTACTCATTTGAAAGCTTTCCAGCCACCAGAATTTTGCTGCTATCATTCTCCCATGTTCTCTTGTAATGTCATTTAAGGAAGGTATCGAAACAAATGCTTTTATCCAATTACTACATTTTCCTTTTCTCTCTTAGCTCAGTATAATCTGCATTTTGGCCTCCTCTTTATTATAGCTTTTCTCTCTAAAGTTACCAATGACCTGTATATTAGCAAATCTTACTAGGTATTTTCAATTCTACAATATTTCATGACTTTTACCTCTTCATTTTCTAGAGACCACTTTCTTCTGGTTCTTCTTTTATTTTTGTATTCATACTTCTTTTGTTCTTCTTCATGCTTTCCCCTTTGCTTTGCCTCTTAAAAAGCCTCTATTTTCTTATCTATTCTTTTTATATTTTTATATAGACCTTAATTTTACTGAAATTAAGACCATTCAAATTTAAAGTCATTATTTTCTCCAAGAAATACATTTATTCTCTTATGTAAATTCTATACAAGCAAGAAATGTGTTTCCCTTGTGCCTAATTTCATTTCCAATCCTAGCAGGTGCCAGCAATGCAGTAAGCATATAATAAATGTTGTAGCATGACTTAATGAATGAAAGCTCATTTTAAATTTTGTTTTCTTACATCTCTCTAACTAGATACCTTCCACTTCCTCTTTTGTCTTTTCTTTCTCTGCCACAGTTAAATGTTGTTCTCCAAGTTTATCCTGGGCCTTCTATGCATTTCATTCCAAACCCTCTCTGTTTTCTCTTAGCCATGACTGTAAGTATTCTATTTATAATTGAGATTATTTGCCGGGAGCCGGCCCTGCCAACGGTCTGTCAGGGTTCCCTGAAGGTGGTGACGGAGTCGGCGATACGAAAATGAGAGAGTCCGGATGATTCTTTTCCGATCACCTGCCAGGCATCTCCACCTTGCTGGCTCTCAGTGTCTTTATTTATAGGCAACAAGGTAAAGATTCTCATGAAGGAAAATTTTTCTTACAGAGAGTGATTTTGATTACACAGTGTCTTTGTTAGAGAAACATAGTGCTTTGATCAGTGAAACATGTTTTTGCAGGTGCACCTATCTATAGTTCAGAGTTAACTCCCTAAACCAAACCAAGGACATGTTGTTCAGTAAGGTTTTTTACAGTTTCTTACATTTGGTGCCTAGACGATAAAGGGTAGACTAATGATATGGTGTATTTTAAGCAGGTCTTACAAACAAGAAGGCAATTGAAAGGCTTAGATGAGTTGTGTGCAAAATTTTAGCTACATTATTAATACAATGACCAAAAGTTAGTCTGTTTGACCTCAAGGAGAAAAATAATTTCTTTTGCAAAGGTAAAAGCATTTGCTCAAGCATGTTTTCCAAGACTGGATTTAGAACTCTTCATTTATGGATCCTTTGTGTGCGTGGCAATGTCCTTGTTAGTACAGTTTTATTTCTAATATTAAGCCCTTTATTTAACCATTTAAAAACCCTGACAATCTCCTCCACAAAGCTGCAGGCTATCTAAGATTAAGCATTTTGCTATATACCAGACATGGTTTTTAAATGACAAGCATCCTGTATAAAGAATGGCAAACAAGCAGGGTGGAGAAACCGCTGCCCCATGCAAACTCCGTATACTTTGTGGGAGGGCCGGTGTTCTGTGCCTTGCAGAGAGACATTGCCTAAATGACCATGCAGGTGGCATGCAGGTGGCTCGCGGAATGGTGGGAGGGGTGGATCATGCACCGTCCCCAACAATTACTATGTTTAGATTTCTAGCTCCAAATTTCATATAAAGCTCCAGACTCACATCTTCAGTTGCCTACTATGCAGCATCATAGTCTCACTCTGGCCCCTAAAATTTAACACTTACCATATCCAACAATTTCTTCTCCACCATTGATCACAATTTGGTCTCTATCTTTTGCTCCCTATCCTGGATTATGGAATCACTATCCACCAAAATGTCCATGACGCCCTCTCCCTCCATCTCTCCATATTCAGGGAATTAGTCATCAAATCCTGTGTTGTCCAGTTCATAGAAGTTCAAATCCAGTTGCCTTTGTAGGTCATGTGCTACTATCACATCAATAATTCCGCCCCCCCACTGCCTCATTGAAAGACTGTTCCACCTGATCTTCCTGCCGTCATTCCTTCCCATTTTAGTCCATCTTCCATCTTCCCTTATTATCTAGATGATTATCTTTCTCAAATTCAGACTTGGCTATGTATCTCTCTTGAACAAAACCTTTTTATTTTTGTCTCCTATTATCTACGCACAGAAGGACCTATTTTTCTAGACTTATCTCACAACTCCTTTCCTCCACCTTTAACTTCTATAATGAGCAGTGGCAGGCTCTCTATTAATAAACCCGGTGGAATTATTTTATCTTTCTGAAACTGCTATCTCCTTTAATACCTTTTTTGTATATTTTTAGAGAAATATATATACTTCCCTCTCCCTGGAATGACTTTCTGCCTCATCTTTGCCTAAGGAATCATTCAATACTCCTTGTACATGGATATTCACAGCATATCTGTAGGTTCTAACACAAAAACACAGGTATAAATCTATTATTATTTGAGAAAGTTATTCTTTTGCAAAGGTTCTACCCTCCAAAGGGGAGATGTGTGAAAGTAAAGGGATAGTGCTAAACTGTACATAAGCAAATAAATCAATCCTGCTAATTAGTAGCATTGCAGATGTGGGATCTGGCCAGGCTCATACCTAACTCTGGAGCAACTCAAATTCGATTTCTGCTCTGATGCTTTCTTACAGGCAGTCAGCCACTTTCTGTGTTTCCTTTGTATTTGCTTCATAGTCCCATTAAAGCCATATTAGTTTTCTAGTCATTTGTTGACATGTCTACTGAAATGTGATTTTCTTATGGACAAATTAATTTATCTTTATATCCCTGGGTATATAGTTTACTTTAAATTCATTTCTTTTGAATGAATAAATGTAAAAGAACAAAGGACTGAGGGGTATGTTGAAGACCTGTGGATGAAAAAGCTGTTCCTGATAGCTCTCTAGGTTCTTGGTTATATATTTCTAGAGGGTAGACTATACCTGCCAAGGTAAGAATTTTTAATAAAGAGCTCCTTTCAAAGGAAGTCTCTAAAAGAGCAGCATGTTTATGTTTGCAGGTTGAAATTTTAGTTTCTATGGATTAGAACTTTTGTCCAGGAGCCTTTAAGTAATCTCATGTATGGAGATTAGCTTTTCATGAATGCTTTTGTGGCATGAGCAAATGCATAACTCCTGAGATCCCTGGTATATAAAATTGCTAAATGGGAAGAAGAAGGAGGACTTTGCCCAAGAACGTCAGGGTCTACTTGGAAGTAAATAAACAATGCTTTACCTCTTCTCATTTAATGAAAGGGAGTATTTTTATTGAAAATTCTTGCCATGGAAGATACTGTGAAAATAATATTTTAATCATCAGATCATTTTTTAAAAGGGATATTGGCCCAAGTGCTAGTCTCTTCCCTTTAAAAACATAATTGAAGAACTTGAGAGCTATCAAGACCAAGATTTTGCTTTTGTTTCTTAATTTCAGTGTTAGGGAGATTTACTTTAGTGAAGTACAGCACTCCAACCAAGGTTGATGGCAGGCATGTTTGATAAGATTTCTAAAAATACATCATCTTAGAGAGGCAAGAAATCTAGAGTAGAGTAACCTCAATTACTAAGGGCAAATGTAGGTTTAACTGTGGCTACTTCTGATACTTGCTCTAAATCCACAAACTTGGCAAGACATTTGCTTTGATTACAAACTCTAGTAGCTGTAAGTTGGGGCCCACAAGTGACACCACATTAGGTGCTATGGTGGGCATACGGACCTGGTATTGTCCGGGGGACAAATTTCCAAAGGACGTGTAGAATTCTGCTCCAAGAATGATAGCAGGAGTGCGTAAGCCAGTCTCCAGGTCCTTCTACTCTTGCTGTCAGGAGAAAATTGACTTACCTTGGACTAGGTAAACTTACCCTGGGATTCCTGGATAATTAAAGGGCAGGGAAAATGAGTCTTGATGGGGACTGGTGAGCTCCCTGCTATTAAGTCGTGAATAATTTGAATGATTAATTAAAGAACAGAGATGGCATATTTGCTCTCTGCAGCTGTGGTGAGATTCATACTACTTAAATAGAGTACTTTGTTGAACTACTTTTGATACTTTATAGAAAGCCAATGATATGACATCTTTTAGTAAAATCATACATTATGAGGCTCAATAAGTGAAAAATACTATACACATGAAAGAGGCTTTATAATAGATTATTAATATGAATCCAGAATTTACATAAGAAAATTTGTGAAAATATTATAGTAGCAGCTACTCTCAGTGAAATTATTCTAAACCATGTAAATGAAGTAAACTTACCAACATTATTTCTCTGATCTTGTACAAGGAAACTATCTTAGATATACCTCTATCATAGACCATTGATTCAAGGCTTTGAGGCAGATATGCTTAAGTTTGAAATGCAAATAACACATATTTATAAGCAAAGCATATCCTAACTAGGAGAAAAAAAGCAAGATTTTTATTATCTTTTGTAACCCATTTAATATAAAGCAATAGCTTTATATTCATTATGAATGTCTCTGAATGGTGCCAAAATAGGTGAAAAATGGAAGATTAAATCATGTTCAGCCAACCACTTGTTTGCCCACACTGTCAAAAATAAACACGCTATTTAGGTTTTTTTCCAGCTAGTTGGCTGATTTTTTTTTCCTATTCTCATTCTTATTTTTTTCTTTCTTCTTTGCTTTGAATTTAGTTTCCTCTTCTTTTTCCAGTTTCTTAAGAAATTAAATTATTTATTTGAAGTCTTGTTTCTTTTCTAATGTAGATCTTTAAAGTTATAGATTTCTCTGTAAGCACTGCTTTCACTGCATTCCATAATTCCAATAATATATAAAAACATGCTCCTGTATAGTTTCACTTTCACCCTCCTTTATTCATTTGTCACAAATTATATCCTTATACAGTATGTACACACTAACTTAGATTGACAAAGAGTGCACTACGCAGTTGTCTTTTAAAGCAAATAGTAAAAAAAAAAGAAAAAGGAGTTAAAAACAAAAATAATAAAATAAATTTACTCTGTCTTTTGTATTTTACCTATGTATTTATCTTTACTAGTATTCTACCTCTTCTTGTGGATTTGGGTTACTGTCTGTTGTCATTCATTTCTGCCAGATAGCTTTCTTTAGACTTTTTTCTAATACAAGACTGATAGCAACAAAAAAAAATTAGTTTTTTTAATCTGCAATTTTTAAAATTTTTCCTTTATTTTTGAAAAATCGTTTTGCCAGAAATAGGATTCTCAGTTGACAGTTCCTTCCAGAACTTTCTGTCATCCCACTATCTTCTTCCTTTCATGATTTCATATGTGAAATTATCTGTTATTTTTATTGAGGATCCCTTGTATGTAATGAGTCACTTCTTTCTTGCTGCTTTCAAGATTCCCCTTTTGACTTTAATAATTTGATTATAATGCGTTTCAGAATGGATCTTTGAGTTTATCCTACTTGGAGTTACTGTACTCCTTATATGTGTAGATTCATATCTTTCAGCAAATTGAGGAAATTTTAAACCATCATTTCTTTTAAGTTTTGACCATATGCAAACATTTCTATGTTTTATAGTATTGAACAAGTTTCTAAGGTTAGGTTGATGATGATTCTTCTTCTTCTTCTTCTTCTTCTTCTTCTTCTTCTTCTTCTTCTGTTCTTCTTCCTCCTCCTCCTCCTCCTCCTCCTCCTCCTCCTCATCCTCCTTCTCCACTTCCTCCTCCTCCTTCCCCTCCTCCTCTTCTTCCTCCTTCTTCTCCCCCTTCTCCTTCAGTAGTTCTTCTCCTTCTGTTTCTCCTTCTCCTCCTTCTTCCCCTCCTCCTCCTCTTCCTCCTTCTTCTCCCCCTCCTCCTTCAGTAGTTATTCTCCTTCTGCTTCTCCCTCTCCTCCTCTTCCTTCTTCTTCTTTCTCTTCTTTTGATCCTCAGTTAACCTTTCTCAAGATCACCAGTTCGTTCTTCTATCTGTTCAAATCTGCTGTTGAAATGCACCAATGAATTTTCACTTCAGCTTCATATTTCTGAATAATACTCTATAATCTCTGTAATCTCTGTTTTTTTATAATTTATATCTCTATTTTTATTCTCATGTTATCTTTAGTTCCTTAGATACAATTTCCTTTAGCTCTTTGAACATATTTAAAGTAGATAATATAAAGACTTTGTCTAAGTCCAATGTCTATGTTTTCTTAGGGATAATTTCCATTGGTTCTCTCCCCCCCACCCTGGGAATAGGCCATACATTTTTATTTGTCTGTACATATCATAATTTTTTGTTGATAAATGGACATTTTAAATAATATATGGTAACTCTGGGAAAAAGATCCTCCCCCTTTCTTAGTTGCCATAGTTGTTGTTTGTTGTAGTTATTCTTGTTTTTTTAGGTGACTTTTCTAAAAAAATTCTATAAAGTCTATATCTTTGTCATATGTGACTACTGAAGTCTTCCCTCAGTCTACTTAGTAGTTCCCACCAGGAAGATGTGTTTAGCACTAGATGAGTTTGGGTAAGGTCAAATAAAGACAAACCTTTTGAGTGAGGTCTTTCAGATCCATCAGACAAAAGAAAATAGGGATAATTCATTGGAAATGAGATTCATGCTTTTACCTATAGTGCTGGTAACACAAGTTATTATTTTTAAATTTACCACTTATCTGGGAAATGGGAGATGGGTTAGAACAAGTGAAAATACCACAAAGCCTGCTGTTCTTACTGAGCTATTTTTCTTGATTAAGTGTACCCATGCTGTTGAAAGTCTTTGGTTAATTTCCAGATTTTTAAAAATTGATTCTGACAATCTCCCCCCCCCAGATTTATTTTTGTTTAGTTATAAAGGGACATATCTTTAAAAATTCCTAACACATTATTTTCACTCAAGTCAACATGGATTTAATCTTTTTAATACCTGAAAATGGTTGGTACTATTACCCGGATATTGAAGCTGATAAGAAAGTGAGTGAGTGACTGAGAAAGAGCGAGAGTGAGAGAGAAAGAAAATATTAATTTGCTTAGGAGCCAAGTCTAGCAGGATCTTGAGTTCAAGATCCATTACTTATATTAAGCACAATATTAGATTATCTTAAAAAATTCAAGTTTGTGATCACTGAGGTCCTCAACAAGATTAATAACTCCCTATTATGTTTGTTGAAAATTTTTTTGCTTCATATGAACAGTAGGTTCAGATGATCTTGAGCAATTACTATGTAAAACATTTTATCTATTAGACTTTTTGAGATAACTTTATGAGAGACTTCTGTTTTTAATGACAAAATTCATATTTAGAAAGTTTAAATAACTTGTCTAAAATCAGTGCCAAAGATAAAATTTAATCCAGAACTATTAACTAGAAAATATCATTCTCTTCTTCTAAAAACATCAGACTTAGTGATCTATTTGGAAGCCCCATCTCCCCCAAAAAATCAGATTATTCTGTCACATCCATTACTTTCCTGCAAACAATTCAGGAAAAGGAATGTTTGAAAATATTAACCTTATATTAATATTAACTAACATTCATTTAGCAATAGCATGCTACATTCTTGCCATGCATTTTCTCTAATGCTTATATTAATCCAGTAAGGTGAGTATCTTGATTCCCTTTTTATATAAAAATGTCTTTGTCTAAGTCCAATGTCTATGTTTTCTTAGGGATAATTTCCATTGGTTCTCTCCCCATAAGTATTGCCTAAAATCACATGGTAAGTAAATGACTGAGCTGAAAATCAATTGTAGACTATCTAATCCCAGAGATCAGGCTTTTTCCATTATGTACAACTGCTTAGTACTTTGTAGACAAAATACTTGAGATATATCAAATATGATAAGTGGGAATCAGTGACACACAATGGCAAGGGACTGTACTCATGTTAAGACATAACTGAATAGTCATCTAATTTTTTGAGAATAATTGCTCTGTATTTTGGAAGCTCAACATGGAGGATTTCAAACTTAACACAAATAGAAATTTATATCCCACTAAGAATACCTCTTAAACACTAGAAAGTACTCAGATATGATCCAAAATGTACCAATGAATTAATCTCTTTTAGGATTTAAAGAGCACCAGAATGAAACAAAACAAAACAAAACCTTTTCCTTCACAGGTTCACCAGTGCAATGTCAGTCCTCAAAAATGCAGCTGGGTCTCAATAATGTGTTCTACTATAATATCTTCCCCCTAATATTCTACTACATTCTTGCAATACAAAGGGCAAGCCCAATCTCCAATCTCAAGAAGTTCTCATACTTATGTACACAGATGTTTATCTGTTTATCTATAAAATATAACATTTCTGTAAAATAGAGTCACACATACTGGGCATGGAGAAAAGGACAAGCTGTTAGTCTTCCCTGCGTTTGTGCAATTATTTCCAGCCCGTGATTTTATTTTTTTTCCCTCTTTTTAAATTTGCATTTAAATTCAAGTTAGTTAACACACAGTTTGGTTTCAGGAGTAGAATTCAGTGATTCATCACTTATATAAAACACCCAGTGTTCATCATAACAAGTGTCCTCCTTAATACCCATCACCCATTCTAGCCCATCCCTACCCACTTCTTTCCATCAACCCTCAGTTTGTTCTCTATCATTAAGAGTCTCTTATGGTCTGTTTCCTTCTCTCTCTCTCTCTCTCTCTCTCTCTCTCTCTCTTTTTTCTCCCCTTCCCATATGTTCATCTGTTTTGTTTCTTAGATTCCACATATGAATGAAATCATATGGTATCTGTCTTTCTCTGATTGACCTATATCACTTAGCATAATACTCTCAAGCTCCACCCATGTCGTTGCAAATGACAAGATTTCATTCTTTTTGAAGCCAGCCCATGACTTTATTTATTTTTTCTTTTTTTAAAATATTTTATTTATTTATTTGAGAGAGAGAGAGAATGACAGAGCACATGAAAGGGGAGAAGGTCAGAAGGAGAAGCAGACTCCCTATGGAGCTAGGAGCCCTATGCGGGACTCGATCCCAGGACTCAAGGATCATGACCCAAGCTGAAGGCAGTGGTTTAACCAGCTAAGCCACCGAGGTGCCCTATCCCATGACTTTAAATGTCAACTATGTATCTATGCAACAGAATGGAGAGATGAAAAACTGATTCATGGGTTCATAAGAATTCAATGTGTTATCATAATGATAGCTATCATTTGATGAGTAGTCATTGTATATAAGACATTATCCTAGTTTTGCCTGTATTACCACCTACTAAGAGATATTAGCACTACCCTTGCTTTTTTCTAATGCTTTTAAAATTAGAAAATTGAGACTAGAATGAGTGAAACCACATATATAAGATTACACAGCAGGTTAGGGATGGGATTAAAATCAAGAATTTTAGTAGCAGAGTCCTCTTTGTACCACAGCATTATATAGACTAACATAACAAAACCAAAGGGGAGAAATGTGTATTATTCAATTCGATGATGGAGTGTTAAACATCAGCAAAGTATAACTCCAATATAATTAAGAACATAATTAAAATAAGTTACAAAATGGGACATATTTAGAAAAGTATATTAAATATATATGATGGAAAATAATTGACATCTTTGACATAAAACTTATTTAAAATCAATAGTAAGATGATAGTCACCTTACATATTAAAATGACTAAAATGAGAAACAGAAGTTTGGAGTGGCCAATTAGTTTAAGACTATAGGATTAGATGCTCTGATGGCAAAAAAAAAAAAAAAAAACACAAAAAAACAACTTGAAGTCTCATGAGATGCCAGTTTAACTTACACAATTAGCAAAGGTTATTTTTTTTAAGTGATTTGCAGTTTTGAAGTACACATGGCGAAAAAGAAACACAGTCATACATATACAATAGTTCCATTTAATTTTTGCAAAGAATGACCCAGGAAACAAAAACACAAGATAAGCAGAAATGTAATTGTCTTCCTTAAATGAATACATATAATGCCTGTGTGACTAAGGACTAAATTAAAACAGGCTATAAAAGTTGACCTGTTTGCAATCAAGAATTGGAAATAAGCCTTGAAGATACACAGATTTAAAAAAAAAAACCACCAAAAGCCCATAAAACCCACTGTTCTTCCCACCAAAAGTTGTGGAATATATTCTCTGAGATCTTAGATATGTTTTCAATGATTTCATGTTTTCCATTCAAAATTTCGTGTATAGAAAAATTTTTCATGGAATATAGTACCATGTTTTATAAATTTTAAAATCTCAAGCTTACCTCAAATGTAAGTTACTTGGCTCCTGATACTGGCTCTATATTACACTATTTAGTTAGAGTGAGTGTGAAGGCATAGAACCAATTTGAGGCAAAAAAGTGTATGTTGTCACTTTTTTTTAATGTGTTTTTTTTTTTAAGATTTTATTTATTTATTTGACAGAGAGAAACACAGCTGAGAGAGGGAACACAAACAGGGGGAGTGAGAGAGGGAGAAGCAGGCTTCCCGCCGAGCAGGGAGCCCGATGTGGGGCTCGATCCAGGGTCTCCAGGATCATGACCTGAGCCGAAGGCAGTCGCTTAACCAACTGAGCCACCCAGGCGCCCCTTTTTTAATGTTTTATACTAGAAGTAGTAATTGCAGTAAGATGAGAGTATAATTGAATCCTTGGTATGATTTAGAATGAAAAGAAACTTCTTAAATGTCCATTAAATCATTCATATATAATACCTGTAGTCTCAAAAATTATTTAGAAAGAGCTATTATATTTTCTCTGCTCAGTTATTAAATCCCCTAATTTGCAAGTACTTTCTTTCTTACAGTTGTGGAGCACTTATATACTTTCCTAAGGTGTTTTAATGCATGCTTTCATATTTGATTGCCATGATTTTATAAGGAAAGCAAATATAATTGCTTCTTTTATGTATTTTATTTTACTTATTTTTTTAAGATTTATTTATTTGGAGGGGGCAGAGGGAGAGAATCTTCAAGCAGACGCCCTGGAGCCTGCTGTGGGGCTCGATCTCATGACCTGTGAGATCATGACCTGAGTTGAACCAAGAGTCTGACGCTTAACTGACTGAGCCAACAGGGTGCCCCGATTGCTTCTATTTTACATACTAGGAAACTGAGGTATAGTGACTTCAAATGCTGTATGGAAGGGTCAAAGGGTATTGTCAAACTGTTGTACGTATATGTGTGTATTTTTTAGATTTGATCATTTTGTTTGTTTTTCTTCAAAGGTCACTAAAGCATGGGCTGGGGAAGGTACACTATTAATTTGTAAATTTGTTTGCAAACAACATGCTTAGAAATCTATCTACTAAACCTACAAAAACCCTTACTTTCTTTTGTAATTTTTTGACAAAGTTGCTTCTTCGCTTAAGTGTTTATTATTACATATCTTTCCCCAGTAGTAAATTTGCCAGAGCAATCACAGCACACTGTATATCCCTTAGCATAGTATTGTAGTATTGTTCAATAGGAATGTAATGTGAGTCTCCTATGTAATTTAAATTTTCTAGTAGACACATTTTAAAAAATGAAAAAAGTAGAATTATTTATTATATTTTATTTAACCCAGTATATCCAAAATATAATTTGAACTTATAATCAATATAGAAATTATTATTGAGATATTTTACGTTCTTTTTTATACTGTCTTCAATATTTCATGTGTATTTTAGACTTATAGCACATCTCAATTTGAACTAGTCACATTTCAAGTACTCAATTGCTGAATGATTAGATAGCACTGCCTGAGAACAATTGGGACCTCTGATTGTCTATTTTGACTTTTAGTTAAATAAAATTTGAAGTATTTCCAGACTTTAACTGGGCTCTGGGGACTATATCTGCTTGCAGAGTTATCATTGAAGTTCTGCTAGTTAACCTTTGTTCTCATAATCTGTACATAATTAATTAATTGAAATGTGAGTTTGTTTTAACTGATTCTGTGCTTTCTTAGCTCCTCACTTTATCATGACCTTTTTCTCTTCTTTTCAGTAAGATCTTTCCAGTCACCTCTTAGACCAGCCTTAGGACAGGAGCATTAAATCATGTATTTTTTTTTTTTTTAAGGATTTTATTTATTTATTTGACAGAGAGCGATCACTAGTAGGCAGAGAGGCAGGCAGAGAGAGAGGAGGAAGCAGGCTCCGTTGCAGGTATCGATCCCAGGACTCTGAGATCCTGACCTGAGCTGAAGGCAGAGGTTTTAACCCACTGAGCCACCCAGGCACCCAAATCACATATCTTGAGACCAAAGAAAGTTCCTTCTTCCCAAAGAATCCCATTTCCCTTACTAATGCCTGATTTCCACAGAAGTCAGTTATTTCCTTTAATTTATTATTTTATTAGTCAACCAGCCTCTATAAGAGACAAAATTTCAGTTGCTAAACCCCAAATTTATTTCTCTCTCAGATAACAGGTTAAGTACAGGCTCCTTTCCAGCAATAGTCCTGGGGAGAGGAGGGAATATTTCTTTTCCACAAAGTTGAAGATGCCAAACAGTCTGAGGCTTGACCTTCTTGAACACATAGTTTCTAAGTAGTTCTTTCAAGTGCTAACATTCAACTGACGAAGAGCAAAGACAGGGAAGGTAACTGCATTCTATAACTACGTCAATCTGTAAGTAACATACCTCATTGTTATTTATGTTCCATTGGCAAGAGTTAGTCACGCACTCACACTTCATGCAAAAGAGGATGGGAAATGTACTATCTGGCTGCCCTGTGTTTCCTAGCAGCAGCTCTCATAGATGAAAATAGGACGTAAATCTCTGGTGGACACCAAGCCTTCTATACCACAAAGGTTCATCTCCTTTAACCATAAATCCTTTTGCGGAGGATTCAAAACTGTGACAGCAGCAGTGATATCCTAGAGAGGTAGGGACCTGGATTCTAATTCTGCCTCTTTTACTTGCAGTTTACCAACTGCTTTGATCAGCCTTTTCCCATTTCTGTCAATATGGTTGGAAACTGTGGGAGAGATGAAAATTTTATTTCCAATATCATTATCTCCTTATTATGTGTAACATGAACTTCAGTTTTAATGGGGTGGGAAATTCATCCAGCAGAAAGCTACATTTCCCAGTTAGAGTTGATCATATGATTCACTCTGGGCTAGTGTCAAAATTGGTCACACATTATTTTTTCATTTGGATATCAACTGTTTACTGATGCTTCCACACGAAAATATAAAAATTTCAGAGGTTCACGTGCTTTCTTAGGAACAGTATGTCACCGGGAGCAGTTAAATGTATACAGAATTTCTGAGGGATCAAATAAGCTGTGTACATGGTAGAGTAGTCTGTGCCACACTGTAGTATTAAAGAATCCCAAATTTCAGTGGCTCAACTCAACAAAAAATTCTGTATGACTTACACAAAGTCTACTACAAATCCAGTTGATTCTCTATGACAATAATTCTCTGTTCAATGTATCAGTAGAAGGAGCTGAAGATGTACTATTTTCCCCTAAAATTTAAAGATTCCCAAGTGAGCAGCACAGAGACCTGTAGTAAGGTGGCATGCGTATGCAGACCTTCAATTATCACATGGTTTCACTTACCTGTGGAACATAAGGAATCGCATGGAGGATATTAGGAGAGGGGAGGGAAAAATGAAAGGGGGTGGAAATCAGAGGAGGAGATGAACCATGAGACATTACGGACTCTGGGAAACAAACTGAGGGTCTTTAGAGGGGAGGGAGTAGGGGGATGGGTGAGCCTGGGGTACATATTAAGGAGGGCACGGATTGCATGGAGCACTGGGTGTTATACATAAATACATAATGAATCTTGGAACACTGCATCAAAAACTAATGGCATACTATATGGTGACTAACATAACATAATAAAAAAATAATAAAAAGTCCAAAAAAATGAAGTATGCATACCTTAAAATCTTACTGACAAGACAATGGAAGAATGTTTACATGTGTACTGTTTTCTAATTTCTTAGTATGTGATGAGGTCTAAAACATTTCCTTTAAGAAACTTCAGATGATTATTTACAACTCACTTTCACTTTAAAAGACATAGACTGTAATAATTCATCCGCTTTACCCCAACTCAGCTTCGGTTAACTAAATATGATTCTCTTGCAAAGGCCTCTCTTCACAAGCTGTATCCAAATCACTATTTTCTGAAAGCTACCAGTTAGAGGGTGATATTTTGCCAAGGTAGACTCATGGAAGTCAACTCCCATTGCAAAAGCAGAACTGAAATTATGCTTCATGCACATCCGGCAACATGTCCATTTGTACATAAGAAAAGCATGAATAAGATTATGTCTCAAATAAATTATCCACTGATTATGACAATTAACTAGCTGTCATAGGTATTCAATTATCTAATTATATGCCAAAACTGTGTGCCAGGTGTTTCCTACGTCCAAATTTCCAGTATGTTACATTTTATTAACAAATCTGCTTCATTTTGAGGAACATTCTAGCTTAAAATACTTGGACTAGTCCAAGTCAAACTATTTTCAAATAATAGATCAAACTATTTTCTTTCTTTTTTTTCCTTAATACTTAAAGTCCCTAATTTCCAAATGAAGCCATTTCACTAATACATGGCAAATGGGATATGGATTCAAACTCATTTGTCCACATCACAGCAACTGTTTGTACCGGCCCAGCTGCTCACTATGCATGCAGATGTTAAATTGTGCATCCTCAATCATCTGTTTATAATGCAAAATGACAGGTTGACTTGATTTTATCTAGCAGAAATAATTCAGGCATCCACACTGGCAAATTTGGCCCAGGTTTCCTGAAATGTTTTGCAGTCAAACCTGTGGATAAAGTAAAATGCATCTCCCCATTTTTTTGTGTGTGTGCGCATGTGTGTGTGTTTGTTGCCCAGGGTTTTCTAAAAACTGAATATTTCCCTCCTTAAGCTTCAAAAAGAAATAATTTTCTCCATGAATTAAAAAAGTGTAAATAACACTGTTTTTCCCTTTTGGTTTTACCTCCCACTGTACAATAGCTGTGAGCCATAATGCTCAGGAATACAGGCACCTGCTTTAGCGAATGTAAAGAAGTAAGTTCTTTGAAACTGCCTTTTTATTTATATAGAAATTCATGTAGGATTTTACAAGGACTTGCTGGTCTGTGCCCTTTTTGTGGTAGTGAATGTAACTCCCACTGAAACCGGGAACAAATCTTGTTCTACAAAACAAGTGACTTTAAAGGCCTTTGATTGCATTGTCCAATGTTGTATCTAAAATATCTGTACATTAACACTCATTAATGAAACAAAAAAGTGTATAAATATAAATGCACAAAGAACATAGGGAAAGAAAGCATTAAAAAGAAACTAGTAAATATGTGGTTTTGATGTTTGCAAAGCCAGAGTTACCTGCAATTCTTTTCCCAGGGTCCCTTCCTGGCTGCACATTCGAAATAAATAACCCAGACATTTCCAAAACCTAGCTGGTTTTTCCGCCACCTGTGCTATGTTCTCAGCCCTCAGCGCTTTGGTCTTTTTTATAAAAGCTAAATACAGCTTCAAGAGAGCATCTTTAAGATACTGATTGTGTCATCTTATTTTGCTATTTCCCTGTGAGGGCTTGTGTAGGTTTGGGGTTAGAAGTAATTTTTCTAAGGCTCAGACAGAAAAACAAGTCTAAATCATTTACGTAGCAGTTGTGGATTCTCTACTATAGAGCTACTAACTGTTTTTATAGCCTTGCTCCTTGCCGTGTTCCATTCTCTTTTACTCGTCCATCTTCAACATCACAATAATGCTCATTTGAACACTATTGTCCCAAATCACATATATTGCTCCACTTGAGGGTCCTTGTTCAACAGAAAGAAGATATATATGACTCTAGAATGTCTTTTTCTGCAATATCCACTTGTCAAAACACTGAGATATTTTTATAGATTTGCCATTTCCACAAGCAACCAATCTTGCCCACCTAAGCTGGAATATTTTTTTTCCAGAGCCACATTCAGAGAACTTATTTAATTTTTATTGCATCATTTCTATATCTGTGTTGCATCTGTCAGAGGTGTTTATATGTACTACACTATTAAATTATAAGCCATTACACTATATAATGGAAACTGTATATTTCCCTGTGTACTGCCTTCACAACTCTCAGGATGCAGAACACAAGAGAGATAGATGTTTATTAAAATCAAATTGAGATCAATTATTCAACAAGCATATATTAGCCGCTTACTATATACTTGGTGTGGGACAAAGGGTTTAGAATACAAATGTGAATGAAGCACAGAAATGCAAAATAAGTAATTCAGGGAGTGGCATCTATAAGATGGTAGAATAGGAAGTCCCAGCCCTCATCCTTTTATGGAAACACTGATGTATTAATCATATACAGATCATACTTTTATGAGAACCCCAAAACTCTAGTTAAGAAGTGTCAGCACCCCAGAAAGCCACAGGACCAAGAACAATTGTATTGAAATGGATAAGAAGAACAGTTTTACTCTATCCACATACCCTCTTCTCCCAGATTCAGCACAGTGAAAAAGATCCCCTGGGTGACTTCTTCCATGAGGGGCAAACAGTAAAAGCATACATCCTCAACTTTCAGGGTACTGGCTGAGAGAACTATTTCTGTCTCATCTCACCCAGAGTGCTGAGGGATCCAGCAGAGCTGAAATGTCTTGGAGCAGTTAAAGCAGTAGGAGTGGGCGGTGGTGGCTCAGCATAGGGCAAGCATCTCAGCAGTCAGCTTGGGTCTGCAGGTTTGAGTGATGGCACATAATCCCGAGACTTCTACTTCAGGATGGAAGGAGAAAAGTATAACTTATACCTAGGATCCCCAAATCTCCATGAACTACTCAAGAGAAAATAGCAGAATAACTCTCAGTACCTAACACAGTTCAGTAAGATGGCCGAGAGTGTATAATCCAAAGTTTTCTTCTTCAGGAGGGAGGGAGGGGAGTGGAGCTTGCAAACAGTGTCCCAGCATTTTAGTGGACTTCTTTAGGGAAAGGGGCAGATGTCTCAGCACCATGGCTCTGGGATTGGGAAGAGGTACACAATCCTGTGATTTCCACCTCAGAAGGAGTGGAATGTGCATATCCATAAAAGAGGTTTGAGATACTCTCAGAATCTTAAGCTGGTCCATCTGGTGAAAGCCTTTCCTTGCCAGTGACAGTCCATAAAGCCTGGAAATGTGGCTGCTTCTTCAAATGGATAGGCACTAATGAAAAGCTGCAAGGGACACAACAAATTAGGGAAATATGACACTATTAAAGGAACAAAAAGTAACCAACTCTAAAGAAATCTATGAATTGCCTGAAAAAGAATTCAAAATATTTGTCTTAAAGCTCATTAAGCTACAGCAGAACACAAATAGAAAATTAAATAAAATCAGGAAAATGATACATGGACAAAATGAGAATATTAGCAAAGAGAGAGGAACCATTTAAAAGACACCAAGAGAAATTCTGGAGCTGAAGAATATAAGAACTGTAACTTAATAGAGAGCTCCAATAGCCATCAATCAAACAGAAGAAAGAAACATGGAACCCAAAGAAAGGTTGGTTGAAATTATTAGAAAAACAAAAAAATGAATAAAAACTAATGCATAAAGCTTAAGGGATTCATGAAATATTATCAAGATAGTCAATACGTACATGATAGGAATTCCAAAAGAAGAAGCATAAAGGACTCCAAACAGGATGGTTCAAACACAATATAACAAAAAACAATTTAAGTCAAAGACAAAGAGATTTTTTTAAAGCAGCAAGAGAAGTGACTCATCATGTACAAATGAGCCCCCATAAGACCATCAGTGGATTCCTCAGTAGAAATCTTGTAGGCCAGCGGTACCTGGGTGGCTCAGTCTGCCTTCAGCTCAGGTCATGATCTCAGAGTACTGGGATCAAGCCCCAAGTCAGGCTTCCTGCTCAGTTGGGAGTCTGCCTTTCCCTCTCCTCTGTCCTTCCCCCCAGCTTGTTTTATCTCTTTCTCTCTCTCCCCCGCCTCAAATAAATAAATAAAATCTAAAGGAAAAAAAAAAAAGAAAGAAAGAAAGAAAGAAAGAAAAGAAATCTTGCAGGCCAGAAGGGAGTGTGATACTTATTCAAGGAGCTGACAAAGTTGCTAACCAGAAATGTGATACCTGTCTTTTAAAATGAAGAAAAGATAACTATGTTTCAGAAAAGTAAGAGAATGAGGTTTGCATTTTACAACTATCACTTTTAGTGTAGTGAAAAAGACACATAACAAAGGAGAAGAATGGAAACAAGGTGAGTTAGAAGGTTAGTTTTATATTAATTTTTATATTAAGATGGGTAAATGGTGGTAGGAAAATAAATAGCAGAAGAGGTGTTCGAGCATTTTTTCCTTAAGGGTATTCTATGAAATGTTAGCTTTGAAGGATTTTATTAGGTAGTAAATAGAAAAGTTTGGGGAATCAAATAATAACTTGGAAAAACACTAAGTTAAGTCAAACTCTGATTTGCTAAAATGCAGTAAAAACTGTTAACTGGGACTGAATAATGGATTTTAATCGAGATAAAAGAATTTTCACCAAGGCATTTCACAGAACTAGTGTTTCAGAGAACACACTGTAGGAAATTCTAGATTTGGGGTATATTTATTTGATGAATCCCTCAAACCTGGAGCTAAACATGAGATAAAATGTCTCAGTTTCTATCTTGAGTGGTATGATAGTGGTACCATTAGTTGTGACAGAAACTCTTAGGGGGATTTAATTTATTCTTTGATGTTCTGAATTTTGAATTGCCTTTGGGACACCCAAATAGGAAAATTTTGCTAACTGTTTGAATATGCATCTGAAGTTCAACAGTATTTTTCCTAGATATGTAGCTACATAGCGATTAAAGTCTTATTGAGCAAAAGAAATTGTCTACATCAAATTCTTTAGTATGGACTTTGAGCTTCCTTTCTGCGTAATTGAGGACATCTGAGGCTTGGAGAATATTCTTTGCAGATAGAAGTGGACAGTAGTTTCCAGTGAAATGTCTAAGATGGGAGGATGTAGGGTTAGGTGTAGGCTGCACATTTGTAGCATAGCTGCTCATCTTATATCCTCTTTCTCCATTGAAAAGTCATCTTTGAAAAGTGTAGATTCACTCCTTAGAGGTAGATAATGAGTGTTCGCTTCCAGCAATGCCTGTGATGTGTGAACTTTGGGCAATACCATAGAATTTCCCAGGTATCCCTCAGTCCTGAGTGCAAGGGTTTCTGTTATTAACTGCAGCTGAACTTGAAGCAGGTATCTGGAGATAGAAAAACTTGAGTGGCCATTGTGAGCTCTCTAGGCTGCAAAGTCCAATTAAGTTTACATTTTTAAAGAGGCCAAAAAGTTAAACTGTTGATATTTTTGGATGGAGCCACACGAGCACAGTTTTGTGGACTCTGGAACCGAGTGACTCACAGAGACCTCTTCATCAAACACTCTTTCCTTCCTGAAGGCTGTTTGAGTGTTTATCCCTCTAGCATTCCATGTCAAAATGCAATATCTGAACTCTCATCTTTTTTAACTAGACACTATGCTCTAGATGTGACATGATATGGAGAAATTGTAAGGCAAAATTGCTAAGTCTGCCATTGTCTCAGTCTGATTGGTTGAGCCCAGCTATGGGCGAGGGAATCACTGATGTCCCTGCCTTGTCCTGCTGAAGAAGTATGAACCCCAGACACAGAAGGAAAACAAGCAGATGGTGATAAAACAGGGAAGAAAAAATAGTGAAGCATATATAGAGGCATATATAGAAGACTGCATAGAGCATAATTGCTGAGAGAAAACATTATGTAATTCTCCCTCCCAAGATTTACTTGTTTAATTTCATTTGAGGAAGCCATAGTTGATATCTGACATTATGTTACACATGGAAAAAATGAAGAAAACTCAATACAGAGACTCTTACAGCACATCTCAGAATCTTGAAGTCAAATAAAATTAAGGGAATTTAATATTGTATCATGGCACCCAAAATAACTGGTGACTGGGCATGGGGTACATTAAAGATGACTATCTGTTCTTTGTTACACTCCCACACACCATGTGAACTTGACCCTGCCTTGGGTTTGATTATATGTTTCTTTTTTTGTCATGCCGTGTGACTGCTTAAACAACAAAATGTGGTGGAAATCACACTGTGCCAGTTGCAAGGTGAGACTTCAAATTATCTAGCAGCTTCTATTTGCTCCCTTTGGAGTAATCACTGTTGGGATGCTCCCTCTCAAAATCCTTCTGCTGCTCAGAAGCTGAAGTCACATGGGGAGGCCATAAGTGTGAGTTCTGTTCCACCGTCTCAGTTGAGCTCTCAGCCCAAAGATAGCATGTGAAGAAGCCATTTTGCGTGTTCCAGCTGAAATAAGTCCCTTGATGATGTAGCCCACTCATAACACATAGAGGAGGACTACCCCCTGTCCTTGGTCCACATATAGAATCATGAGAAATAATAAAATTGTTTTTAGCTACTAAGTTTGGATATAGATAACTGTACAGTAGTTGATGGTTGAAAGAGATAACATGGCTTATTTTGGAGGGACAAGTACATTCTTAACTTTTAGATGCCATTTAGTAATAGGAAATTCTGGTCTGTTGGCATGTGAGAATTAAGTGGTTCAGTATTCTATTTAAGAAATAATAGAAATGGATGAAGTTCATGATTAGCTGCATCAGTCTGCTATTTGTAAAAGAAAAACAGGAAACAACTATGCTCAGCCACAACAGTATGGAGAAGCTACTCATGGGGCTATAATATAAACATTTAGAACTATGTAATAATAACCTTACATTATTGTGTCTAAGTGAAGAAATATTGAGATCTACCACTATGTATGAAGTCTAATTATAGCTACATAGAATAAATAAAGCAAAATATTTCTAAGGAGAAAAGGCTTAGGAACAATTTTCTAAGTGTGCCTTAACCTGCCTGGATGTACCATTTGCAACCTTAACTCCTGGAGTAAAAACAAAAGCAAGCAAAATACTATTCAGGAACAAAGGAAGGAATACTTCACTCTCCCCTGGTCAGGGATGGCATCATTGAGGAGTATTCACTTGACATAAGTTTTACAGGATGAATAGGAATTTGTCACGTGGCCCATGACAGGAAAAGTCTGACCAGATTATGTAACCTATACAGAGTCACAGAAAGAGACAAAATAGCAAAGAGTAATAACTTTGGGAAACTGTAGCTGTTCAGGTGCAGAACTTGTGGAAGGGCTTAAAGGGGGAAAGGCTGGCTATATAGTATTATAGCCAATCTACTAAATGCAGTATTTCCATTTGGATTGATTTCTCCTTTCTCTTTGATACCCATAGTGCTTTGTTTAGTAAGGCTTTATATTATGGGTATTTGACCACATATTTTACATTCTATCCTAAATCATAAATTGCTTGTACCCGAGGCTTTTGTTCAACAAGTATCAATGTGCTAACCTAGCTTTCTCAGGCCCCTCTTGGCTGTGTAAAAATTTTTTTTAATATTTTTTAACTTTAAATTTATTTTATTTTTTCAGTGTTCCAAGATTCATTGTCCATGCCCCACACCCAGTGCTCCATGCAATAGGTCCCCTGAGTACAAACCACCAGGCTCTCCCATCCCCCCACCCACTCCCTCCAAGTCCCTCAGTTTGTTTCTGTGTCCAAAGTCTCTCATGTTTCATTTCTCCCTGAATTACCCTACTTCCCATTTATTTTCCTTCTCCTACTGTCTTCTATATTACCCCTTATGCACCGCAAGTAAGTGAAACCATGTGATACTTGACTTTCTCTACGTGGCTTATTTCACTCAACATAATCTCTTCCAATCCAGTCCATGTTGCTACAAAAGTTGGAAATTCATCCTTTCTGATGGAGGTATAGTATTCATTGTATATATGTACCAAATCTTCTTTATCCATTCATCTGTTAAAGGGCACCTTGGCTCTTTCCACAGTTTGGCGATTGTGGCCATTGCTGCCATGAACATTGGGGTACATATGGCCCTTCTTTTCACTACATTTGTATCTTTGGGGTAAATGCCCAGTAGTGCAATTGCAGGGTCATAGGGTAGTTCTATTTTTAATTTTTTAAGGAATCTCCACACTGTTTTCCAAAGTGGCTGCACCAGTTTACATTCCCACCAACAGTGTAAGAGAGTTCCCCTTTCTCTGCAGCCTCTCCAACACTTGCTGTTTCCTGACCTGTTAATTTTGGCCATTCTGAGTGGCGTAAGGTGATATCTCAGTGTGGTTTTGATTTGAATTTCCCTGATAGCTAGTGACGCTGAACATTTTTTCATGTGTCTGTTAGCCATTTGTATATCTTCTATGGAGAAGTGCCTCTTCATGTCGCTTGCCCATTTTTTGATGTGTTCATCTTCTTTTTGGATGTTGAGTTTGAGTAGTTCTTTATAGATCTTGGATATCAGCCCTTTGTCTGTAGTGTCATTTGCAAATATTTTCTCCCATTCCGTGGGTTGCCCCTTTGTTTTGTTGACTGTTTCCTTTGCTGTACAGAAGCTTTTCATTTTGATGAAGTCCCAAAAGTTCATTTTAGCTTTTGTCTCCTTTGCCTTTGGAGACGTGTCTTGAAAGAAGTTGCTGTGGCCGATGTCAAAGAGGTCACTGCCTATGTTCTCTTCCAGGATTTTGATGGATTCCTGCCTCATGGTGAGGTCTTTCATCCATTTCAAGTTTGCCTTTGTGTGTGGTGTAAGAGAATGGTCTAGTTTCATTTTTTCATATGTAGCTGTCTAATTTTCCCAGCACCATTTATTGAAGAGACTGTCTTTTTTCCACTGGATATATTTCCCTGCTTTGTTGAAGATGATTTGCCCATAGATTTGTGGGTCCATATCTGGACTCTCTACTCTGTTCCATTGGTCCATTTCTCTGTTTTTGTGCCAGTACCATGTTGTCTTGGTAATCACAGCTTTGTAATAAAGTCTAAAGTCAGGTAACAAGATGCCCTCAGCTTTGTTTTTCTTCTTCAGCAATTCCTTAGCGATTCAGGGTCTTTTTTGGTTCCATATAAATTTTAGGATTGTTTGTTCCAACACTTTGAAGAATGTTGGTGGAATTTTGATCGGAATGGCATTGAAAGTATAGATTTCTCTGGGCAGTATAGACATTTTGACAATGTTTATTCTTCCAATCCATGAGCATGGAATGCTCTTCCATCTTTTTGAGTCTTCTTCGATTTCTTTCATGAGTGTTCTGTAGTTCCTCAAGTACAGATCCTTGATTTCTTTGGTTAGGTTTATTCCTAAGTATCTATGGTTTTTGGTGCTATAGTAAACGGAATCGATTCTCTGATTTCCCTTTCTATATTTTCATTGTTAGTGTATAAGAATGCAACTGATTTCTGTGCATTGATTTTGTATCCTGCCACGTTACCACATTGTTGTATGAGTTCTAGTGGTTTGGGGTAGAGTCTTTTGGGTTTTCCATTTGAGTATCATGTCATCTGGAAAGAGAGAGAGTTTGACTTCTTCTTTGCCAAGCTGTGTACCTTTTATTTCTTTCTGTTGTCTGATTGCTGTTGCTGGGACTTCTAACACTATGTTGAACAGTAGTGGTGGGAGTGAGCATCCTTGTCTTGTTCCTGATCTCAGAGGAAAGGCTGTCAGTTTTTCCCCATTGAGAATGATATTCGCTGTGGGTTTTTCTTAGATTTTATGAGGTTGAGAAATGTTCCCTCTATCCCTATACTTTGAAGAGTTTTGATCAGGAACAGACGTTGTATTTTGTCAAATGCCTTTTCTGCATCAATTGAGAGTACTATGTGGTTCTTCTCTCATCTCTTATTGATTTGTTCTATCACGTTGATTGATTTGCGAGTGTTGAACCACCCTTGCATCCCTGGGATAAATCCCACCTGGTCATGGTGGATAATCTTTTTAATGTATTGTTGGATTATGTTAGCAAGGATCTTGTTGAGAATCTTGGCATCCATATTCATCAGAGATGTTGGTATGAAGTTCTCCTTTTTGATGGGGTCTTTGTCTGGTTTGAGGATTAGATTAATGCTGGCTTCATAGAAAGAGTCTGAAAGTTTTCCTTCCATTTCTATTTTTTGAAAGAGCTTCAGGAGAATAGGTGTTATTTCTTCTTTGAATGTTTGGTAGAATTCTCCAGGGAATCCGTCTGGTCCTGGACTCTTCTTTTTGGGGAGGTTTTTGATCTCTGCTTCAATCTAGTTACTAGATATAGGTCTATTCAGATGGTCAATTTTTTCCTGTTTCAGTCTTGGAAGTTTATAGATTTCTAGGAATGTATCCATCTCTTCTAGGTTATTAAACTTATTGGAATATAATTGTTGATAGTAATTTCTGATGATTGTTTCTATTTCCTTGATGTTAGTTGTGATCTCTTCCCTTTCATTGATAATTTTATTAATTTGGGTCTTCTCCCTTTTCTTTTGGGTTATTTGGCAAATGGTTTTTGATCTTATTAATTTGTTGGGGACTGTGCGTGATCCGCCCCTCCCAAGCCACCAGAAACTTGGCAAATGGTTTTTGATCTTATTAATTTGTTGGGGACTGTGCGTGATCCGCCCCTCCCAAGCCACCAGAAACTCCCCCCTGCTAGATTCCAGAAAGCCAGGTACCCTTTGGGCTGGGGCAATATGTCCTTTATGTGCTTATCCCAGACATATAGTTCCATTTAATCCTCCTCCTTATAATCATATCTCTGTATCTCTCATCTGTATTCCTTGATCCCTCTGCCTCAATGGTCTCAGCTTCTGTCAGTTTAAGCAATCATTCTGTACTCTGCAGTAATAATACTAATCCTGTCTCCAGGGCGGGTGCAAAAGCAGTTAAAGATTTAACTGCACCACCCAAGTTCCTCACTTTTGAATAATAAAAGACTGGGGCCCTTGGCAGTCAAGAGAGACAAAGGCAGAGCCAGAGGCAAAGGCAAAGGCAGAGGCAAAGGCAGAGAGCCTGCGAAGAGAGAAGCAGGGAGAAACAGAAACAGAGAAGTAGAGAGAAACAGAGACAGAAGCAGAGAGAGCAAGAGAGATAGAAGCAGAGAGCAAGAGAGACAGAAGCTGAGATAGAAGCAGAGCAAGAGAGCCAGAGCTAGAGAGCCAGAGCATGAGCCTGAGCCTGCTTCATAGGTCTCTCCTGACTGACCTCGGGTCTGTCAGCTTGCATCAGATCTTCGTGTCTCCGTGTCCATGTCATTATTTCACCCGCCAGACATCCCATGGTTCAGGACCCTCATCTCTGCTGAGGCTGCTCCCCGGCGGCAAGTGGCGCCTGAGACACAGTTTTGAGGAGATCCCCATACCACTCTTCGAGTCCGGTCTCCTCATATCGCTGATTCCGTCACTACCTTCTGGGAACCCTGACTTTTGCCGGGGCTGGTTCCTGGCATTAATTCTTTCAAAGAACCAGCTTCTAGTTTTGTTGATGTGTTCTACTGTAGGTGTTTCTGGCCTCATTGATCTTGGGGGGTGTCCTCTCTGCCTCTAAGATATGAACATTTGTTTCCTTCCCCAGATTCAGGAAATTTTCACCCATGATTTGTTCAACAATATCTTCTAGGCTTCTCTCTCTCTCAACTCCTTTGTGGATTCCAATAATTCTGATATTGGATCGTTTCATGGCATCATTTATTTCCCTTATTCTGTTTTTATGGGATTTTAGCTGTTTGCTCCAAGACTTCTCCTGCTCCTCCTTCTTAATCCATTTGTCTTCTAAATCGATGCGATCTTCAGCTTCACTTACTCTAGCTGTTCGCATATTTAAATTAGATTGCATCTCATTAATAGCCTTTCTAAACTCTGCTTTCACTTCTGTTATTAGGGCTTCCATTTTGAGACTAATGTTCTTTTCCAAATTAGCCATCGTTTGGATGATTGCTGCCCTGAATTCCATTTCTGTCATATTGTTTATGTTCATTTCCAGTAATTCTGTGACCGGGATTATAATCTCAGGGTTCTTCTTCTGTTGGTTGTTCCTCCTTCGAGTCATTGTGGTGAGGAGTGGTTGAGGGGGTGTATAGCTAAATATATCAGCCACTACCCAGGTGAATTAGTCGCTCTTTGCCGATGCTCCTTGTCCCCTGCAGTGATCCAGAAGTGCCTAATATTTTATTTATTTGTTTGTTTGTTTGTTTAAGAGAAAGGAGGAGAGAGAGAGTGTGTGAGCAGGGGCAGGGGCAGAGAGAGAGGAACTCAAGCAGACTCTGCTCTGAGTGTAGGGCCCCACACAAGGCTCTATCTCACAATCCTGAGATCATGACCTGAGCTGAAATCAAAAGTCAGTTGCTTAACTAACTGAGCCATCCAGGTGCCCCTGTGTAAAATTTTTTTAAAAAGACCTTGGAATTCTAACCTAAGAGCCAAAAGTGAGCTGAGCATTACATAATTCCAAAATGTCATACTCCACAAAACCCACAGATTCTGGCTGAGACAGGAAATGGATGAGGAAGAAGGAAGAGCCAAGGGAAAATTACCAAATAAGAACTTTTCAGAGAGAAGAATCATGGTTGATCAAAGGAATACCTCCCAGTCCCCAGAAGAGGGATTCCTTTTACCATTTCCCCAGGGATATTTGTTATGTTTGAGCAGCTATTATGTCTACCATTCTTCCTGTCCTAAAGGAGAAGAGTGTGTTTTGCAGTTATCCGGTGTCAACAGTGATTTGGAGGATAAGATACCTTGTTACCCAGCAATTTTAAGAAGGTGATGTGCTACACCCATTCTGATGGAGACCCTACTGCTCACACTCAGAGACTCTAGACACTCAAGGTGCAATGTCTGTATGGGGTTTTGTGTGGACTTCTTATGGGAGTTTCTGTGTATTCACTATATTCGAAGAAAGGAGGGAAAGGATATGCCAGTTCTAGAAATATGACCTGTGTTCACCAAGTATTTGTATGCTCTCTACTCATTTCCCTGACACATTTGCACTTAGGTTGTGTCTATGTGGTTAGCATGGCCAGTGGACTGTGAGCAAAACTAGCGTGTGTTATTTCTATGATCATATAGTTAGGACCAAGGATAATGCTTCTATCCCTCTCTTCTATTGCCATGGCAGTTCCCAGTGCATTTAGTTTATATGATACAGATAAAAAGAAGAGGAAAATATCCCAACCTGCACTGGACTGTGTTAAATCGCTGAAACCTGAAAGTTTGTTTATTGCAATGAGTATTAATGACCTTAACAAATGGATTCCTGAGAGGAAACACTTAGCAAAAGCTTTTATATTTATTCTCCAGTATTGTACATACCCTTGTGCGAAGTACTCACATTTTTATATCTTCCAATCCTTTGTTCAGTCTCTGCTCCATTTCTACAATATGTATAACAAAACGTTTGCTAATTTAGCCTTACCCTCTGTGCGCTTTCTGAAGTGAAGTAACCTGTCTCTTGGTAAGGCCTACTTTCTAAACATGAAGGGATTTACTTCTCTTCCATCAAGCCAGAAATTAATTTTCCTTTCCTGTTTGGCAGTCCCAGTCTGCTGGCTTGTCAGCTGCACTCTCATAACTTGAAATGTTCTTGCCAACTTGTTGGAACTACATCTCTAACTTAAATTTCAAGGGCTAGTGTTTCCCATTGTTCATCTTTGCTTCTACTAATTTAATATCAGAGAATTTCCTTTCTTACATTTTATAAAAAAGAAGGCACATCCTAGTTTTAATACAGAAAAGAGATTAAGGGCTCATTCACATATGGTAATGTATTTGATTCTCAAAATAACTGGGTGGAATCACACATGAATGGCATTATTTATACCTTATCCCCATATTTCAGATGAGGAAAATGAGACTCAGGGCGCTTCCCCAAATCCCCTGGCCATGACTGCCCACCCATAAATTCTTATTCCAAGTCTTATTTTTCCACTATATTTTATTACCTTTTACCAACTTTCTCATTTGTTCCTGGTTCTATATTTTATGTATACATCAGATATTCAAATGCAATATGACATGTTTTGAAATCTATATTATTGTGCCTAAAATCATAGTAATACAGCATGATATAATGCTGTAAGTTTTAGGGAAAAGTTGAAAAGAAAAATGTTGGAAATCCAAACAGGAAATAGCAAAGCTAAAAATTAAGGAGAGAGAAAAACAGACATTTGAGTTGCTTCCAGTATTTTTTTTTTTGCTTGTTAATTTGTTTTTTATTTTGAGTTTGTGTGCACATACATGTGTTTTGTTTTGTTTGTTGCTATTAAGACAATTCTTCCACGAACATTCTTACTCAACTCTTGATGATCATGAACAAGATTTTCTCCCAATCTAAGGAATAGAGTTAGAATTGAAAATGCTGGGAAATTTTGATTGAAAAATCAATTCAAACAAAGCATGTATTGTATACATACAATACAAATGTATTATATACATATGTATATCCTTGATGGAAGAGGCCTTGGCCCAGCAATTCCAGGTGGACCCAAATGGAGAAAAATTAAACTGGCCAAAGGTGGCTACCCCTGGAAGGAGCACCTCCTGGAATCTGGGCTGTCCCCCTGACCCTGTGACCATCACGTTTGTTATCTGCATTGATCAGGTTGGACAGTGGTGGGTCTATAGTGTGTGCCCAAGGAGCCCAACTTATTCCAGAGGAGGCTACCCCCATTAGAGCCATGGCAGTTCCTTGGGATGAGGCCCTGGATCATCCCAGTGGGATTCCTGACTGCATCTTTGTCCATACCAGCTGCTTCCTTGCTGGGCACTGAACCTGAGAGGGTACGCTGAGGATGGCCCATGCCACCTTGGCCCAATGCCTATGTCTCCCACAGATCTCCTAAATAAAATTTCTTTCATTTATAATCCCATACATACACATATGTATGTGTGTGTGTTTGTTATTTATATATCATATATATACTATACCTAGACACACATATACCATATATAGTACATATATGTCATATATATGATATATACAGTATGATATAATTTTTGTAAGGTGCAGAAACAATTTCCAATTGATTATTCAATTATAACTACTATACTTTCTTATTAAAAAATAGAATTTTGTGATCTATTTCAATATGTAGCCACAACTTTGCTTTTAAAAATCATTGTAACATTATTTCTGATATCACACATATTATTTTTATAAAATTATCAAACCTATGGGAGACATTTTTTTAGCTACAGTTACTGACAACTCATGTTTTGAGATATAAAAATTTATTATTTCTACTTTAACATTAGCTGTCTGTTCAAATAGATTTTTTATTTTATTTTTTAAGGAATAAAATCTTTGTTTAAGAGAGAGACAGAATACACATGAGGGGCTTAGGGGCAGAGGGCAAGGGAAAGAGAGAAGCAGACTCCCCATTGAGCAGGGAGCCGTACATGGGGCTTGATCCAGGATCCTGAGATAACAACCTAAGCTGAAGACAGTTGCTTAACCTACTGAGCCACCCAGGTGCCCCTCAAATAGAGATTTAATTTTTAGTATCATGTAGAATTAAATATTGAATTTAAATATGGTTCTGCATAGTACTTTTTTCATTTAGTTTGTAATTTCAAGTCCTTTGCATTTGTGCTTTGGTTTTGTATCAAGAGCACATTAAAGAATTGAATCTTTTAGTCTCTTTGTTGACATAAAACTAAAGGTAATTTAAGAAAAAACTGGAGGAGGGGCACCTGGATGATGCAGTCATTAAGCATCTGCCTTCCGCTCAGGTCATAATTGAAGGGTCCTGGGATCGAGCCCCGAATCGGCCTCCCTGCTTGGTGGGAAGCCTGCTTCTCCCTTTCTCACTCCCTCTGCTTGTGTTCCCTCTCTCACTGTGTTTCTTTCTGTCAAATAAATAAAGTCTTCTAAAAAAAGAAAAAAGAGGGCACCTGGGTGGCTCAGTGGGTTAAAGCCTCTGCCTTCAGCTCAGGTCATGATCTCAGGGTCCTGGGATCGAGGCCCACATCGGGCTCTCTGCTCGGCTGGGAGCCTGCTTTCTCCTCTCTCTCTCTGCCTACCTGTGATCTCTCTCTCCGTCAAATAAATAAATAAAATCTTAAAAAAAAAAAAAAAGAAAAAAGATTGGAGGAGATATAACTACTCGATTTGATGGCAGGATAGTATCGAATAGATGAAGAAAGTCATAACAATTATAGTAAGGTATTATAACTTGCTGGATGCTATTTAAACCTGCCCTATGACCCAGTATAGAAGCAGTGTTATGATTTGGGGGATGTCTGTTTCACATCCAACCAACCCTCCCTTTCATCTCAGGAATGAAGGTTTGAATCATGTCCAGCCTAATGAAGTGACTGGCAAAATGTCAAACCAACATGGAGAACCAAAGATCTAAGAGAAGGACCGGAGAAAAGTAAGCAATGTCACCATGTCCTGGTGATACTGTTGAAGCATCTGGCTCCATATCAGGTCCTACATTACATGACCAGCACTTAGCTCTATATTTTGCATGTAAGATTTTTAATTCAAAAATGTAATCCTGGAATAAAATGGCAGCATCAGCTGTTTAATGACAGATTTCTTCACTGTGTACGTTGTGATAAAAGATGGTCGGTCCTAAAAAGCAGTGGCGTCAATTCATTAGGATATCATTTGAAGAATTGCATTAAATGAATCTATTGCATTAAATGAAATTGTGTGGACATACAGGTCTATTAGAAAACTGCCAAATAGCTGAAGGACAAAAGGTTAAAAATAATTACCAGTTCACTACTGCATCCTTGAAAGTGAGCCACTTACATTGTTTGAAAGAGAATCTGGAGCAAGGAGGGCAGTTAGCTGAGTCCCAGCGCTTTGTCTTGACTTTCAATTCAACGCCACACACTTTCTGGGCAGTCCCTGGCCAATGACTAAGCATCATGAGGATCCAAGGACTTATCGTTTGGCTTCCCTCTTATGGGCAACCTTTGCACTGAAACTTCTTGGTGGCTGGCTGAGACTTTCACAGAGCTGAAAGCAGTCTGCTGGCCTGACTTTCTGCCCAGTCCTGCTTCCTTCCCTTCCTTTTACAAGAGTGAGGCCAGCACCATGATGAGAAGTCTTTCCCTGACCATTTTTGCCTTTTTCTCTCTTCTTCCCTCCAGGAATTACCTCGAGTAACTCTTGAATTTTTATTTTCCTTGTGGCACCTGTTTCCCAAAGACCCAACATTGCCACTTGGGTGTTATTATTGACCTCTTATGAAACAGAAGACTTGTAACTTCTACATTTGGGGGGGGGGGCGGGAAGCTGAGAGAGAGTATGCACATAAACGACCTTCTTCATAACTAGTATAAGAACATCAAGAAGCTCAATAGCCTTGAAATCAGTACAAAACACAATTAGTAAAGAACAGTTTTCTTGCTTACAAAAAGCTACTTGCAGAAAGTTATCTGGTGATCAAAAACTATTCATTTGATTGGGCAGAAGGATAGGATTCTGTGGCTATTGAGACAAAGAAAAAGGAGGGGTTTTGTAAAATTCCAGTATATTGTGTGATAATAACAAAACCTAATCCTGCCTCATCATCATTATGATTATCCATTTAGATTATACTCCACTGGCTCAGATCCAAAAATCCCTCACATCATGCTTTGGAAGTTAACCAAATTCTTACGGGTTATTTACTTTGTTAACAGTACCTAAAAAAAAAAAAAAACCAAAAAACAAAAAACAACAAGCAAACAAAAAAACCCAGTATCTCAGAAATTAACAAAGACTAGTTATCAATGAAATATATCTTGCAAAAAAGAAAGAAAGAAAGAAAGAAAGAAAGAAAGAAAGAAAGAAAGAAAGAAAGAAAGAAAGAAAGAAAGATGTCTTGCCGTAGGTTTCTTCAAACGCTGAGGTCTGTGATACTATGAATCTATGATAAAACTGTGTATGCAGTATTAAAAGGAAAAGATTACAACCTGCTCCTAGACTATGAGATATTTGAGGGCATATCTTTATGTCCAGCTTTTGAGAGTACTTAGGACACATAGGCATCTGTGAAATGTTTCCTAAATTGAACTGAAATCCAGTTTTCAGTTATTTTGGGCCAATGAATCCAGACACAAAATAGCTTTATTTCACTAAGGTTCGCTGACACTGACGGCCAGTATTTGCCATGAGAATTGGAAGGAAGTAGTTAGAGCTGAATTTCAGTGCATATAATTTGAAGGATCTTCCATTCTTTTCACTCTGCCAGGACCTTAAATGAGACTTTTGAGTTGTGTGTAACTAAAATAGGCAAATGCATTTATTGGTCTGGTTTGGCCTGCAGATGCTTGGGATTACACCTAATTGCTTTGCTGCTGCTATTTTCATCAGGCTGCTGAAAGGGTTTTTGTAAATGCTGGAAGAAAGCCTTACTGAAAGGGGTTAAGCTTCTCAACTGCTGTGATCTACAGTCAGTTAGAAGTGACAAATTGTAAGCAAAAGATAATCTCTTCCACTTACAGAAATGCCAGCCCAAATATCATCTGTAGAGAGACTTCAGCGACTTTAATATATTCATGTTAGAGAGCAGAATTTAAAAATAGGCATTTGTGGATCTTTTAGGTCCCTGCTGCTTTACAGATTTTAACTATGCTGGTTAACAAGTCTTTTCAGCTGTGGTCTGATGGTTTGCATGGGGACTCTCTCTTTTAGGGAGATTTATAGAAAGCCTGTATGTACCACAGAGGCAAGGTAATACCCAGCCTCCCAACTTCATATATCTTCCACAAATGGAAACTACAGCTTATGAGGCAAGGGAACTTGAATCTGTAACAGTTCTAAGCTGTAGGTAACAGAACACTCTCTTAAAGGTGCTTAAAAAAAAAAAGAAAAAAAGAAATTACGTACAAATTATTGAAATGTATCTTTTTTCCTCTTTGTTTTTGAACAGTATCTCAATTATATCAGGGATATGAACATTTTTGTTCATCTATCGTCCTTTCTTATGGACACAAAATGAGTTTCAGGCTCCAAGCAAGTAGAGCACCACCAAATCACATTCCACAAAGGAAGAGAGGAAGGCAGGTAGCAAGGGGCTTTCCTTTCCTTAAGAAGTAAAATCCTTTTTTAGATTCCCCCACTAGTTTCTTTTTATGTGCAGTTACTACAGTCATATAATCTCTGGGTCCAAAGGTAATTGGGAAAAGTAAGGAAATGGCAAAGAAGAATGAGAGTCACAACTGGCTGGATAAAACTATTCAATTCCATGTGATTGGATGCAATTCTCCTCTTGTAGAAATTTGAGAATTTGTTAGCAAGAAAAATAAGAAGCTACAGGATAGTCTTGCAATAATGTTTGCAGACTCTTGGTCAGTCCTAGGCCTAATTGGAAAGACGGACAAATGAATTTCTCTGCTTGTCTCCACCTATCCCCAAGTTGCTACTTGTTCAATATAAAAGAACCAACAGAAGCAAAATTAAAACTAGTAAAAGTTACAAATAGTAAGGACATTTAAAATGCATCCATAATATTAGCACTAAAAAAAGAATTGGTTCCAATTGGCATGTTACTATTACCTTGTTCCTATTATTTTTATACCATTACTCTTGGAAAGTTTGTATTTTTTGCATTCTGATATTTCATTTGTCATAAATATTTTCCTCTTTCTATATTGCTTTAATAATTTTCACTTATAGCATTATAGTTGTTCATGTGTTGTTGGCTCCAAGATCTATAATGCTTTTGCTGTGATTGGAACTCAGTGTAACATAGAGGGAAGCTCACCATGAGTTACAGCGTAGTCCTACCTTGCCTGAAATTTCAGTTGTACCACTGACAAAGTGGGTGCCCTTGGTAAATTATTTAACTGCCCTGCATTATGGTTTTTAATATCTGTAGAATAAAATCAGTAGACTGTAAAGCTAATTGTTATTAATTATTAAGTACATTTTATTAACTTAATTAAGTAAAGTTAATAAGGTACTTCCTGTAAATTGCTTAATATGGCTCTTCCTGTGGAATCCAATATGGTAGTCACTAGACACACATAACTACTTAAATTTGGGTTTAAATTAATTAAAATAAAATTTCAGTTCCTCGATTGCCACTAAGTGCTCAATAGCCACATGTGATCAGTGGTTACCATATTCAGCAGTTCAGGAAAAAGATATTTACATCATCATTATGGAAAATTTTATTGGACAGCACTGGCTAGAATATAGTAAGAGCTCAATAAATATTTGTGCCTTTACCTTTCTTTCTTCTGAATTCTCTTTATGGCCAAGCTCATAACAATTAAAATCATGACATATCATTCATATTTAGGTAGACGTGAACATCCGACAAAATGTTTTCACAAGTATTTAGATCCTCTGCAAAATGACTGTTTTTATACATTTAATTCTTTCTTTTTTTAAGATTTTATTTATTTGACAGAGTAAAACACAGCCAGAGAGGGAACACAAGCAGGGGGAGTGAGAGAGGGAGAAGCAGGCTTCTTGCCGAGTAGGCAGCCCGATGTGGGGCTTGATCCCAGGTCTCCGGGATCATGACCTGAGCCGAAGGCAGTTGCTTAACCAACTGAGCCACCAGGCTCCCCTGTACATTTAATTCTTGAACCACTAGTTTAAAATAATGATGTCACATTATAACATGCAGTAAATGTAGTTACTGAGTGAATGAAAGATTGACCAGATAGTACTACAATCCAGTAATGTATCTGAGCAAAGATCTGTTCTCTTTTATAGATGGAAATGTTATGTCATTCAATGAGTTACCAGTGAATTACAAACCAACACCCAGTTGTACAGGCCTAGTTTTTATCCCATAGCGTCACTAGCAAATATTTCAAATCTGAATTCTAGAGAAATCAGTATTGTTTCTAAAGATCAATGTAGAAATTTCCATCTCTAGTCTATGACAAATGTGCCTGAAATTAGTGCTTGAAGCAATATGTGTGTATACACATACCTACCAATATACATACATATATATTTAATATATATTTATATATATCACATATATAATATATACATATGTATAAGTGCTATATTTATATTTAATCTTGAGTCTAATGTAATACTCAATATATTCATGATATAATTCTCTATTATGATCAGAATGCCAAATAGTGCTCAAATGTATCCATGCCTGCCCTTGAAAATCCCAAGGGAAATTTATAAACAAAAAAAAGCAATCACAAATAGTAATTACAGGCAGATTTTATTTTGACTCAGCTTGTACTCATAACCACAGTGCATGGCATTCTAGAAAAGTGAGTTGGAAATAGTGATCTAACCCAAAGCCTGCAAGGGTATCTCCTTCCCCTTGTCTAAATTTTGCCATAAGCCAGTTTTCAGAGGCTGATTGATTACCAAGCCACAGTGCACTGAGACACAGAAATATTTCAAGATATACAGCCTCGTCTATCTTAACTGATCTTGCAGCATAAGCAGAAGAGGCAAAATGTGAGCTTAAGAATGATCCCTAACTTCTCAGAGAGGGCCCTAGAGTTGCTTCCTGCTTTGGCATCTAAGGGACCAGAGGAAAGAGAGAGAATATAGAGGAAAGGATGACATCCGTGTCTATGTCCATGGCTCTGCAATGCACAGTTGTCTTTCCTGGTAAAATGATCTAATAAAAGTTCCAAGATATAACTCAATAAAATGAGCTGCTTCTTTATTTGGGAGAAACTGAAAGTGTGGGCAGCATGGAGGAGTAGATCTCTGCTGCATTTGGGACCATCGGGGAACCACCAGTTCCTCTATCTCTTATTGGATTTTATATTTAGTTTTATTACAGGGTTTGTCTAATTTTGCTTAAACAGTGTTGATCTAGAAGCATCTTTCTGAAGTGTTTTTTACTGACCAGAGGGGAAAAAAAAGTTTTCTTAAATGTCAATTTCATATGAACTCTGCTATAGATGGAATGTTTATGAAGCGTTTGGAGGTGATTAGTTCATTAGGCTACAGAGCCCTTGATTAGTGCCCTTATTAAAAAACAAAAACAAAACCAGAAAACAAACCCAGAGAGTTCCCTCACTCCTTCCACCATGTGAGGACAGAGTGAGAAGAGGGCAGTTTACAACCTGTAAGGGGGCTCCCACCAGAGCTCGACCATGCTGGCACCCTGATCTCAGACTGAAGCCTCAAGAACTGTGAGAAATAAATCTTTGTTGTTTATAAGCCATCCAGTCTATGGTACACTGTTACAGCAGCCTGAACTGACTAAGGCAGACTAAGTAGAAATTGACAGGAACTACTGAGGCAGATGCTTAAGTCCTCTAAGTACTGGATTGGCTGAAGCTTTGTGATGTAGAGGAGGCTCAAAGAAAGAAGAATCATGACACATCATTCAGTAAAATTGTGTAGGTTTGGGGTGATCTTTGTATTTGTATCAGATGTCATCCCAAGGGAAATGACTGATTTTCTTTTCTTTTAAGATTTTATTTATTTATTTGGCAGAGAGATCACAAGTAGGCAGAGAGGCAGGCAGAGAGAGAGAAGGAAACAGGCTCCCGGCTGAGCAGAGAGCCCAATGTGGGCCTCGATCCCAGGACCTTGAGATCATGACCTGAGCTGAAGGCAGAAGCTTTAACCCACTGAGCCACCCAGGCACCCTGATTTTCTTTTTTTGGTTCCTACACCCTTTCTCGAGGCAGCAAAACAAAGCAAACTTTTTCCCGAAGGAGTCTAACAGACTAAATATAATCATTTTATTCTACAGTTAGAAGATTGTTTTTAATCTTATTTTCTGCCCACTGCTCATTACTGTATGGGCCAATTTAAACATACATGGTGAGCTAACTTCTCTGTATTGCTGTCAGTTAACATCTATGTCATTATATATATAAAACGCAAATCAGGCAAAGCAGTAAGGATCAATTTGCGGTTTTGGTCACTTTCAAAACTGAGAAAAAATGATGAGACTCAATATTGATAAAAAAATGATGAAAATTTACCAAAGTTTTCTAAAACCTGTTAGGAACCATGGTCACAAATAACTAGTGCGATAAATCCCAGTTCTCTGTAGATATAATTATGTACACTAGCCTGGATTAGGAAATATATTCAAGTTCTCAATAAAAACCAGGAATTGAACAATCATTTTCTATTCTATGTTATCATGATTCAACTTTACACTTTTTAAAATAATGATACTGTTATATCATTATTTTAGTTTGTTAGTTGTTGGTATCTCTCAATGATAAGGCCTATCACTTCTGTTTGTAAGTTACTGTATAAAACAAACAGTTCTGCAAGGTGATAGTCAAGGGTTATGAAAGCCACAGAAGGCAGGGAGATGGATACACATTTGTATTTGTGTAAGAGTATAATAAACAGTGGGGGGTAATAAACAGTATAATAAACAGAAGGACATTACTGTTGATTGGATATCTACTGTGTTCTAAGCATTGTTCTGGATACTTTACATTCATTCTTTTATTCTCCGGATACTTTTCATTAATTACATTTAAAGAGTTAATCCATCCAAATATATCAATATTATGTCACCAAAAAACATTCTGATTTGGTCCACTTAGTGATATTAAAAGCAATTTGCATTTCATCTTTTGGCAATGCCTTCAGTTTTTGAAGTTAGTATAAATGAGTATGAATGCTGCTTAACTATAAACAAATCTTTTAAATCCCAGAGGGAGAGTGAAATTAGCATATCTAGTAAACATCTTTCATTTAAAAAGAACTCTTTTTGTTTGCAGTCTCTAAAAATGTGTCTGTGTGTATACTTATGCAAATGTATTATCACAGAAGGTTAAGCTTGGTACCTAGTATGATTTTAAGTATCGAGTGCACAGAGGGAGACTAGCCTAGAAGAGCTTTAATAGCTAAATATTGCAGTGTGGGTAACTTAAAACGACAGAAATTTATTTTCTCACAGTTCTGAAGACTGGGAATCTTAGATCAAAGTACCAACTGACTCAGTTTCTGGTGACGGCTCTCTTTCTTATTTGCAAAGGCTGCTTTTTTGCTGTGTCCTCCTATGCTTTTGTCCCCTTGTGCATGTGCAGAGAAAGAGATCTCAGGAGTCTCTTTCTCTTCTTATAAGGACACCAACACTATCAGAGTAGAGCCTCACGCCATGACCTCATTTTATGTTATTTGCTACCTGAGAGCCCTATCTCAGAAGATAGTTGCGTGTTAATGTTTTGAGAGCTCTAGAACTCTCAGCACATAACCCTTCTCCCTAAGAGACTTGGTCAAACTTTAGCCTGGCTGCTGTCAGAATAAGCTGTGTCCCTAGGATAACCCCAGGGCCCCATCATTAAAAAGCCTCTCTGAGAAAATTCAGTGCTGCCTGGAGAATCCAGGTTGTTCTAGCCAATACTGGAGGATAGACCCCAACCTCAGAGCATTTGCGAAAAAGGACTTACACTTGTGAATAGCCATCTCTTACCGCACATGTCTTTCTCACGGACCTGGGAGCCACTCCTTTGAAATTAGTCATCAGGAAGGGTAGAACCAGTGTCTTCCAGTGTTTGCGGGAGTACAGAATCCTGATTTCCATCACCGTCAGCTCACAAATACCTGACCCAATCATATTTACATTCACACTGGCCAACTGTTTGTAATTTTTCACTTCTCTGACTCTAGTGAGCCGCTGCTCTTCCTCCTCTCTCCTTCTTCCTTTAAAGTGCTGGATCACATCTGCACAAAGCAGAATGGAGCTTAGTTCTTTCTTTTACTGTCAATACTTACTGAGTAAAATCTGTTTTCACTGTGTCATTATTTATCTTTGGCCGTTTACCATATGACCTTGAGGGGCAGGCGACACAGTTCAGTCAAAAGCTACAAATAGGTGAGGGGCGCTTGGTTAAGCATCAGGTTGTGATCTGCAAGTGCTGGAATCAAGCCCTGGGGCAGGCTCCCTGCTCAGTGGGGAGCCTGCTTCTTCCTCTCCTTCTGCCCGTCCCCCTTGACGTTCTAGTGCTTTCTTTCAAATAAATAAGTAAAATCCTTTTTTTAAAAAAAATCTACAAATAGTGAGACCAGGTCTACCAAAAGTAATACAAGTCACTTTCTCCTATAAGGGAGGAAAATTGTCAATTGCTTCCTGCCCCCGTATCCTTGATTAGAGTGAATTTCTGCCAGTGTTCACCATCATTCAGCTCAACGGTCTACTTACCTTTTGAGAGATGACTTCCCTTCATTGAGAGTAGGCCAAATAATCTAGGTAAGTAGGTGTTACAGAAGCATCTAATTATTTAGCACCAAAAGAGCAAAACCTTTTTCTCACTACCCCAGGTTACCTGATTATGGCGAGGGAGCTTAGCCACTGAAGGAAGCTAACTCCAAGAGTGTGATGGACCTGCGGGAAGTTGCATAGGGAATATTCTTGGAAGGAAAAGGAAGCAAGCAGTTTTGGACAGAGGGAGAA